>CM040240.1:99799643-99999643 GCA_022545495.1 Chrysanthemum lavandulifolium | reverse complement strand
GAATGCAAGAGGCACCTCAAAGAGCTTCTTCAAAAAAACTTGGTCGTGTTCGCATGGGAACCGACATATATGACAGGCGTTCCCCGAGGAGTAATCGAACACACGCTGAACGCCAATCCGTCGGTGGATCTGGTATGTCAAAAACAGCGGATGTTGGCAGCAGATCGAGGCCGAGCAATCACAAAAGAGGTTGAAGAATGGGTCAGGGCCGGCATCGTCCGACCCGTAAAATACCCCACCTAGATATCCAACCCTGTTTTGGTCAAAAAGTGCGATGGGAGTAGGCGTATGTGCATTGATTTCAAAAACATTAATTATGCCTGTCCCAAGGGCTACTACCCTCTGCCGGAGATCGACTGGAAAATCGAGTCAGTCATGGGATACAGGTACAAGTGCTTCTTGGACGCCTACAAGGGTTACCATCAAGTGCAGATGGCAAAAGAGGATGAAGAAAAATCAGCGTTCTACACGGAACAAGGCACTTATTGTTACACCAAGATCTTGTTCGGTCTAAAACGCCGGGCCACCTACCGGATGATTGACTATGCCTTCCACCACGAGATAGGAAGAAACCTCGAAGCATACGTGGATGACATGGTCATCAAGAGCAAGGAAGAGGTCGGGATGTTGGCAGACATAACCGAAACATTTGATAACGTTCGGAGGATAAACATGAAACTGAACCCTAAAAAGTGTTCCTTTGCGATGGAGGAAGGAAAGTTCTTGGGATATATGGTGACCTCGGAAGGATCCGGCGAACCCAAGAAGACGAAGGCAATTATGGACATGCATCATCCAAGACCTTGAAGGAAATGCGTAGTCTCACCGAAAGAAGCGGCACTCAATCGCTTTTTATCCGTGTCCGCCGAAAGATCCTTGCCTTTCTTTGAAACCCTAAGAACATCACCAAGGAAAACAAAGAGGAATACCGATGGACGGAAGAAGCGTAAAAGGCTTTTCGTGAGATGAAGAAACTCATAACAGATCTCCCATCGTTGACCACGTCAGAACACCCCAACCCGACAGGGTAGAAGTGTCACATTCGGTGTCATATCGTAACATACAAATAAAATCTTTACAAACGAAACCTTAAAATGAAGTATCACAACATATACACAATTGACCGACAAGAAAATACAATATCCGTAATGAATTAAAATCCCAAAACAAAAGTTCTTCAAAATAAGTCCCAAAGTAATAAGGTGCTAGGTGGTCCACCTCGGATACTCTAACTCTCACCCATCGAAGCCCATCTTCAAACCTAACACCGCCGCAGAAAGAAATGCGGTGAGCTTAAAAGCCCAAAGGAATGATATAACAAAACGAAAGCTAAATAAAATCTGAAATGCAAAATGAAACAAAGGAAACGGATAACAAAGTCGCAGCGAAAAGAGAACAATGAGTCAATGAGGATCCTGCAGAAACACAATTATACAGATATCCAAAACGAACATATAACAAGGAGAATGAAGCAAAGCAAAGTATCGATGACATATAAACAAGCACATACAAACCAGACATATATCTACAGGAAAGCGGAAGAAATTAATTAATAAGTGAGCATGGCAATTCACACAGGTCAAAACCCTTAGTTGAAAACATAACCAGATTACAACAATGAAGTACTAACAATGTCAACACATGGCGATACACGTAATAAGTAGGAATACAAGATAAACGATATAATTAAATGAATTAAAGACATAGCAGGCAACTAAACGAATTAACAAGCCGGACGTCACAAGTCGAACCATTTACCCAATCAAATCGTAGCATAAATGTAAATGCAAACATGGCAGTCAACAACAAGCGATAAGGATACTATCGGATAATCAAAGTTCACTAGATTAACGAACGGTATACATAATAAACATACAAGACAATCGTTTACACACTAGCATAGTCACCACACGTATCGTAGAGGTCACATAACGGTAAGATAACATATAATCGATGACAACATGTGAATCACATATAAACATATTAATCATATCGTAGCATGGTAAACGGTAGTCACATAAGCATGTAAAAGCATAAACAAATTCAATAATCATGTAATAACCCGACGTGAATGGAATGGTAGAAGAATAAGTCACATAAGGGCACAGGTAACAGGCGGTCAATACGTAATATGGTGCGTTGGGGTAAACAGATGGTACAATATAAGTATATCAACGCATTGTAAGTGGTTGTCGAAATCTATCCCGAGCCAACACTACAAGACAATAATATCGTGAGTGGCAATAGTAACCCAATAATCAATAGTAACCATCGATTCGGAGGGTGACCTCGAAATACCGCATAATAGGATGTGAGACCTCGTGAACCAGGTAGAGTAGCTAGCTCCCTGATCGTGAGGGTGTATTGCACACACGCACCACATCACCGTAAGCAGATATATATATATCAAGAATAAGACAATACGTATCTAGGATGCATCCATACATGTCAGACAAATAGTGGCCATACAATATATATCGAGCTCTTAATCGATAACATAAAGGGACGGTGTGTAACATCACCGTACACATCGGAGTCATGCCATTGGTGCATCAATGACACGGTCATGGTACCTCCATAACTAGTTAACATTATTTGGCTCGCATAAATCAAGGGTCAAACAAAGGTCCACAGTAGCAATATATATCATCATCATAATCGAGGTTCAATATCGTGAGGTCAAAATTGAGGTTCATAACAATAGTCGAATATCAAGTCCAATATCAAGGGTTCGAGAATGAGGTTCAATATCAAAGGTTCGCCATGAGGTCAATAACAAAGGTTCAAGAATGTGAGTTCAATAACCGAGGTTCAAGAATGAGGGTCAATAGCAATGGTTCAATATCGAGGTTCAATAGCAAAGGAAAACATAGCAATGAAATATCATAAGAGTTCAAGATCAAACAGTTCACACAAGAGATCCAATCAAAGGAGCATAGCAAAGTCATGGGAAGCCCTAATAAGAAGGCTCGAGCAAAGTATAACAGTTCAAAGCTAATATCAAGGATGTAAACGAATCAAGAGAAACCTTAAAAGATAAGGTCGAATATCAGACTTCAATCGAAGCAAGCAAAATAGAAACGTAAGTCACACGATGTATCACTCCGCCGTCCGGAACCTATATGAAGTTGGATAACGCTTATTAAAGTCGGATTACTCATTTTAGACGGCATTCCATTTTTAGTGTGTTACCACTTTTAGTAATTTTCCATTTTAAGCAACTTTCTATTTTTAGTAACTTCCCATTTTAGTAACCTTCTATATCTAGTAACTTTCGAGCAAGATTCATTTATTCACCAAACTTAGAGTTACAACCGTAATCTAATCAAATGTAGAGTTTACTAACGATAATAGGTTAACTTTAAGGTTTAATATGACAATTATTATATTTTAAGGTTTCAAGTGACAATTAAGTAAACATAAAGACTTAATATTATCAATAATATTGTTTAAGGTTTAATATGTCAATTTAGAAAAGTTTAAGGTTTGCATGTGACAGTTATTAAAGTTTAAAACTAAATGTGACAATTCATTATTGTTTAAGGCTAAACATGTTAATTATCCAATTTCAAATGTTTATATAAGTTCATTACAAGTTTTTGAATTCTTAACTTTCATGGTTGGCATGCAAGATTCGCTCACCACATGACAAGGGATTTAACGAGGCAATAAACTACACAAGAACCCGCCATCAAACAAACCCTCACTATACTAGTAATATACGCCTAGATTTCTTAGTTTATAAGTCTCATTACCCTTTCGTTTTAAACTTATTATTACAACACGTTAGTCGTGATAAGGTGGACAATAAGGATGTTTAAATGTGTTTCAAAACAAAGTTGAATAAAGGGTATAACACAACAAGTTCCCACACGTAAATTATCATGCAAGTTATATAATACGAGGTCTAGTTTTCTTAGTCTTCACATGCTCATTTAACAAGTATTGCGTGTTCGATATGGTTAAACTAGGGACACAATATTTTTACACCATCACAACCTACTGGACTCGACTCATGAGACAATCAAAAACGCAATCATGTAAGCGTGTTACATATCATTTACATTTATAAAAGAAACCGATGAATGACGATGGTTGGTTAAGGTTTATTGAATACATGTTCCTCCTCATATTACTTTTATTAATGTAGCGATACTTATGCTTCCATATATTATCGTATGAGTTAAAGATTATACAACTCAAAGAGAAAACTAAAACGGATATGAGATACCTTGATCGGATATACGAATGGAACAAGGACAAAAAGGCGTATCTTAAACGATCCAAACCCCACGAGTTAGTAGCTAACGGTAGCCCTATCGACCCACGAATGACACCATAGTAACCCTCGAACACTTGGTCTTGAAAGCGAAAAAAAATAAAAAAGTTTGGCCGATCTCGTGTGTGTTTTCTGTTTGCTTTTGTCGAATGAAAAAGGAGAGGAAAAAAAATAATATGTTATAAGAAAAGGAAGGGGAGCGTGGCTAAGTTATGGAAACAAGTAATTACACTTTAATGAGATTGATTGTGTAGTTTATATCATATGCAAGATAAGGAGTGAGTAATTACCCTTGATATGTGGCTAAAAATAAGGAGTGATTTTATATCATCTTTTTAAGATGTGCACAAATGATTTTTACGATGTCATAAAATTTAGGCTCGTTTTTAAAGGGTGTGTATATATGTAACGAGTGTGTCGCTTATACATGAAACATAATATAGGCCCTTTTTCACAAGAAACATAATATAGTGGCGTATAAGGTTTCAAAAGAAACATAGGTGAATCGATTTTAATTTTGCATTAAGATTATCTAATTCAGATAACTTAAAGTTTTAATTTCCTACTAAGAAGTCTACAAAATTTAAGTAAATTTAAATTAGATGCAAAATTTTGAATTTAAATTTTTGGGGTTTTACAACTCTTCCCCTCTAACAAGAAAATTTTCGTCCTCGAAAATTGAAGTCGCAGAGGTACACGGAGACGTACAAGTTTAGGGTAGACGTAGCAATCCATAGGTTCGCATAATCGTAACTATTTCGGGTCCAAAGCGTACAAAACTTATACTTAAGAGATGTCGGTGAGAATCTCGCAAAGAGGTACAGAATTCCAAACGAATATGAGGGTCGATAAATAACGGATATAAGCCCTAGTCCATTCACGTACCAACCTCAGGCATTTCCCAAGACGTCGTATGATTTCAATAAGTTCAAATTATATGATCTCAGATTATCACGTTGATCAGCGCCATAATACTTGCATCGATAACAAGTCCTTATTGTCATCATATTTCGCTCCTCGGTCATGACAAACCACTTAACCAAATATCACAACAAAACCGTAACATACGTGTAGCAAATAACATACCAAAACAAACCCGATACACATACATGCGAGATATAATACATCAAACCAACTTACCATAACACAAAGAAGCGGAGGCCACCAACTTGCTCAAAACGGCTCTTCATGACTCATTACTAACGATCCAAAAAACAAACCGAGATATCACCAAAATGCTAAACGATAAAACTTCACGATTCGCACCAAGTTCAATAAATCAAAGAAAAGTAATACCGATCAAATCATAGAGCAAAATATCAAACCGTCTCGACGCGTGACAAACAAATCGAGTAGCATAAGTCGCGTCCAATCATACGAAGTAGATGAATCTTCTCGCCATCGTTGAATCTTGTCTCCGCTTTGCGCCTTGGTTGATCCCTCCAGCCCCCCAAGAAGATCCCGACGCCCCGGAAGATCATGATCGGTTGCGGCTTCGCTTACGAACCTCTCCGTAAATTGTTGCGGCGATGCGAGGTCGACACCATCATCTTCGGCCACGAAATCTCCATCTAATGATCGACAAACGGATGCGAAGACAACATAAACAAAATCAAGTGCGAAGAGAGGAAGGTCAAATCAAGACAAAAGATTATCAAGTCAAATCAAAGACAACAAAAGGAATCGAAGATATCGTAATGCATTTGAAGCCTAATGTCTACCCGGTCCTCACAGTCAATCCTAAGGTCAACAAGACGAAACCTTTGTTTTATACCATAATTGTAACACCCCAACCCGACAAGGGTAGAAGTGTCACATTCTCGTGTCATATCGTAACATACAAATAAAATCTTTACAAACGGAAACCTTAAAATGAAGTATCACAACATATACACAATTGGTGACAAGAAAATACAATACCCGTAATGAATTAAAATCCCAAAACAAAAGTTCTTCAAAATAAGTCCCAAAGTAATAAGGTGCTATGGTGGTCCACTCGGATACTCTAACTCTCACCCATCGAAGCCCATCTTCAAACCTAACACCGCCGCAGAAAGAAATGCGGTGAGCTTAAAAGCCCAAGTGAGCAGATATAACAAAACGAAAGCTAAATAAAATATGAAATGCAAAATGAAACAAAGGAAATGGATAACAAAGTCGCAATGAAAAGAGAACAATAAGTCAATGAGGATCCTGCGAAACACAATTATGAGATATCCAAACGAGCAGATAACAAGGAGAATGAAGCAAAGCAAAGCATCGATGACATATAAACAAGCACATACAAACCGATATATATCTACTGTGAAAGCGGAAGCAATTAATTAATAAGTGAGCATGGCAATTCACACTGTGTCAAAACCCTTAGTTGAGAACATAACCAAGATCATAACAATGAAGTACTAACACGGTCAACACATGGCGATACACGTAATAAGTAGGAATACAAGATAAACAATATAATTAAATGAATTAAAGACATAACAGGCAACTAAACGAATTAACAAGCCGACGTCATGTCGAACCATTTACCCAATCAAATCGTAGCATAAGCGTAAATGCAAACATGGCGGGTCAACAACAAGCGTATAAGGATACTATCGGATAATCAAAGTTCACTAGATTAATCGAACGAAGTATACATAATAAACATACAAGACAATCGTTTACACTAGCATAGTCACCACACGTATCAAAGAGGTCACATAACGATAAGATAACATATAATCGATGACAACATGTGAATCACATATAAACATATTAATCATATCGTAGCATGGTAAGCGGTAGTCACATAAACATGTAAAAGCATAAACAAATTCAATAATCATGTAATAACCCGACGTGAATGGAATGGTAGAAGAATAAGTCACATAAAGTGCAGCACAGGTAACGGCGGTCAATACGAATATGGTGCGTTGGGGTAAACAGATGGTACAATATAAGTATATCAACGATGTAAGGGTTGTCAAATCTATCCCGAGCCAACAAAGACAAAGACAAGAATATCGGTAGTGGCAATAGCAACCCAAGAATCAATAGTAACCATCGATTCGGATGGGTGACCTCGAATACCGGACAATAGGAGAGAGACCTCGATAACAGTGGAGTAGCTAGCTCCCGGTGTGAGGGGTGTATTGCACACACGCACCACATCACCGTAACAAGATATATATCAAGAATAAAGACAACATGATCTAGTATGCATCCATACGCCCACAGACAAATAGTGGCCATACAATATATATCGAGCTCATAATCGATAACATAAAGGGACGGTGTGTAACATCACCGTACACACTGAGTCATGCCATTGGTGCATCAATGACACGGTCATGGTACCTCCATGACTAGTTAATATTTGGCTCGGTATAAATCAAGGGTCAAACAAAGGTCCACAGTAGCAATATATATCACCATCATAATCGAGGTTCAATATCGTGAGGTCAAAATTCGAGGTTCATAACAATAGTCCAATATCAAGGGTTCAAGAATGAGGTTCAATATCAAAGGTTCGATTCTGAGGTCAATAACAAAGGTTCGAATGTGATAGTTCAATAACCGAGGTTCGATATGAGAGGGTCAATAGCAATGGTTCAATATCGAGGTTCAATAGCAAAGGAAAACATAGCAATGAAATATCATAAGAGTTCAAGATCAAGCAGTTCACTGTGAGATCCAATCAAAGGAGCATAGCAAAGTCATGGGAAGCCCTAATAAGAAGGCTCGAGCAAAGTATAACAGCTTCAAAGCTAATATCAAGGATGTAAACGAATCATGAGAAACCTTAAAAGATAAGGTCGAATATCTGCATCAGACTCAATCAAGCAAGCAAAATAGAAACGTAAGTCACACGATGTATCACTCCGCCGTCCGAACCTATATGAAGTTGGATAACGCTTATTAAAGTTGGATTACTCATTTTAGACAACATTCCATTTTTAGCGAGTTACCACTTTTAGTAATTTTCCATTTTAAGCAACTTTCTATTTTTAGTAACTTCCCATTTTAGTAACCTTCTATATCTAGTAACTTTCGAGCAAGATTCATTTATTCACCAAACTTAGAGTTACAATCCGTAATCTAATCAAATGTAGAGTTTACTAACGATAATAGGTTAACTTTAAGGTTTAATATGACAATTATTATATTTTAAGGTTTCAGTGACAATTAAGTAAACATAAAGACTTAATATTATCAATAATATTGTTTAGGGTTTAATATGTCAATTTAGAAAAGTTTAAGGTTTGCATGTGATGCTTATTAAAGTTTAAAACTAAATGTGACAATTCATTATTGTTTAAGGCTAAACATGTTAATTATCCAATTTCAAATGTTTATATAAGTTCATTACAAGTTTTGAATTCTTAACTTTCATGGTTGGTATGCAAGATTCGCTCACCACATGACAAGGGATTTAACGAGGCAATAAACTACACAAGAACCCGCTACAAAACTGACCCTCGCTATACTAGTAATATACGCCTAGATTTCTTAGTTTATAAGTCTCATTACCCTTTCGCTTTAAACTTATTATTACAACACGTTAGTCGTGATAAGGTCGACAATAAGGATGTTTAAATGTGTTTCAAAACAGGTTGAATAAAGGGTATAACACAACAAGTTCCCACACGTAAATTATCATGCAAGTTATATAATACGAGGTCTAGTTTTCTTAGTCTTCACATGCTCATTTAACAAGTATTGTGTTCGATATGGTTAAACTAGGGACACAATATTTTACACCATCACAACCTCACGGACTCGACTCATGAGACAATCACAAAACGCAATCATGTAAGGTGTTACATATCATTTACATTTATAAAAGAAACCGGATGAATGACGCATGGTTGGTTAAGGTTTATTGAATACGTGTTCCTCCCTCATATTACTTTTATTAATGTAGCGATACTTATGCTTCCATATATTATCGTATGAGTTAAAGATTATACAACTCAAAGAGAAAACTAAAACGGATATGAGATACATTGATCGGATATACGAATGGAACAAGGACAAAAGGCGATCTTAAACGATCCAAACCCCACGAGTTAGTAGCTAACGGTAGACCTATCGACCCACGAATGACACCACAAAGAACCCTCGAACACTTGGTCTTGAAAGCGAAAAAAATTAAAAAATTGGTCGATGTCGTGTGTGTTTCTGTTTGCTTTTGTCGAATGAAAAGGAGAGGAAAAAAATAATATGTTATAAGAAAATGAAGGGGCGTGGCTAAGTTATGGAAACAAGTAATTACACTTTAATGAGATTGATTGTGTAGTTTATATCATATGCAAGATAAGGAGTGAGTAATTACCCTTGATATGTAGCTAAAAATAAGGAGTGATTTTATATCATCTTTTTAAGATGTGCACAAATGATTTTTACGATGTCATAAAATTTAGGCTCGTTTTTAAAGGGTGTGTATATATTTAACGAGTGTGTCGCTTATAAATGAAACATAATATAGGCCCGTTTTCACAAGAAACATAATATAGTGGCGTATAAGGTTTCAAAAGAAACATAGCTGAATCGATTTTAATTTTGCATTAAGATTATCTAATTCGTATAACTTAAAGTTTTAATTTCCTACTGTAAGTCTACAAAACTTAAGTAAATTTAAATTAGATGCAAAATTTTGAATTTAAATTTTGGGGTTTCTGATTGACCACGCAAGGCAAAAGAAACGTTGTATGTATACCTCGTGGCCTCCGAGGAAGCGCTAGAGCATCCTATTAATCGAAGAAAGGGAAGCAATTACCGGTTCGCTATGTTAGCCGGACGCTCAACGAGGCGTAAAAGAACTATGGAAAACTAGAACGGGGTTTAATAGTTTTACCAATTTAAAACTTCCTTTAAATATTTAGATCGATTTATATCTATCTATTTGGTTGTTTATGTTGGACGTTGATAGATAGATATATAAACGTGTAATGAAAGATAAAGAGTAAGCACATCACCACGACACAAGTTATTTATAGTGGTTTGGCTACAAGGACACCTTCCTTGCCCTACTTCACTCCCCGAGTCACCTACTCGAGAGTTCAGTAAACACTACACCAACTCCTTATGGCGGAGAAGCCTTCACAACGCCGCTTAACCTTTTTCAGGTACAAAGCTAAATACCGAGTTCCTTCACACCAAGGCGAACCACACCTAACACAACGTCGCGTACCCTTTATACGATGCTAGGCTAACCACCGAGTTCTTTCACACCAAGGAGAACTAATCCTATCACAACGCCGCCTACCCTTTATTAGGTACTAGGCTAAGCACCTAGTTCCATTACTATGGAGGAACTACTACCCTTCACAACACAACACATAATATCAAGGAGATCCACCTTGTTACAATACCATCAAGGATATCACCATCCTTGAAATAAACAATTACTTATATGTATAACGATGCACCTCATCGATTATCGACCCAGGCATTCTTCCCAAATGCGACTTGATTTGATTTTTCGGCATCCTTCACTAATGCCTTAGACACAACGCTTGGCACCCTTCACGAATGCCTTCGCCTTGACACCTTTAGCATTCTTCACTAATGCTTTGACACGGATGATGAGCACCTTCACTAATGCTTTCATCTTGACACTTTCAACATTCTTCACTAATGCCTTCAACCCAACATCTATGCTCGTCTTCAAGAAGTGGTGATCTTGCCTTTAAGAGGAACCTAGAAGATCACACAAAAACAAAAGACAAACTACATAGATCACTGGATCCGAGGTTAGAGGGTTATAATACTTGGGAAGTATGTATTTGGTGAGTAGAAAGGAAGAAATGGTTTCTATTTATAGAGAAAATTTCTATTGTTCCCGGATCCCACGGATCCTTCCACTGGGATCCGCTAGCACAAAGCCGTGGATCCGTGGAACGCCATCTTTGCCCATGGGTATTTTTGGTTATGGGTCATGGGTCATGGGTTATGGGTTGATCCATGGTTTTTCTAGATACAATGTATCTTAGGGATACAATGAACTTGGTTAAGTGGTATATATAAAACCATGGGTATGGGTCAATACCATTTGTTAGTTTTCACCCATTTTAGTATTTACATGTTTTACCCATTTTAGTATACTTAGTTTAAGTATAAGCAACCCAATATGTAAACATTAGTTGTTGTACATATATATCTAAATCATAAACTCACTTATACTTGTTTTAGTGTTTTATGTGAAAACGTAAGTGTGTTAGAAACTATTAACTCAAACTATTTACGATTCTATTTGTTTCGTTAAAATGATTTTACGCTTGTTATCGACAAAACATTAGAAGATCGTAAAATATAAATAAACGCTTTTACGGCTTATTTGTATTAACAATCTCCCCTTTTGTTGATGATAAAACATAAAATTATTTTAAGGAAAAGCTAAAATTGTAAAAGTTTGAATTTGTAGTTTTTACTTTTTCTCCCCTTTTGTTGAAACAAAAGTGTTAAAAGAAACTAACACAATGTTTATAAAAAGGTATGTAAAATGTAAAGAGAGCAAGTGACGAGAATGGTACTCGCCTTAACTCCCCTTGACGAGTCCATCCTTTGAAAGGCGCCAAGGACATGACGAAATAAACTAACTGTGTTTGCAATTATGTTTGCAAATGGTTCGTCAAGAGACGAAAACGTGCTCCCTCAAGATTGCAAAGTTGCAATGGGGTGTCATGAAGTATAGTCCAAGATCGGATTAAGTTGCAAATGTTTTTGCAATTACGCTTGACACAAAGCTCCCCTAGCTTTATGGTGTCAAAATCTTCATGTGTTATTTTGAAAATCTACAAAGTAAAGGTTAGAAAACAAGAGTATAGTGCATAATTTCCCGCAAATAAAACTCAAGTTAGTAGAAATATGTGCTTCAGACCACGGATCCCGCTGTTCCTCTTGGAGGATCCGCTAGGCATTTTGTAGGGATCCCGGCTATCCGGTGACAGTTTATTCAAAGAAGTTGAAGATGTGTCAAACAATGCTAGTGTGGAGATAATATATGTGTACAATAAAGAGCACAACGCACAAAATAATCATAGCATATAAATGTTCATTCAATAAAACAAGAGATAGCCAAACAAATCTCTAAACCTAAGAGAATGAACTAGGACATACAAGTACCACTAAATACTAACTAGTTACTAGACTAAAAATGCTACAATGTGCTTGAGTCTAGGGATGAGTGGACTTGTTGATTTGATCCAACTTTGCAAGAAGATGATTAAACATGAAATGTATCTCATTTCGTGCTTCTTGAACAAGTCCTTGAGTGTTTAGACAATTTGGACAATTATTGTCTTGGTTTGAACCTGGAGGGAGATGGATATTTTGAGGAGGCTCAATGTGTGTTTGTGGGTCTTCATTTTGAGAGGTAGGAAGAGGTTCTAAAAATAAGGGTGGTAATGGAACTTCTTCCATATGATCAAGGTTGTTCCTTGTCTCCCATGATGGGCTAGTTGGTGTTGTAGGTGGTTCCCTATTTAACGAAAAGATTGGTGAATGGGAGTTTCTTTGTGGTGAATGAAATAATGAATAGATGTTTGGGTGAGGGAGAGGCTCATTCAAGGAATGTAGATCATGCTCAATGAATGATGGTTTTGATGGCTTGCTAGAACTAGTCAAGTTTGGTTTTGAGCTAGAGGATCCTTTCTCTAGTCCGAAAGGTTTGATACTAATCCTTGCGGTTCTCTTGGCCTTTGTTGGATGAGTTTGATGGGATGGGGTTCTAGTATCATTATCTCTAGTAGGGGATGTTTCGGTGGAAGATATTTCATGGATCATTTGACCTTTTCTTTTGGTTGATCCTAAGGTTGTGGAGTTGTTGCTAAGAGTCTTAGTCATGGTGATGATGATGCTAATGTGAGCTTCTAATTGTTGAGTTTTGAAAGGTGAGTGAGGATGGTGCCTTAAACCTAAGGTTGTTTGGTTTATAAAGGATAATTTGAATTAGAAATTAAATTCTTGGCAACTTAGAGGACTAAGCATGCTCTTGAGGTTTTGATCAGCTCTAGGAGGATAATTAATGAATGCTAAAAGTGGTTAGAGAACCAAAAGGTGACTTGAATTTGAATATGGAAGCCGATTATGCTTGTGCATCACGGATCCCGCTGGATCCTCTCAACAGGATCCGCTCGTTAAAGACCGTGGATCCGGCCATCGATTGTGGTTTGGGTGAAATCATTATGCTTTAGTAAGGTTTATTATTAATGAATTTCGAGGTTTTGACTTAATTTTGAAGTCTTTAGCTGTTGGATATCTCAAATCCTCAACCATAACAAGTAATGGTGCTTAATGATGGTTTTGGCCAAGGAAATTAACCTTGGGTAGTCTAACTATATGTTTGACAAGGATTCCATTTAATTTGATGTGGAGAAATGGTGACAACAAGTCCTAGAAGTCAGATGATGTCCTAAGAGGAATTTACTAAAATCTTTAAAAAATAAAAAGAAATGAAAAACTAATTTTTTGAGCCTAATTTTGAGTCAAAGATGATTTGAAATCAATTTGTCAAATCAAGGATAGACCAAACTAAGTGCTATCGACGTGATAGATAATGTGTGAGTGTTGGAGCGGAATTATGGTGAGTTTTGACTAGTTGAAAAAATACTTAGAAAATATATCCTAGATAAGCTATGGATGAGAGTGAGGTTTTCAACTATTTGAGGAAGACTTAGTTGGCTCTAGTATCTTATGTTTGACTTGTGTGAGGTGATCTAGTAGACTATTTTGATGTAGGCAAATCAGATTGCATATCGATGCCACGGATCCCGCGGTTCCCTTATGGGAGGGATCCGCTAGTTAAAAGTCGGGATCCGCCAACCGCAGATCGAGAGCTTTGTGAAATGTGCAACTTTGCACTTTAGAGTAAATGCTTTTCCTAGTTGTTTCTATGGGGACTAAATGCAAGTTCACAACTAATATAATGTACATCAAAGTAGGAAGAGCTAAAATTCCTAGAATGAATGACGACGACCACTAAAGAGGTCGTAAAATCTCATTTTCCAAATACCTAAGTTAGGATTGTTTAGTGCCAAGATATGGCAATACCTACATACTACGAGCATAGTTTAAAGTGTTTACAAACCATTGTTTGAAATTGTTCATCATACATTTGAGTTCTAAGACCTTACCTTTCTTCTCCTCCTTCACTTCTTCACCCGTCCTCCACTCTTTATCAAACTATCTTCACTTCTTCTTCCTCAAGAAATTACGAAGCATTTGAAGATTCCATTGGTTTGTTGCCATTCGGTGATTCATTAGGGATGTTTGGCAATTGGTTAATGTAGTCCAAGGGTCAAGATCGACATTTTCAAGTGGGTTGCTACAACTCCTTCACCTTCTCCTTGCCTCTCCCTTTCGTCCGAGGAATCCGTGGGTGGGTGTGGCCTCTTGCCTTCCACCATAAACCTTGTTGTTCTACCCTCGGTTAATGGTACCATCACCTTATTGCAAAAGCTATGATCCAAGGATGTGGGAAGGGTCTAATGCAAAGATGAATTTGGCAAGACGGGTTAGAAGCATTGCATACGGAAGCACCATCTTGTCCATGCTTCTTACATTTGCCATTCTCTTAACCATGTAGTAGGCAATGTTGAAGCGAGTCTCGGTCACAAGACAATAGATCATGAAGCTTAGACATGCGTTGGGGTGATCCTTGTTTCCTACTAGACATACCACATTCTCCCTTATCACATCTTCCCATTTTCTATACAACGATACATCTCCGAGAGCTCCATTTGGAAAGGATATCTATAGATCACTTCGACTTCCTAGTAACTCTTGATGGGGATGCTCTTGGCATAAACACGGTATCCCTACCGTGGTTTCTTCCGGATTGTTGCGTGATAAATGTCGTGATGATCAACCATAGAGTGTATCTTCTCCAACGACCACTCATTAGAATACATGCAAACACCATCATGTGGCACCCCTATTATTCATCCAAACTCCTCAAGTGAGAGGGTGAACTCTTGTTCATTTATGGTGAATTCAATTAAGATGGACCCATAATCATTTCTAATTATACCCATAGTCTTGTAGAACTCAAGTACAAAGACCGGGCAAATTTGCTCGTTTATATCCAATAAACAATCAAACCCAATAGTTCCAAATACTTCCCTCATGTCGGTATTTTCAAGGAATGATGGATCAACAACTCTACCTTCATGAAAGAGTCTCCTTTCAAGTAACTTAAAGGTTTTCCTATCGTCCGGACTTAATCCACTTTTCCTATGGTACATGGGTATGTAGTGAGAGGTGTCTTGGTAATCTTGTTGCTTGTTGCTTGGCATGATGTTCCTAAACAATACAACCACAATGTGGTGTTAATGGTGAATAGTAACCTAGAGGGTTTGATCACAATTTTGCTCTCATCATCTTTGTTGAGTTCAAGAAATGTGTTTAATTTGTATTAACAATGTTAATTCTTTGATTTAGATTATCTTAGAAAACAATGTGGTGACAAATTATGGTAAACCCATTTGAACCCAACTCTTAAAGATGAAGAAATTGTAATCTTAGAAATCAAGGAATTAACTTAACAATGTAGTGAAGATTGTACTTACACAAGTGATTGTTAAACTTGAGAGGAATGATCAAATTGCTCCTATGAAAAATTACATGGGTTTTTGTTCGTGAGTCTTTGAGGTGAGTATTATTGTGGAACATCCACGTGATCATTCTTGAGCATATATCGCCTTCGTTGCACGGATCCCGCAGATCCTCTCATTTGGGATCCGGCTAGTATAAACTTAGGGATCCGCATGACAAAGAAAAGTCACCAAAATTCCTTGATAACTTTGGTTTGGGAGTTCTAAAATGCCTAGTGTTTTGGTGTTAAGGTTCTAAAACTTGTGGTTTGAGGTTTTGACGATTTAATACTATTCCTATTGAACGAGGTTCCTTTCAAGGAATTAGTCTTAATTCTTGAGAAGCTTTTTCAAACATTATAATAAAATCCCATTTTATCATAATATAAGAAGTTTCACATGGATATTTATTGACATAGATAAAGTGTCAATAAATCCTTTGTGATGAACAATGATTGAGGTTATCGAATAACCAAGATATAATTATTATGAGTTGGTAATGTAGTCTAAATAAGTAGGAGAATACTAATTTGATGATGACTATAATATGAAAAACTACTAGAACAATTATTAATAAATCATGCAACTAAGATTTTAATAATAACAATAAAGGTAAGTAATTAAAGATCATACATTTGCTAAATGTTCTTTTTAGGAAAAGAAGTATTTAGATGTTTTGTGATCTTCTTTGAATCTCCAGATTTATGTTGTAAGAATACTAAACATTCTTTTTGCGAAAAGAAATATTTAGATAAATTCTTTATGATCTTCTTGGTAACTCCAAATCCAAGTATGGATAATGCTTTAAAAAAAATTGTTAAAGCATTCTATCATTGTCCAACAATAAACAATATAAGGATTTTTTAAATATGACAAAAATAATCCTTCTTTGTAGTTTTCAAACATAAATGGATCGTATCAAGTTTTTAAGGTACAACATACTCTAAGAAACTTGGTAACGAAGCTCTGATACCAATTGTGGAAAACTAGAAGTGGGGGGTTGAATAGTTTTACCAATTTAAAACTTCCTTTTAAATAAAATCAACTTATGTCAATCTATTTGGTTGTTTATGTTGGACGTTGATAGATAGATATATAAAAGTGTAATGAAAGATAAAGAGTAAAGCACATCACCACGACACAAGTTATTTATAGTGGTTCGCCACAAGGACACCTTCCTTGCCCTACTCCACCCCCGAGTCACCCACTCGAGAGTTCGTAAAACTACACCAACTCCTTATGGCGGAGAAGCCTTCACAACGTCGCTTAACCTTTTTCCGGTACAAAGCTAAATACCGAGTTCCTTCACACCAAGGCGAACCACACCTAACACAATGTCACCTACCCTTTATACGGTGCTAGGCTAACCAACGCGTTCTTTCACACCAAGGAGAACTAATCCTATCACAACGTCGCCTACCTTTTATTAGGTACTAGGCTAAGCACCTAGTTCCATTACTATGGAGGAACTACTACCCTTCACAACACTACACCTAATATCAAGGAGATCCACTCCTTGTTACAATACCATCAAGGATATCACCATCCTTGGAAATAAACAATTACTTATATGTATAAAGATGCACATCATCGATTATACGACCTAGGCATTCTTCCCAAATGCGAATTGATTTGATTTTTTGGCATCCTTCACTAATGCCTTAGACACAACGCTTGGCACCCTTCACTAATGCCTTCGTCTTGACACCTTTAGCATTCTTCACTAATGCTTTGACACGGATGATGAGCACCTTTCACTAATGCTTTCATCTTGACACTTTCGGTATTCTTCACTAATGCCTTCAACCCAACATCTATGGAGAAAGTAAGAACTATCAACAAGAGAACCTTAGTTATCTTGATGATGACGAAGCATGGCAACTCATAGACTTGAGCTTGCTCGTCTTCAAGAAGTGGTGATCTTGCCTTTAAGAGGAACCTAGAAGATCACACAAAACAAAAGACAAACTACATAGATCACTGGATATGAGGTTAGAGGTTATAATACTTGGGAAGTATGTATGTAAAGTGGTGAGTAGAAAGGAAGAAATGGCTCTCTATTTATAGAGAAAATTTCATCGTCCTCGGATCTCACGGATCCTTCCACTGGGATCCGCTAGCACAAAGCCGTGGATCCGTGGAACGCCTCTTGCCCATGGGTATTTTTGGTTATGGGTCATGGGTCATGGGTCATGGGTCATGGTTATGGGTTGATCCATGGTTTTATTTCTAGATACAATGTATCTTAGGATACAATGAACTTGGTTAAGTGGTATATATAAACCATGGGTTATGGGTCAATACCATTTGTTAGTTTTACCCATTTTAGTATTTACATGTTTTTACCCATTTTAGTATACTTAGTTTAAGTATAAGCTAACCCAATATGTAAACATTAGTTGTTGTACATATATATCTAAATCATAAACTCACTTATACTTGTTTTAGTGTTTTATGTGAAAACGTAAGTGTGTTAGGAAACTATTAACTCAAACTATTTATGTATTCTATTTGTTTCGTTAAAATGATTTTACGTTTGTTATCGACAAAACATTAGAAGATCGTAAAATATAAATAAACGTTTTTACGGCTTATTTGTATTAACAAACTGCACTCCAATAGAGAAGTTGGCACTTTCCCTATTACACATGTCGCGGAGACTTAGGAGGTATTTCGAAGCACACCCCATCAAGGTCATTACGGACCAGCCGGTCAAGCAGATCCTCAATAAGCCGGAGACATCCGGGAAGCTGGCTAAGTATTCGGCGGAGTTGGGCGCTTATAACATTGCTTATGAGCTTCGGAACTTGATCAAAGGCCAAGTGTTGGCAGATTTCCTGTCGGAAACTCCCATCGGAGAAGACAACGACAAATATTTTGAGCAGCCAGCCGCAAAGAAGAGGGAAGAAGGGAAGTGGCTCCTATATACCGACGGGGCATCCAACAACAAGGGCTCCGGAGCGGGTCTTGTACTAATTAGCCTAGAAGGGATGGAGTTTACCTATGCTATTCGGCTGGATTTTGAAAGCACTAACAACGAAGCCGAGTATGAAGCCCTGATGGCAGGTTTACGAATGGCAGAAAGCATGCACGTCCGCAATCTCGAGGTCCGAGTGGATTCTAAGCTGGTGGCCAACCAGATAAACGGGGATTACGTGGCAAGCCACGAAAGCATGATCAAGTATCTGACAAAAGCAAAAGAGTATGTAGCGGGTTTCAAAAACTTCACTATCCGGAACATCCCAAGAGGCCAAAATCAAAAAGCGGATGTCCTTAGCAAATTGGCTACCGTAGCTTTTGATCATCTGACGAAGGAGGTGTTAGTGGAGGTGTTACGAGAAAGTTCAACGGAAGGGAAAGAAGTCAATAACATCATTGAAGAAGAGGGAGACAACTGCATGACTCCCATTGTCCGGTGTCTCGAAGAAGGGATCTGGCCGGACGACCCAAACGAGGCTCGTACCCTCAGGATGAAGATCAATCAGTATGTCATAGAAGACGGGGTACTCTACAAAAAGGCCTATCTAGTACCTATGATGAGATGCGTTGGTCCCTTGCAGGCAAACTACGTTATAAGGAAATACACACGGAGCTCTGGATGCACCCGCCCACGTTCGGTCGTAGCAAAAGCCATGCGGCAAGGTTACTATTGGCCCACCATGCACCGGGATGCCAGAAATGAGATACTCAAATGTGACTCTTGCCAAATCCACTCCACAGAACCACAACTGCCGAAAACCAAGTTAACACCCATCATGGCCCCATGGCCCTTCTATCAATGGGGAATGGATATTGTAGGCCCCCTACCCTCAGCAGCGGGAAAGGTCAAGTTCATCCTATTCGCCATTGATTACTTCACTAAGTGGACTGAAGCTAAGCTATTAGCAAGGATCACCGGCAAGGACGTTATAAGATTCGTATGGGACAACATAGTTTTTCGCTTTGGTCTCCCAGCTATCATCGTCACGGACAATGCAAAGCAATTTGTAGACAACCCCTTCAAAAATTGGTGTGAAAAGCTTAACATCAAACAAATCAACACCGTCGTAGCCCGCCCGCAGGCCAACGGATTGGTGGAAAGGGCAAACAAAAGCTTGATGGAGGGAATCAAAGCAAGGTTGGGACGTGCAAAAGCAGGATGGGTGGATGAGCTGCCGAATCTTCTCTGGGCACACCGAACATCCATCAAGACGAGCAATGGAGAAACACCTTTCAGCCTTACCTATGGAAGTAAAGCAGTCATACCGGCAGAAATAGGTATACCAACATACAGAACGAGGAGGATACGGGAAGGTCTCGAGGAGGAAGACCCTCATCATATGGAAGAGAAAAATGAAGAGGAAATTCGCCTCAATCTCGACCTATTGCAGGAACGGAGGGAAGAGGCAGCCGTGATGGAAGCTAGGTACAAAACGAAGCTGGAAAAGTACTACAACCGAAAGGCACGGTTGGTATCCTTTAAACCAGGAGAGTTCGTATACCGGAAGAATGAAGCTAGTAGAGCCGAAGATCAGGGCAAGCTGCGACCAAAATGGGAAGGGCCCTATCGGATCACGGAAGCAAACCTCAACGGCTCATACAAGTTGGAAACTATGGAGGAAGTAGAGGTGCCCCGGAAGTGGCACGCCATGAATTTGAAAAAGTGTTTTCTTTAGAGTATCACCAAACGAAATGTAAGCCTACGGGCATGGACTATTTTATTTCTACTTTCATTAAGTAATGATATATTCCCCTGCCTATGATGGAGGAGGAAAATTTTCCCATGATTATGTTTCATGCAAAAGGGGAAGGTGCAGCCGGCGAAGACTAGCTACCTCCGACCACGCATCCGAAAACCCAATAATTATAACTACTATACCCCCGTAAGTGCAACGACACTAGGGAAGGCCCACATACCATTCGGTTAGGAAGTTGCGTACCCCAAAATAATGCTAAGTCATTAAGGGAAGAGCCGAGGCGTATTCGCCCTAATGGCAGGCAGATACCCCAAAGGCGTGACGACGCCAGGGATGAGCCCCCAGGTGTATCCACCAACAGGCGACAATGAAATACATAAACACAAACATGTATACATAAATAATCAAAAGCGGCCGTCCGGATATACGAATGGTCCGGATTAACATAACCACAAGCATTGTCAAGTTATAGGCACCAACCACAAAGATACGAATAAAAGTTGTCTGATTACATCATTTAAAGGCACGCAGGCCTGCCACAACACAAATAAAAACATTGTTCAAATATCCAAACAAGACAGAGAAAGTGCTAAGATCCTTCGGAAGTACTAGCCCCGGGCGTGGCTCCTGTCCCATCAGGAAGGATGTTCATCAGATCCGCCAAGGGAAGATGGTAGGATCGTTTGATCTTCTCAATATATGGAAAGCTGCGGGTGAACATTGCGTCATAGGCTTTGGTGAATCCCTCGAAAACCTCCATGTCGAAGTCATTTTGAGCCGCGGCAATCTTCTCAACCTCCACTTCATCCCGATCTTCCCTAACTCCATCCAACCATCCGGAGTCAATGGCGGTATTGAACACTGCCCCCAAGCCTGCATGTATTCCCTGCTCCCATGCAACCGGCGAACCACGGCAGGAATTAACTCTTTCACATAGTTAAAGCGCATCATCTCCTCCTGTCCGGATTTAATGGGAACCTCCTGCAAATCCTTCCTTAAATCAGAAGCCTCCTTCTCCGATTCCTCCAGCTCGGAGGTCTTCTTCCCCAAGGACTCCTCCAACAATCTAACTTTCTCTTATTGCTCCTCATCCCTAGCTTTCAGCCTGCTCACCTCCTCTTCCAGCGCCTCAACCCTAGCCCTCATTTCCCCTTCCTTTTGACCACAATCCTGATGGGCCTCCTGGAGAGCCTGGTGGTCAGTGGCAAGTTTTTCATTTGCGGCTATTTGGGAACGAAGGCTATTTTGAGCTTCGGACAGCAGGAGCTCAAGGCCGGAGCAAGAAGAGTGAGCCTTGTGAAGCTCCGCATAATGATGGTTCAGGCATTCAAATCTCTTAAAAACCTCAGCAACGGCAAGAGACCCGTGACACAGCTCCAACCACCCCCTAAATAAAGCCCGGTCATCCGTAAGATCTTCGTGTTCGTGGCGGATGAAAGGGGGAGCGAGATTGGCCATCATATCCCTACACTGAACAACATCATTCAGGCTGGTATTGATTGTCGTGCCCCACCAGGATGAAGGCTCACCGAACCCTCTCGCAAAAACACCGAATATAGAAAAGTTATATATATAAAAAAAAAAAAAAAAAAAAAAAAAAAAAAAAAAGTGGGAAAGAAAAGAAACCCGGATACCTCCGGTAAGGGCCACCTAACGGTGGACAGCCTCTCAAGATTAACCCTCGACACGCCAAATTTCGTCGGAGAATAAAATCGGAAATAAGAAACATGTATAATACGGACAACACCACATACTTGTCAAGAAAGAACCATACCGTGGACGACTGGCTCCGGGGTAATCCCTGGAACAACAGGTGGAACCTCCGCCGCGGGGTTCTCCTCATCAAACAAACCTCCTTCCTGGCTACCAGCACCCCCACCCCCAACACTCTCTCGTTCGTTAATCTCGGCAGTGTCATCCGGCCTCAAGACACTCAGTGGAGACACGGAATGAGCACCTTGGGAATTCTCAGGGCTAGACAACACTTCAATAGAAGGAGAATTATGCCTCCTCCTCTTCAGCATCGACGAAGCTCCGGTAGCCGGCCTCTTCTCCATATGTTTTCTTTTTTTCTCTTTTGCCTTCAACACCGCCGGGTCAGCTTTCTCCACAAGCTTCTGGACCTGGCTCGTCTCGGGAATCGGCTCATCCACTCTCAATGGGTCACGTGTTGGGGTACGTATTTCCTCCCCTTCGACCAATGGGTGGCCCCGACCCAACCGAGATCCCTGCTCCGACCTCAAACGCAGGTACTGAGACATCGTGATAACTGCAACAAGCAACAAAAAAAGAGAGAAGAAAAATTTATTGACAAGGAAAGAAGAAAACACCCTAAAAAGGTAAAATAAACTTAGGCGTCTACGCTACCATTCTTGTCAATATCCTTAAACTCTGGACGAAAGCCGGGATACTTCTAGATCCTGGTTAGCCCAGCCTCAAATAAAAGCCCAGAATGAATGGGCCGAAGATCAACAACTCCTTCACACAACCTCCGAAAATCAGCATCTTCGAAACCACCAGAAGGAGCATTGTCCGAGACATTTGAGTCCGGATGCCTCAATGGCATAGCATCAGGGATAGCCCTCCGGTCAATTAGAAAGAAATTGTCTTTCCAGTTCTTCAAACTTGAACACGTCTCCTTAAAAATGCGCCCAGGAGCTTCCCCTCCGGTCCGTCTCTCAAAAGAGAACCAATGCCCTTGCTTGTAGAAAACCCGGAATAAGTTTACAGAGGTCTCAATCTCCAAACTCCGGCAATAGATCTCAAACATGACTAATCTGTTCAACCCAATGGGTACCATCTGAGAAATATGGACCTTAAAATATCTTATTACCCTTAGGAGAAAGGTGGAAAAAGGTACCCGGACACCCGAGAATGCGAAATATTGTTCATACAGCCCAATGGCATCATCAGAAAGGTTGTCCATAGTGAAATCCGCCAAAGGTAAACGGGGATGAAGGTCAACCGGAATCCCATATTCCCCAACAATATTCTCCAACTCTCCCTCGGAAAGCACGGAAGAGTAAATGTGCATGTCAGACTTGGGTGCAGCATCGGCAACTGGACGCTTGGAACCGGAAGCCATCGGATAGGGACAAGAAGGTAAACGCAAACGATGAAGGATCAATAAAAGAAGAACGCACCTGAAATCACCGGAAGACTTGAAAACAAACAGTGAAGGAGATGAGAGTAAAAAGTAAAATTTGCAAATGAAGTAAAAATGATTTATATAGGGAAAGGAAGTGGGGACACGAAACGTCCAGTCGTGTCAGGGATAGACGCGGACGAATCTGAATCGTCAGCAAACACGCGTCTAACACGTGGCACAATCCCACAGAGCCCGATAAATTTTATTTTAATCTATTTTCACCCAATGGGCTTGGATACATTGTTCACAACACGACCCATGAAACCCGGAGCAGACCCAATAACTCCGAACGAACCCAAGGGACGAATAGACTAAGTATCACATCACTTATCAAGAACAAGTAACATGATACTGGGACATGACGAAGATTTGGTCCGCGCTCAATAGCCGAAGGACCCAATACTCGTCGAATGGCGCCGAAGGTAAATATCCGAATGGATCGTTGACCGACATAACCTTTGCATTTAGCCTAGATACAATTGCCTCATTCTCCGGTGTCGAGATGACGCCAGAGACAAGTGTCGTGACAGGCTCGCCCCGACAAAGATCAACGGCCCCATAGAATGCATGTGCCTAGGGACCGCATAAAGGACATCAAGGAGTATAAATACACATACAGAGTTGGTAAAAGGTATCATTTTCTTACACACACACATTTTACACTATACCCTTCTGTCACTTACTTACTCTCTCATGCCGGAAATCGGTCCGGATAACACCCGGCGAGACTAACGCGTTGTTCATCTTAGCGGTATCTTGAAGACTTATTTCACAAGGTCAAGGATATCTAAAAGACCTTACAAAAAATACTCGACAATACCTAGCCCATCTCTACATCTTTCACCAATTCGTAAACTCGCTTGTCGTGATGGTTTTGGGAGGATGATATCGCCATTCCAAACACTTTCCATTTTATGGACTTCTTTTTGTTTATGTCCACCTCTATTATCTTTGACGCCCTTTGCATTTGTGCTCCTTTAATTACCTGTAGAGTGTTTCATATTTTTAGTACTCTAGCTTCTAATGAAACACTTTAAACCCGCCGGAACACTTGAAAGTTTTGTTCACATGTCAATTATCACACATATTCCACATGCATCTCTTCACATTTTTAGTGTATTAGGATGTAAAATAAAACATATTTATATGTGAATAAAACTGTTTTATGATCTCAAGTTTTTAAGGTTTTTTTGTGTTCTCACAAGAACTAGTGTAAACCTAGTCTACAAAAAACTAGAAAGCAAAGATGTATTAAAGAACATACCTCTAGACCGACAACACCAAGGCCAAAAACGGCAACAGATTAACTGAATGGATGACGCCTTCAACGGAGCATCAAAGACGGAGGTGAACCGACCCACATGAGAGGAAACTAGCATATGGAGAGGTATTTGGGGTCAACCTAACACAAAGTTAACATCAATGATCATGTATTTGGACCATGTGGAGCAACGAAATTGGTGGTAGATGGTTTTCGCTGCGCTTATGGACATCCGGGAAGTGCCATCGAGCATGAGGCCACCAAGCCAAGAGGGTAAAATTAAAATGTTGGTTTTTCCCGATTGGCAATTTGAGCATTGTCAACATTCACTGAATACTAGTGGAATCACTAGGTCCCCGGGTTTCACCTTTGTACCCACGCCTTCCCCTATGCTCTCAACCATCTTGTGCACGTGACCATGGTATACGTATATTTAACGATAAACTAATGAAAATATTGTATTTCTAGCACCACTAATTACCCGACCCCTTCATGTCCAGGAATATAAGGAAACAAAGGCGCAATATTGCTTTAACTATCGAACACTATAAATAAGTCAAAATTGATGTCATTGCAACATTGAGACATACAAAGGGCAAGCATTGCAACTTAGGATGTTGGTATAGCAAATTCTACACAACATCTTGATCCTAACTTCGATGCTTTTGGTGGATCTATTTTATCTCCTCACCGATCGACCCACCCGCTTCTCTTACCACCGCAATGCACCCCATATTCGTTAGTACAACTTATTTGATGTTATTTTAAGATAGTAATAAAGGTCACAAGTTCGGCCTTTACAAGTAATAACATCTAGGATAGTGGTGATTCGGAACTTCTAAGCAAACTCAAAACTCTCTCCCTCTTTTCTGCTCCAACAAACATAACCGCTTATTTCTTCCTTATTTTTAACCCTAATTACAAAATAAACCAAACAATTGATCAAAACAACAAAATAAACACATCTATCGATTCAATTTTGTCTCGTTGTTGCAATTTCCATTTTCATTGTTGATTCAATTTGTGATGTGAATGATAAGAAAAAAAACCTGAATCAAAGTGATTTTAGACTAAGCAAGGATGACAATAGGAAGAATGGGTAAGAAAATGAGGTATAGGGTTGGAAGAAGGGAGTATGTGGACAATGATAATGATCTAAGTAAGGCCCTAGTTCTACTTTCGCCTGATAATATGTACATCCCGACCTTTGATTCTCGAAATAGCCGAATTGTACGTGTTGATGAAGATGATCGTGGTAGACATAAAGATGATGGTGGTCGTGATGGTAATAATGAGTATGATGATGTTAGTGATGACGAGCAGTAACTTTGGGATACATCATTAGTATTTGTATAGATATTCTTTTGTTATTTGCATGATCGTATTAGTATATTAGCGAAATTGTAGTTATAAATGAAAACTATGACTTGTTTTTTGTTGGTTTTGAATGAATGAATGAATGGATGCATTTTGTATGATAGATTGGGTGATTTACAAATGTTGGTTTTAGTAGATTTTTTCAAAAAATTTCGTAAAAATCGGATTTTCAAGACTCGCCGTTG
The DNA here is from genome assembly GCA_022545495.1 of Chrysanthemum lavandulifolium. Taxonomy (NCBI): domain Eukaryota; kingdom Viridiplantae; phylum Streptophyta; class Magnoliopsida; order Asterales; family Asteraceae; genus Chrysanthemum; species Chrysanthemum lavandulifolium. Next base: position 99,973,138 of record CM040240.1, on the reverse strand, counting down.
TTTTTTTTCCTGACGGTGACTTTTAGGGCAACAAAATCATCGTTAAAGGTAACACATTGTGTTCGCTAATAGTGACCCAGCCAATTTGACCCATTTTTGTTACTATTTTTCATGACAACATTGTTGTCGAAAAGTGGTTCACTTTTTATTTATTTATTTTAATTATTAATATTTATTTAACAAATAAATAATTAAGAGAAATTTTCATTTGCTTACCTTTATTTTGATGCTTACTAATGGACAAATCCCCACCATCCATCTATTTTGATCTAATGGTGGGATTAACCTAAGATTTAATATACTTAACCTTAATTCTCCCAACTATATAAAGCATTTTCTTTCTTTCTTTTCATTCGCTTCATTTTTTCACACGCCATCGTGTGTTTTCCTCCCAACCGCTTCTCATCATTTCCTCCAAAAGTAGTTATTCCAATCAACTATTAACTTTTGATCATCACCGCTAGATCACCATCACCATTCCAATCACCATCACCATTCCGATCATCATCTCATCATCACCTCTCGATCATATCATCCTTTTTGTGTCTTCTTTGATTTGAATGAGCCATTTGTTTCGTGTCGATTTGATTGATGTTGTCGCGGTTGATAATGTTGTTGATCGGTTGTTAATTATGTGGTTCAAGTTGTTAACATTCCTTCTTATTAAGTTGCACACCAAGTGTTTGATGAAATGTGTGAGTGAAAAATGAATGATAATCTTGTTATTTGCTCATGTAATTCTGCTTATTAATTAAGTTGTTAGTTGAATTTTTGTTTTTAACTGCATTTGAATGTTGTTTTTATGTCTGATTGTTGTTTTGAATCTGCTATGTATCGTACGTGTAGTATCACCAGTGATATTTGAAGTGGAACTGTATATGTGTATTATCACTAGTGATATTTGTATTATCATTTGTGAAATTTTGTTTATTTGATACTTTTAGTTTATGTTTTAGATTGTGAGTAGCATTAGGTTTTAATATGATATCATCTTGGGATGGGTGATTGATGGAAATTTGATGCATGGAAGGTGTTTGACAAAATGCCTAAGAGAGGGATGCACAAGTTGAGAAGCAATCACATGTTCCTGTTTGTCCATCATTTCATATATAACCAAATCAAAAATATCTATTTGTATAAACAAGCTTTAGGGAATTAATCAAAGTGCATTGTAGTTATTGTAATTGAATAATCATATCATATGTTGCATTAGTTGATGCTTATTTTCATTTTTCCGAATGGCGCCCTTTGAATTATTTTAGTGCTTTGTATTTTGCTTTCTCCATCGCTCTATATCCGAGGTGATGCAAATTTGATGTATTGTTCGATAATTGCGCAATGACCTAGAGCTTAAGCCACAAGGATCGCTACCTTAACAATCGTGAAGGAAAATAATTTGAAAAACATGGAAATGATTGGGAAGTCGATCCTTATGTGATTGCATATATTCGCCACTTGAAAAGTTCAAAAGAAAGGTTGTTGATTACAACTTAAACCCCTGTTTGGAATCATGTAATTCGTTAATTGCGAGATAAGAAGACCGAGTGTGTTGTACTTGAGGTTACGCTTTTCTCCTTTTGCTTTTCTCGTATTGTTGGTTTTCGTTGTATCACATGTGATATCAAATGTGATATCACATTTGATATCACAAGTGATATGGTGTCAACTTTCTTTATTTTGTTGAATCGCTTGTGGTAATGGAGGATCTTATGATATCACATGCGATATCAAAGTTGTTTGAGCTTCTTCAATTTGTTTTGTGGAGTCGTTATGCTTTTTGAACCACGCTTGCGCTTGTTGTTGATTCTTTCATTTGATGGAGCCGTTTTTTGCAAATTGCAATCACAAATAGTTTGGTGATATCGCCTCTTTTATGCCACATACAAAACAAACAAGTATGCTTTTTAATTTGTAATATCTCCGTGAGATTTCATTGTTTTTTGTACATTTTGTATATATTATCACCGAGATATTTCTCTTCCGTGTATATGATGGTTTTGTGCCTTTTATCAGAATTGACAATCACAGAGATGTGTTAATGTTGGTTATGGTCCGCTTAAGAACGAAACTATCAATCTTGTGTATGGTTACTCCAAGCATTCAAGAAAGCTTTTGTGGTTATCCAAATATCATTGTAATCGGTCAAGATGGTGTTATGCGAAAAGCAATTGCAATGAGCTTCCCGGTTTCAAGCCCCGCCTTTGTCATAAATTAGAAGTTATGTATCTCTTGTGATAAATAGTTGGAATTAATTTTATGATGTCTTTGTGAGTTTATGAAATATTTTGTCATTTTATCACTTGTGATAAAGCATGAAAATGATGAAATGTTTACATCATTTATGTGTTTACTTGTTTTTACTTGTTTCTGACATGTATCACTTGTGATATTATTCTTTAACTGATATATATGTTGACCTTTTTTTGCCGAATCGTTATGTTACTCAAAACAATGTTTAATTAATCCTATTCTTGTTTGATTTTGAGAAAATGTCATGTTTTTATTTTCATAGTTTTCTTCATGAAATCCACGGTATTTTTAACTGACTTTTCATTAATATCACTTGTGATACTCTAATAAAATTACCAAAAAAAGGTTATATCCAGATAAACCAAAAGCATTGTTTACAGATGCATAGAAATTATCATTGTTTACAATTTAAGCAGCAAGAGAATATTACAATTTAAGTAGCAAAAGAAAATTACTAATTGATGCTTTTGTTTTTTTATTTTCTATAACTTTCTTCTTGCCGCCTTTAATGAGCATCCCCTCCTTTTGTCTTCTTTCCCACTTCATTCTTTTTAGTTTGCGCTTCTTCTTCTTCTTCTTCATTCCTCTTCTTTTTTCTCGCAATCGTCTTTGCTTTCTTACATGCAATCTGTTGTCGGCTCAACGCTATTGTTTGTGGTGTTGGTGGTTGTAGATCCTGTTATATCACGATGATATCACATAAGTTTCTTTCAAGATTTGTTGGTGGCGATTTGTTTCGCTTTTGTTCTTCGTGTTTTCTAAGCTTAAATGTCTAGCAACGGATTTTGTTAATTTTCTTGGTATTGTTAGTGTTGTCGGTGACGATGTTGTTTCTTTGTTCACTTTTTGATTTGACTTGGTTGTTTTTTTCGAAGGTCTTTTTCCTTTCACCTTCAACCCCCTTTTTGCTTCTTGATAGTTCTGAGTTTTATATTCAAATCTGCATAAAATATATACCATGTTAGTGTATGAATAGCTCATTGTTTTTTAATATCATACGTGATATATAAACTGAATAAGTATACGTCATCAAATATCATAGGTGATATACTACCAACAAGCAATCATTACAACTGTTATATCACAGGTGATATACTACCAATAAGCAATCATTACAACTATTGTATCACATGTGATATACTACAAATAAGCAATCGTTGCAACTGTTGTATCACATGTGATATACTAACAATAAGTAATCATTGGAACTATTGTATCATAGGTTATATACTATCAGCTAATACTAGAGTCAAATACCGCTTTTAAACATATCGAAGCATGCCCAATCTATTCATTATGCACATATATCTACCACAAATCTAACAAAAGCATGTTACAGTCACAATATTTATTTTAGCCTGTTAAGTCTCTCATATTATCACAATAATCATCTAACTTTCACAACAATCACTCAATAAACTACTAAAATCTACAAAACAACAAAGTGTTCATACTGTAGAATAGATATCCGTGTCTTTAGGGATACCATTATAACATTCTACTGAAAGTATACATACACATTCTACTGAATGTGTATGTATCAATGGTGATATAACACATAAGCTAAATGTTAAATCAAGTACGCCGCATACATTCATGGTTTTATCACAGTTAATTCTTCTAAATGAGACATGCTTATACGTTACAGTATACCTTTACTTTTATGAATCTCTGGAGATGGAGTCAAAAATTTGAATGACGGCAGAATCGCATTTACTCACAAGAATAGTATATCATCAAAACTTTTAGCAAAAAAAAAGTTTAACTATAATTACAAAACAATAACAATAAAATATCAAAAGTGATACTATACATGACATATAATAAATCTTAACAAGTAAACAAAAACCTATCAAATAAACAAAATTTCACAAGTGATAATACAAATATCACTAGTGATAATACATATATACGATTCACTTCAAATATCACCGGTGATATTACACGATGATACTTTTCACTCACATATTTAATCAAACACTTAGTATGCATCCATGTATACAAAGTGTTTTACTCGTAAACTCAACCAAATGTAAACACTAAAAACACAACCAAAAGATGTCACAATCACAATAAAATCACACCAAAACAAATTCATTTTTCAGATATATTAATAAACAACTAAAATAAAATAAAAAGCAAAAAATCTTCATAAACATTATGAAAAACAGAAATAGATGTATACAATCACAACAAATAGTTAATAAATAACAAAATAATGAATCGAAGCGCTGCACCATGTTTTTTCCTGATCCGGTTCCGATTGCCTTGATTCGCTCATTTTATGTGTTTTCTTTGATTTTGACAGCTAAAATTAGATGATTTGTTATGTTTTGTTTTATTTTCAAGTTTTCTTTTAGAGAAAGTGATTGTGAGTTTGTGACTTGTGATCCTGAAAGTGATCGGTTTGAAGATGGGGTTGGGTGGGTAAGTTCAGTAAGTTACATAAATGGTCCCTCCGTGTTTTTATTCTTAAAATTTGTTTTTTGATCGACGGTCCATAATTGTCCATTGGTATGCACCAATTTAAAGATATCTAAAATAAAGTCCTCGATTCTTTAACATCATTTTAGGTTCTTTATGATCAAAACCCAAAATCACAAAATAAATATAAATCGGAATTGAACACATATTTGTATGTGACATTACAACGTACTCAAAGAAACGTTTGATCAAAAGTTGATGAGAATCTTGACGCAGTCAGGCTTCTTCATTATCTCGAATGCTTCATGTATGTTTTCCAATCTGATTTCGTGTGTTAGAAGCTCGTCCATCTCTATCTCCTGCAAAATGCACATAAATGGAAGTAGGCGATGAAATTGTCTATGATGTAATGTTATTATACGCATTTGATATAAAAACATAAGTGGTAGTAATACAGTCGAGATGGTTGTTTTAGACCTTATTGATACATTTTTGAAGTATAACCGGAAGATCTGATCGTGTTTTAATCCCACCAAAGAGTGAACCCTTGAGAGTCCGGCCGCACATTATTGCTGGATCTCTAATGGTTCGACTAGTCTCTAGCCCAACCCCTATCAATATAGTTGTACCAAGCCCCTGTGGTCATTCGCTTAAGTTTAGACATTAAAATGAGGATTGTATGGGTGTTTACAATTTTGGAGGCCTCAAGAGCTTCGTTCAACAAGGGTGCGACTCCAGTGCACTCAAATGAGTAGTCGACACCTTGGCCATCTGTCATATCTTTAATCAAATCCGAAACTCGCTTGTTAGGATGGTTTTGAGGGTTGATGAAATCAGTCATTCCAAACGCCTTTCCTTTTGCTGCCTTTTTCTGGTTTACATCCACACCTATTATCTGCGCCGCCCCTTGCATTTGTGCTCCTTTTATTACCTATATAGATTTGTTAGTCCTATGGTCTACAGAATATAACTACCTAGTAGAGGTTTAGGTATATACCCCGAGACCAACAGCTCCAAGGCCAAAAACGGCAACAGAGGAACCATTGGGGACAGGGGCTTCCTTCCATGGAGCACCAAGGCCAGTGCTGAATCCACATGAGAGGAAACTAGCATGAGGAAAGGGCATCTTGGGGTCAACCTTGAGCACGTAGTTGACATTAATGACCATGTATTCGGACCATGTGGAGCAAGTGAAGAGATGATAGATTGTTTCTCCGGTTCCAGCAATAGACATTCTTGAGGTGCCATCGAACATGAGACCATTCAAACCCATTGGGTAGACATTACAAAAGTTAGTTCTTCCTGATTTGCAATTCGAGCATTGTCCACATTCACCTACATAGAGCGGAATCACCAAGTCCCCGGGTTTTACTTGTGAACTTGCATCTTTCCCAACGCTCTCAACCACCCTATATTCAACGTGTTATATAACAAATCCAAATAATTAAATCATTCATTTTTCGCATATATATGCACACGTACCCAACTCCTTCGTGTCCAGGAATACGCGGAAACAAAGGCTGCAATGTTAATCAAACCATTAGAGCAGGACATTTCAAACCATTAAGAAACTGATTTACAGAATGGAACATACTAATGGTAAGCCATTGCAGCATAGGATGTCAGTATGGCAAATACTCGCACACAACATTTTGATCCTAACTTCTGATGCTTTTGGTGGATCCACCTTTACTTCCTCCACCGTGATCGCCCCACCCAATTCTCTGACCACCGCAGCTGCACCAGAATAGAATTATGGCATTTTTGTTGGTGTTGTTTTGGATATAAATAAAAAAATGTCACAAGTGCACGCACCTTTGCAAGTAATGACATCCGGGATCGTGTGTGTCATAGCGTTGAAGATAGGAGTACAGCGATACAAGGATTCAAGTTATTGTTGATGGAGTATGGAGTCGATTTATAACATGCCTATGGAATTTTTGTTCTTACTTTTAATGGAGTACTTTTTTTCCATATTTATTATGGAAATGTGTTTGGAGTCATATCATTGTTTTGAATTTTTTAATAAGTGAGGTAGAGGATGCTTTTCTCTGAAATATAATATCATGTTGGGGGCAGGCCGGGTTTACCATATTAGAAAATTGAGGGACAGGTAATGTTGGATTCGTTTGGCGTGTTTCCTCAGAAGCAATTTTTATTTTTAATCCTTTTGGTTGGTTGTTACTAAAATAGCTAGAACTTTGATTAACCCATAGTCTTTGTAATAATTAAATTGACGCATAATGAATCATAGCGGTCATAAAATCTCAAATGGTAGTTCATTTGTGACCTTGTTGCTGAATTTTGTAGTATAGAAGGAAGATCAGAGCGTGCTCTAATCCCACCAAAGAGTGAGCCCTTTAAAGTCTGACCAAGCATTAACCCGACATCACTAACTGCTCGATCTGTCTGCAACCCAACCCTGAGGACTACTGCTATTCCTAGCCTCTGTAGTCACAATTTTATACTTTTCATGTTTTATATTTCAGAGTATGATGGTAAAATCCATATAAGAAAACTTAAAGTGTGTACCATTTCGTGGCCTCGAGAGCTTCATTTAACAAGGGTGCAACTCCATTACACTCGAATGAGTAGTCTACACCTTGCCCATCTGTCACATCTTTCACCAATTCAGAAACTCGTTTGTCAGGATGTTTTTGAGGGTAGATGAAATCAGTCATTTCAAACACTTTCCCTTTGTGGACTTCTTTTCGCTTATGTCCACCCTATTATCTTTGACGCCTTGCATTTGTGCTCCTTTAATTACCTGTAGAGTGTTTCATATTTTTAGTACTCTACCTTCTAATGACACACTTTAAACCGGCCGGAATACTTGAAAGTTTTGTTCACGTGTCAATTATCACACATATTTCACATGCATCTCTTTACTTCTTTTGTGTGTTCGGATGTAAAATAAAACGTATTTATATGTGAATAAAATTGTTCTATGATGTCAAGTTTTTAAGTTTTTTTGGCGTTCTCACAAGAACTTGTGTGCACCTAGTCTAAAAATATCTAGAAAGTAAAGATGTATTGAAGAACATACCCCCTAGACCGACAGCACCAAGGCCAAAAACGGCAACAGATTAACCAGAATGGACAGATGCATCCTTCAACGGAGCACCAAAGCCGGAGGTGAACCCACATGAGAGGAAACTAGCATAAGGGAGAGGTATTTCAAGGTCAACCTTAAGCACAAAGTTAACATCAATGATCATGTATAGTATTTGGACCATGTGGAGCAACGAAATTGGTGGTAGATGGTTTCTCTGCTTGCAGCTATGGACATTCAGGAAGTGCCATCGAGCATGATGCCACTCAAGCCAAGAGGGTAAACATTACAATGTTGGTTTTTACTGATTGGCAATTTGAGCATTGTCAACATTCACTGAATACAAGTGGAATCACTAGGTCCCCGGTTTCACCTTTGTACCCACGCCTTCCCTATGCTCTCAACCATCCTGTGCACGTGACCATGTTATACGATATCGAACCATAAACTAAAGAAAATATTGTATATATGTTTCTAGCACCACTAATTACCCGACCCCTTCATGTCCAGGAATACGAGGAAACAAAGGCTGCAATATTGCTTTAATTATCAGAACACTAGAAATAAGTCAAAAATTGATGATAATCATTGCAACAGTGAGACAAACAAAGGGCAAATACTCGCACACAACATCTTGATCCTAACTTCTGATGCATTTGGTGGATCTAATTTTATCTCCTCAACCTCAACCGATCGGCCCACCAACCTCTCTTACCACTGCAGTTGCACCCCATTTTCAGTTAAGATACAATGTTGTTTTAAGATAGTAATAAAGGTCACAAATTCGTACCTTTACAAGTACTAACATCTGGGATCGTGGCGGATTCGGGAAATTCTAAGCAAACTTAAAACTCTCTCTCTCCTAATGGCGATTTCCCGCCTTTTTCTGTTCCAACAAACATAACCGTTTTCCACCATTGTTGATTCATTTCTTCCCCATTTTTAACCCTAATTACACGTACAAATTGATCAAAACAGCAAAATAAACACATCTATCGGTTCAATTTTGTCTGTTGTTGCAATTTTCATTTTTCATTTTGCGTAATTTTAGGGTTTTTGTTTTGAATTTTTTGTTTGAATCACCAATAAAACTATGTCGCGAGGATCATCGAAGCGTCAATTGACGGTGCCAAACAAATTTTTGATTCAATAGGAAGAATATGGGAAGAAAACAGAGGTATGATAGGTAGGGTTGTTGGAAGAAGGGGAAGGATGTGACTGGTGTGGAATGCAATAACGTGAATGGAAGCAACAGCAGCAAGCAATCTGTAAGTCCTCATACTGATCATGAAAATCTTTGCTCTGATAATAATGCTGAAAGGATTATTGATAATAGTGTGAAAAATATCTTATATGCTAATGTGATGAATGTTGATGAAAATAAGTTGAATAACAAATTAGTGCTGAGACCTACTGAATTTGATGTGGAAGGAAATGAGATTGTTATTTTTGATGATGAGCTAATTGGTGTTGGTAGTGTGGTCAGCAGACGGCAAGCGGCAAAATAAGCAAAATCAACACGGCAAAACTGATCCACGGCAAAAACCACCTGATGGGCGGTTCTTGAAAATATAAAACCCTATTTTTGCAGTGCGGTTTTGGTTTTAAAAACCGCACCGCATCACTCCGTTATATTCAAATATATTTTTACTTTTTAAATAACCCACTAAAGTTTATACACCCGCCTTATTTTTATCATTCATCTTGCTTTTTGGGTTGACTACAAAAATATTGTCCGCTACTAAAAAATAAGTTGAAATTATTTAGGTTTACTATATTACCCCTAATCAAAATTCTTATTTACAAAATTAAATGAAAGCATTAACTAATTGTCAAAGGGTAAACTGTTTTTGGTTGCTTGTGTAGAAATCAAAGCAAGAATAAACGCTTTTTTTTAAACTTTGTTTTTTTTGTTTTGACAATAATTTTGGGACAGATGGAGTAATTTTTTACTTTTGTTTATACTTTTATAATTAGTTATTTCAAACATATTTTATTGGTTAATTATTGTCTAAGTTTTAGGTCATATAATTTTATTTTTCTTTCAATTTATCATTGAAGTTTATAAAATTTTTCATCTCATTTGACTTTTATTATTGTATAGATTTATAATTTCATACTATCACACAACATTTTATATATGTTTCAACCCATCATATAACCTTATAATATATCTATTCTATAATAAATGCATACCAAAAAATATAAGTTGAAAATAAAAATAATAACCCCAAATACCGCAAAAACTGAAATCGAAAAACTGCACGGTTGTGGATTCTCATAAAAAACCGCAATTGCGGATGCGGTTGGTTTTATCAAAAACCGCATCAACCCGTACTATACTCACCCCTAGTGCAAAATGGAATATGACTTTATGTGGGCAGTTTGTGGGTTTTAAGATGAGTGTGAATGCGCTAAGATGCAATCTTAGGAGAATGCGGAGTATTCCAAGACATAGTTGATAGTAATAATAGATTTATTTTATTTTTATTTTTTTTTTAATGTTGAAGGTATGAATTTTGTGTTAGAAAATGGACCATGGATCATGAATGGTAAACCTTTAGTTGTGCAGAAATATTAATGTTTGCATTGATAAGATTGAAGCTAAAATTATGCCAATATGGGTAAAAATGAAGAATGATCCATTAGAAGCTTGGTCTAATGAAGGAATAAGTGCATTGGCTAGTAGATGTGGTAAAGCTCAGAGTTATGGATGCGAAGAATGCTAGTGTGTGTAAGTTTGGTGTAGGAAGATTGGGATTTGCTAGAGTCTTAGGTGTCATTTGTTTTTTCAGATGTTTTATGTCTTCATCTGCAAGAAAAATGAGTGTCTGTTTTTTGTGCTTTTGAAAGAAAAAATAGATATGGTTTGTATTGAAGAAGTTAAAGTTTATGTCTAGTTTCGTAGTGAGAAATGAAAAAAAAAACACTTCTATTTGCAAAAAAACAAATAATTACCTCTACACGCCAGCAAACAAAAGAAGTTAAAAGAAAGGAAAAAGTGTTTCTTCTATAAAAAGTAAAAAACAAATGACACCTTTGTTTGAATAAATGCTAGTAAGGATCTTCCAAGTAAGATATATATGGTTTATAAAAATGCACTAAAAGAAGTTCAGGTGAAGAAAAGCATTCTTGTTGAATATAGTTGGATCCCTCCAAGATGCAGTCATTGTGTTGTATTTGGTCATACAAATGGGAACTGTAAGAAAAATAAGGAATATATTGATGAGTTTGTAATAGATAAAGAGGAAATTGGAAACGCAATGGATGTAGAAACTCAAAAAGATGATGGTTTCAAAGAAGTCAATACCTGGCGACGTATAAGAAAACTTAAAGTGTACGTACCATTTTGGTGGCCTCGAGAGCTTCATTTAACAAGGGTGCAACTCCAGTACACTCGAATGATTAGTCGACACCTGGCGACGATATGGTGATGCTCAATAGCCAAGGACCCAATACTGCCGAATGGCGCGCCGAAGGTCATTATCCGAATGGATCGTTGACCGACAGACCTTTGGCATTTAGCCCGATACAATTCGTCTCATTCTCTGGTGTCGAGATGACGCCAGAGACAAAGGTCGTGGAGAACGGCGTCGATCCGATAAAGATCAACGGCTCCATAGAATGCGACAGCCCGTGGACCGATAAAGGACATCAAGGAGTATAAATACACATACAGTAATTGGTAAAAAGGTATCATTTTCTTACACACACACATTTTACACTATACCCTTCGGTTCGCCCTTACTTACTCTCACGCCGGAGTCTGGTCTTTGGATAACACCCGAGGCGAGACTAACGCGTTGTTCATCTTAGCAGGTATCCTGAAGACTTATTTCACAAGGCCGAAGGATATCTAAAAGACCTTACAAAAAAATACTTCGACATTGGCGCCATCCGTGGGACTCGCATTCAATCTACTAGAGCTATAGGATGACGGGTTCGACACCTCAGAAACCGGAGGAGGGAGGAAGTTCCCCAGGTGATGCGGAATAGCTGGAAGCGGTATGAATCGCACTCAAGTCCATGATAAAAGAGCATAATAGCCGATGGGATACCGTCGAGCCGGTACGGTTGGATTTTGAGGACGAAATAGCTCCTGACAAGGGTGAGCCGGTGGGCAAGAAGAAGGAGATAGTAACCGGGAATAAAATAAAGGACGAAGATCTGGGGAACCCCTTTAAGGAAGTCTCAAGATCCCCCTTCACTAGGCGAATCATCGAATTCTCCGCACCTGAGCACAAGATGCCCACTCACATCAAGCTGTACGACGGGTCGACGGACCCTCAAGATCATCTCAATAGGTTCACAGGAGCCGCAGGACATGGAGAATGGCCAATGCCGGTATGGTGCCGCATTTTCCAACAGACTCTAGATGGAAAGGCCAGAGGATGGTTTGATCGGATTCCTACGGGAAGCATAGACGAATGGCCAGATTTCAGGGAGCAGTTCGAGGCCCGTTTCTCTCTGTACAAGGCTTGTCTCAAGGACCCAACGGAAATAGCCAAGATAGTAAGAAAGGCTAATGAAACACTACCCGAGTTTAAAGAAAGATGGACCGTTGAGACGGGATTCATACAAGGTGTACCGGAGATCATGAGGATCTCCTCGTTCATGAATGGGTGTAAATGTCCTAAGTTGGCCAAGCGGTTTGTTGATAAGGTTACAAAGACCGTGGAGGAGATGATGGTTCGGGTGGATGACTTTGTAAGATCGGAGGAGGCTTTTGCCAGCACCGAGTTGCCCCGGGGAGAGCACTATGACACAACTAGGAGAGCCTCAACTGGACCATTCCGAAAGGACGAAAGGGTCGCCAGAGGACATTACGGAGGAGATAAGAGAAGCGATGGGCGATATGGGTACTCGGGTAAGGATCATGGAAATTCTCATCGTCATGGGGACAGTCGGACCTTATTTGCCTTCTCGTGGTGACCACCTAAGTCGAACAACCCCGTCTCGACCGAATCACTCATCAAGCCCTCAAGGAAATCCTAGCCACGAGCATCACCGCTACCGCCTCCTCGAAACCTATGCGTGACCCGCCAGAAGGAGAACCAAGACAAGTATTGTGATTACCACGGGGAAAAAGGGCATTACACGAATGATTGTTATCAACTCAAGAAGCAATTAGAGTTGGCCTTAGAATCGGGAAAGCTCAATCATCTGATAAGGGATCTCACGCAGAAGGGAAGGCGAGAGCCACCAAAGAAAGAAACGAGAACCAAGGACAACGTCATTAACATGATCCGGGCGTGGCTGGAGAGGAGGAAGAGAAAATCAACGGAGCAAGAAGAAGGGTGGATGAGTGTGCCCATAACCTTCCCTCCTCTACCCGACGGAGATGTGTCGGACGACCCTCTCATAATCGAAGCAAACATGGAGGGATATCTGGTTAAAAGGGTATTCGTAGACGAGGAAGCCTCGGTTGAATTGATGTTCGAACATTGTTTCAACAACCTAAGTCCGGAGATAAGGTCTCGATCGAAACAAACGCATTGATTTACTCGGGTTTGAGGGCAAGTAACTAGACCGCTGGGAAGATCGAGTTTGATGTTTCATTCGGAGATGAAGGACTTTATCGGAAGGTAAGAATGAAGTTTACTGTCATCTGCGCTCCGTCGCCCTACAACGTGATCTTGGGAAGAACAGGACTAAAGACCCTAAGAGCCATACCCTCCACGGTGCACTCCATGATGAAGTTTCCAACCCCTCAGGGAATCGCCACCCTTGTAACCCGTTCGGTTATTATCTCGGAGTGTAGAAGATTAGAAGGATGCAGGCTGCCTCCCCGAAACTCGATGACCAAGAGCCCGGAAAGGCCAGTGAGGTAGGTGATAACGCTACACGCGTCGTTCGGGGTCAAAGGAACTTCCTTTTCGTCGAGCAAGTTTTCAACACCTAGGCGATGAACCTAATCGTCGTAGTGTAGTATTAGGGTAAGCCACGGTATTGATATCGTTTCTGGGGAATAGGAATGCTAGTGAGGAGTTACTACGCTAAGGTTGGGGTTGAGGAAGATTATTTTTTATCTTTTATAATTTTTAAGGAAAGGAAAGGTACGAATCTCGGGGTTTGAATTTGAGGGGTTGGTATTTCACCGATTACTCTACTTATCTAATTATCTAATCTAAGGTGTATGTAGTCTATGTCTAATTAATGTGTGCTCGTATGATAGTTTAAAGATGTGTTTACTTAGGTTTTACTACTCCTTAATTATCTCCTATTTGTGGTTGAATTGTCACGCCCTTATTCTTAGTTGCGTTGTGTGTCTAAGGTTGTAGGGTATGCTTTCTCCCTAACTCTTGAACTTACCAAAGGGTCTCGCTCTACAAAACCCACTAGGATAATAAACTCTTACTCTAAGGCACTCTTTGGATGGTTTAGCTTACAACTACTCAAGGAGTCATATTCTAAGGTTCACAAAGATTTAATCAAGCATTAAGTACACAATGAATGACCTATCGCATTACTAGATCATTAATCAACTAAGATAAGAGACAACCAATCAATATTCAATAATCAAGTTTCATATTCCTAAGCAAACACACAAGTAAATTAATGGGACATGGAAAACATGCAAGCATACACACAAATAATCAAAGACATAATTGTATTAATGAAGTAAAACACTTATCTTGGTGTAAGATAGGGTTTGGAACCTAAAATACTGTACAAGACAGCCTTGGTTTGGTTTAGGTTTTACCCAAAAGACTACACACTAAATACTAAAAATTCGGATTCTATATATAATATTACATCTCGCGACGGCGTCACCTTATGTTTTGTGACGCCGTGTCGCCGTCATTAGGGTTTCAGATTGGCCACGTTAGACTTGCGACGGCGCCACCAAATCCAAATCTTCTATTCCTTACCCATCACGTTGAATGAGCAAAGCTCCGCGAAAAAGCCAGGTCATCAAATGGACAAATTTTTCAAATTTTCCAAGAACTACATTTTGACATAAGCTGCGGATGCTATCATGTCGATGCCCAAGTTTGCATCAACTCTCAAACACATGTTAAGCAACAAGGAAAAGTCTGTTTGAGATGGCTAAAATTCCTCTTAACGAGAACTGCCGCATTCATAAAGAAGCTTCCCGAGAAGCTTGGAGATCCGGAAAATTTCTCTTACCTTGTGTATTTCGGTGAATGGTTGAATGCTTTGCCTTAGCCGATCTTGGTGCAAGCATCAATCGATGCCTTATTCAAGATGGAACAAACTTTCTTCCGGACCTTACTCCTACATGCATGACTCTTGAGCTTGCAGATCGTACAATATCCCGTCCACTTGGCATTGCCGAGGACGATTCGTGAAAGTAGGAAAGTTCCATTTTCCCGGTGACTTTGTGGTTGTTGACTTCGATGCCGATCATCGGGTTCCTCTCATTGTTGACGAGGATTCACGAGAACGGGCGTGCTCTCATTGATGTATTTGAGCAAGAAATCACATTACGTGTAGGTAATGAAGTCGCCACCTTAACCTTGATCAAACTTGAGGTACTCCGCAAACTATGATTCGAGTCGGTTAACCGAATAGATATCATTGATGTTGCTTCAAGAGTACTCCCAAGAAGTTCTTGGTTATGTTCATAATTCTTCGAGTGATAATCTCACTCATTCATCTCAACCCATCATTGCCAATTCTACTCCTTCTCTCACTCCATTTGAGGAAAGTGACTTCATCTTAGAAGAGATTGAAGCATACTTGTCTAGTGATTATGTTCCATGGGAAATTTATCACGCTCCCATCGACATCGAGGGGCATACTTCTCATTGAGAAGTTGCTTAATGATGATCCATCATCACTCCCTCCCGTCGAGCTTCATAACAAGGAAGTCAAGTCGGTTGAGAAAATCAAGAATTTCACGAGGTTGAACTTAGGACTTACCACCTCATCTCGAGTATGCATTTCTTGAGGGTGATGATAAATTACCCGTCATTATTGCTCGAGATTTGAGTAAAGATGAAAAGACCGCTCTCATAAAGGTCTTGAAGTCACACAAGCAAGCAATTGCTTAGAAACTCTCCGACATTTGGTATCAACCCCGAGTTTTGTACTCACAAAATCTTGATGGAGGATGACTTCAAACCAAGAGTTCAACATCGAGAAGAGTAAATCCAAAATCCATGATGTTATCAAACAGAGGTTATCAAACTTCTTGATGCGGGATTAATTTACCCGATCTCGATAGTCCTGGGTTAGCCCAATTCATTGTGTTCCTAAAAGGGTGGCATAACTGTTGTCACAACGAAGAAAACGAGTTAATTCGAACTCGATTGGTAGCGGATGGCGTGTTTGCATTGACTATCGTAAGTTGAATGACGCCACCCAAAAGACCATTTTCCTCTACCCTTCATGGACCAAATGCTTGAGAGATTAGCGAGGAACGAGTACTATTGTTTCCTAGATGGTTTCTGGGTATTTTCAGATCCCCATTGATCCGGGATCAAGAAAGACCACATTCACCTGCCCATACGGAACTTTTGCCTACAGACGATGCCTTTTGGCTTATGTAACGCCTCCGGCACGTTACAACGATATATGATGGCCATTTTCCACGACATGATCGGGGAAACAATGGAGGTGTTTATGGATGACTTCTCGGTCATTGGGGACTCGTTTCAAACATGTCTCTCCCATTTAGATAAAATGCTAAAACGATGTGAAGACACCAATCTTTGTCTAAATTGGGAGAAGAGCCATTTTATGGTCAAAGAAGGCATAGTCCTTGGCCATAAGATTTCAAAAAATGGGATCGAGGTAGATAGAGCAAAAGTCAATGTTATTGCTAAATTGCCTCATCCTACTACCGTCAAAGGTATTAGGAGTTTTTTAGGTCATGCCGGTTTTTATCGCAGATTCATACAAGATTTTTCTAAAATAGCCCGGCCTATGACTCATCTTCTTGAAAAAGATGCTCTTTTATCTTCTCACCGAGTGCATCGAAGCTTTTGAAACATTAAAGAAAAGCTGCTCAAGCACCCATTCTCGCTGCTTCCCGATCGATTTACCCTTTGAGCTCATGTGCGATGCAAGTGATTTTGCTATCGGTGCGCCTGGGCAACGCAGAAACAAGCATTTTCACCTATCCACTACGCAAGTAAAACTATGATCAAGCTCAAACCCATTACACCACCACGTAAAAGAGCTACTAGCCGTGGTGTATGCGTTTGAGAAGTTTCGCCATACTTAATCTTGACCAAATGCGTGGTGTATACGGATCACTCGGCTCTCAAATATCTCTTTGCAAAACAAGATGCAAAGCCGAGATTGCTCCGCTGGGTTCTCCTCTGCAAGAATTTGATATCATTATACGTGATAAAAAGGAGCCGAGAACCCGGTCACGATCATCTCGTCCGCTTAGAAAACCCACACCAAGATGTTTTCGAGAAAAGGAAATAAATGAAACATTTCTCTCGAGACACTCAATGCGGTTTCTTTTCGTGGAAACTCTACCACCCCATGGTTTGTCGACTTTGCAAATTACCATGCGGGTAACTTCATAGTGAAAGGAATGTCGACCCGGAAGAACAAATTCTTCAAGGATGTTAAACATTACTCGACGGGACCCCTACTTCTTCAAAATCGGCGGATCAAGTCATCCGACGGTGTGTTTATGGACGAGGAAGCTATGGACATTCTCAAAGCTTGCCATCTTTGGACCCAACGGGGCCATCATAGTCCAAACTACACCGCCAAAAGGTGTTTGATTCCGGGTTTTATTGGCCCACTATTTACAAGGATGCCCATGAATTTGTTAAAACATGTGACGCTTGTCAACGCTCACGGAAATATCTCGAAAAGAAATGAAATGCCGAAAACGCCATTCAAGTATGTGAGATCTTTGACATCCGGGGCATTGACTTTATGGGGCCATTTCCATCATCTCGAGGAAACAAATACATACTTGTGGCATTGACTATTTGTCAAAATGGGTTCAAGCGAAGCTATACCTACTAACGATGCCCGAGTTGTTGTGAAATTCTTAAAATCTTTTGCTAGGTTTGGAACTCCATGAGCTATAATTAGTGATCGTGGTACGCATTTTGCAATGACCAATTTGATCGAGTCATGCAAAAGTATGGTGTAACCCACCGTCTCTCTCGCATACCACCCCAAACAAGTGGGCAAGTGGAAGTTTCCAACCGTGGTATAAAAAGAATTCTTGAAAGGACGATGGCGAAACCGTGCATCCCGGTCGGATAAACCGGATGACGACTCACGGGCTTTCCGTGCGATTTTATAAAACACCCATCGGTGTACACCATACAAGCTTGTGTACGGAAGGCATGTCATCCGCCGATTGAGCTTGAGCACAAAGCATACCGGGCCTTGAAACATGCAAACTTCGATATTCAGACGGTGGTGATCACGTAAAAGTTCAAATGAATGAATTAAATGAACTCCGTGATCAAGCATACGAGAACTCTTTGATCTACAAACAAAAGACAAAGAAGATTCATGACTAAAATCAAGAACCGTTTTCAACGCCGGTGATCGAGTCCTTCTTTTCAATTCCGCATTGAAGATTTTCTCGGAAAACTTAAATCCTAATCGGTCCGGACCATTCACCATCACTAAAGTATTTCCTTATGGGACTATTGAGTTATCTCAACCCGATGGTCCAAATTTTAAAGTGAATGGTCATCGATTAAAACACTATTTTGAAGAGGACATTCCACCCGTGGTTGTCCCGGATCTACAAACTTTCCCCATGAACCAATGACGCGGGATCGAGTCAAGCTAGCGACTCGATAATCAAAAACAAGAGCACACCACATGGGTTTTCACCGTGAGTATCACCCTAGTGTGGGAGTTGCCCCATTGTTGTATATAAGTACTCTAAAAAAAATGTATATATCAAAAATAAAATAATGGCGTAGTATTTCCTTTTACGTTCTATGTTTCGCATAACAGCCGATACTTTGAATATTGAGGGCAATATTCATTTCTAGTGTGGGGAATTCTCACTAATTTTATCATGTAATTATTCCACCCAATTCCCCATTTTTGGCCAATTGTTTTTTTGGAGTAAGTGTTTTGCACTTACTCAAAGATATGGTTATCATCCGCCATGTCTAACACACATAAGGATTGGCTAATCCAGAGCAAACGGCTCTTGGTAAAGATATCTCAAACCGTTTATGGCTTGCAATTTGCCCAAAATTGTATGGTGTTCATTCACCATATCTTTAATTAGTGAAAAGTTTCATAGCCCGCATGTTTATGGCTTGTGGTAAAGGCGGTTGGAAAGCCATAATTGGTAATCGACTCACCAAAGATAATATTGATAATTTATCTAAGAGTTGGCTAGTCCGTAGCAAACGGCACGGTAAAGACAAATCAAAACCGATTGAAAGTCGGTGATTTGCTCAAAATCATTTGGTTATCATTGTACCAAGGTTCTTACTTGAACTAAAACAATTGGCTACCCGTAAGTAATGGCTTTTGGTAAAGAGATGAACCATTAAGTTTTCTAAAAAGATTGCTAGGGACTAGCAATATCTTAGTGTGGGGATTGATGAGTGTGTAAATACTCATCATTTTGTACCTTTTATCAGTAAAACATCCGAAAACACTGAAATGCATCAAAATGATAAAATATCACAAATAAGTGTTTTATGTGTTTCAAATGCAAAATTCCAAAAATCGATGAAAACGTATCAAGTTTGCATAATTGGCGCTTTAGTCCCCAAGTTTCAAAAGTTGTCAAAATCGGTCCTGGTAAATCAAAATAAAGTAAAAATATCATTTAAGGTCCATGGGATTCAAAAGTTGTCAAAACAAACCCTTCAAAGTTTAAAAATTGCAAAATTACAACTTTGGTCCCTCAACTTTGAAAAATGTCAAAAATAGTCCTTGGATTTATAAAAATGGAATTTTATGCAATATTGGTCCCTGTACTATTAAAGATTGGCAATTTTGGTCCTTTTGATAAGTTTGGAAAAGCTACAGGTTCAGTCCCTCAAGTTTGGAGAAATTGCATAAATGGTCCTTGTATTAAACAAACCAAACCGGACCCTTTGTGTATTTTGAACCCCACCAAACCTCGAGCCACCCAAAACCCACATGAACCCCGACCTTATTAATATCACTCGGTCGAAATAAGTCAACCCCGCCAAAAACCAGATATACTGTTTATCTCCCTCTCCAAGACTGAAAATCAAAACCAGAGTGGTTTTTCCACCTTTACACCTGTTATCCAGCTGTTTAACCACTCCCCTCCACCTCCACATCCAACAAAATTCTTTAATTGCTTCAAACCACTACTCCTGCTCAATAGACGTTTTTGGCGCCAAAATTGACAAATGGCAGTTTTGATGATTTGGAAGGATCCAATGGCTGAGATGAGGTGGGAAAGTCTCAGAGGTCGACAAAGACTCTAAAAAGATCTTTATAAGCAAGAAGGAAGCAATGTGGGATAGTATCTAGTGTAATTTTAGTTTATTTATGTCGAATTAGTTAATTTTAAATTTCCAGTGTAATTTAAGTCTTTCAAGTACTTTGTTTAAGTTATTTAAGTGTATGTGAATCTTTTCCAGTCATTAATTTCAAGTTCCAGTTTCAAATTCAGTTTATGCAATTTTCATTTCAAAAATCTCATGTTATCTTAAAGTTGTTTATAGTTGTTGTTAAGGACTGAATAAGCTCACTTAAGCTCCTGAAAGCTTTTCTAAGCTTTTAGAAACTTTAAAACCCGTTTAGTATCAAAAGAAAAAATTACCAAAAATACCAAAAAAATTAGTTAAAAATAAAAAATCAAAGGAAATGGAGATCACGGTGAGCAGTGAATATTGATTACCCTTGGGTTTAGAGCTTTCGGGAAGCTATAGGTTGTGTTCTTGTGCCTTGGTTCTCTGCTTTGTGCTTGGACACAGCTTGTAAGCAATTTCTTAAAAGTTTGCAATTCTTAGTATAAGTGTTTAAAGCTTGTTAATTTTAGCTTAATCTTGTTTCAATACGCTTATTATAAGATAATCACTAGATTTCTTGGCTTAAAGATCCATTTTAGTACTCAAAGCTTCAAAACAGTTTCATAAAAGGTTGTTTGGATTTGTTTGATTAATCAGTACTAGAGGTTGTTCAAGCCAGTGTTCTTGCTTGTTTCATGTCATATTAGGTCCTAAAAGCTCAGTGCAACAATAAAAACTAGTCTTTGTTTGTAGAAAAAGTCAAAATTACTTTTAATCTCACTTAACTAGTTAACTGTTAGGATTTAGGAAGCAAAACTCATCATAGTTGTTTATAACTTGGTCACCTAGCTTAATTTCATCATAACTTAGGTTAATATAACATAATTAATAAGTAGGATTGATTTAAAGTTCACTTAAGTCAACTTATTAGTGTAATATAAAAAGTCAAATTTTCAGTTTAGTCGTTTTTGAATAAAATAGATAATTTTATATAGGACTTAATAGTAAGTTTCAAGATTTGAGCTTTTGGGATATTAATATTCAACTGCTCATCTTTATCATAGTATTTTTAATAATCTCTATCTAGCTTATTAAACTGCTTAATTTTTGGTTTCTTTTAAGCCCTTTCTGAAAATAGTGCCCTGTGCACAGTTGAGTGACCCTTTTTCACAAGCTCATCAAGAGCTTATTAGTGAACCTCAGCTTATGAACCTTGGCTTTTTGGAAAGCCAATCTAGCCATTTCACAGGACCAGTGCTTATTTTCCATTTTATAGCTTATTTGATAAGGCTGCAACAAGCTTTTAATTTGTCCCATTTCTCAGTATACACTGAGAACTCAGTGGTTTACCAGTTTTTTCTCAAGCTTATAGCAAGCTTATTATTGGGCCACAAAGTGAGAGCTTTGACTTTTTAGAAAGTTCACCAGCCCATCTTGACACCTCAGTCTTTGTTTTGAGCTTTTAAGCTTATTTCATTAGCTTAAATTGGCTTAGAAAAACACTGCAGGCCTGTTTGTTTAAAAGATTTAGGATAAGTGCTTATTTGATTATTATAGCTTATCAGAGTAGTTCTTTATTCTTTTTAGCTTCATATAAGTAGCTTTAGCTTATTTACATCTTATTTCATCTTTGGTTATAACTGTGAAGCTTGTTTGAGCTTAAAAAATCAAAATAAGCTCAAAAGCTAAACTGTTGAGCCAATAAGCTCATTAATAGCTTATTTTTAAGTTATAAAATTTTTGTCTTTATTAAAGTTGCTTACTTTAAGTAGTTAAATAGTTTTCAAAAAGAAAAATCACAAAACATCATTTTAAAAATAGTGATAGCGTTTATTTAATAGAAATTAGCTTTTTAAATTTTTCTTTTCACTATTATTAAGCAAATTCTGTTTTATAATTTTCTTAGCTTTACGTCATCATAGGATATTTATAGAAAAATTTCATAATTTTCTTAGTTTGTTTAGTATTTATTAGAATTTAAAATAGTTAAAGTAATAATTAATGATAAATAAATAAAAACATAAAAATATCTTTCGCTTTTAAAATTAGTTTTATAATATTTTAGATTTTTCTGAGTTAAAATTTTATTTTCTAGGTTAATTTTGTATTTTCTTGTATTTAAGTGTATTTTAAATAATTAATAAATAGTAATTAATTAATAATAAATAGATAAAAAGTGTAACAAATATATTTTCAATTCTAAAATTAGTTTTATAATATTTTAGATTTTTCTAAGTCATAATTTCATTTTTCTAGCTTTATTTCATATTTTCTTATATTTTAGGGTATTATTAAATAGTTAAAAATAGTTTTTAATTAATAATAATTAAATAAATAGTTTTAAAATAATTTTCTTTTTCCAATAATTTTATTTTATTATTAAGATTGTAAAATATCATTTTCATATTTGTAGGTCTTTATTTCTTAAAACTCACGCTTTATTTTATACGCTACGTAATTTAATAAACGCACGTGTTTACGCTTGTTTAATCGATTGTTGTGCTTTATAATTCGTATCCAAATACCATTCCAATCAATCAAGAGTGTAGTTATCAATCAAAATCCTTAATGATCATTATCCTAGTGATCATTCGACATCCGAACGCTTTTAAGCACCATTAATCCTCCGCGGACTTAACGACCGGGATACACTATACCCTCGGACTTAATTGCATTGGTTTTAGACTGTTTGAATTTTATTACGGTTGACCATTCACAAGTGGTTGACTTGTGTAATAAACTTGACGGTTTGAAGCGAATCAATAGACGCGGACGAATCAATCGTCAAGAACACGCGTCTAACACGTGGCACAATCCCACAGAGCCAGATAAATTTTATTTTAATCTATTTTCACCCAATGGGCTTGGATACACTGTTCACAGCACGACCCATGAAACCCGGAGCAGACCCAATAACTCCGAACGAACCCAAGAGACGAATAGACTAAGTATCACATCACTTATCAAGAACAAGTAACATGATACTGGGGGGACATGACGAAGTATTTGGTCCAGCGGCTCAATAGCCGAAGGACCCAATACTCTGTCGAATGGCGTGCCGAAAGGTAATTATCCGATTGGATCGTTGACCTGACATAACCTTTGGCATTTAGCCTAGATACAATTCGTCTCATTCTCCGGGTGCCGAGATGACGCCTGAGAGACGATGTCGTGGATGTCGGCCCCGACAAAGATCAACGGCCCCATAGAATGCGACAGGCCTAGGGACCAGACAGTGACATCAAGGAGTATAAATACACATACAGTAGTTGGTAAAAAGGTATCATTTTCTTACACACACACATTTTACACTATACCCTTCGGTTCGCCCTTACTTACTCTCATGCCGGAGTCTGGTCCTGGGATAACACCCGGGGCGAGACTAACGCGTTATTCATCTTAGCAGGTATCTGAAGACTTATTTCACAAGGCTGAAGGATATCTAAAAGACCTTACAAAAAAATACTTCGACAATACCTAGCCCATCCGTTACATCTTTCACCAATTCAGAAACTCGTTTGTCAGGATGGTTTTGGGAGGATGATATCAGTCATTCCAAACACTTTCCATTTTGCGGACTTCTTTTTGTTTATGTCCACCTCTATTATCTTTGACGCCCTTTGCATTTGTGCTCCTTTAATTACCTGTAGAGTGTTTCATATTTTTAGTACTCTAGCTTCTAATGAAACACTTTAAACCCGCCGGAACACTTGAAAGTTTTGTTCACATGTCAATTATCACACATATTCCACATGCATCTCTTCACATTTTTAGTGTATTAGGATGTAAAATAAAACATATTTATATGTGAATAAAACTGTTTTATGATCTCAAGTTTTTAAGGTTTTTTTGTGTTCTCACAAGAACTAGTGTAAACCTAGTCTACAAAAAACTAGAAAGCAAAGATGTATTAAAGAACATACCTCTAGACCGACAACACCAAGGCCAAAAACGACAACAGATTAACCAGAATGGACAGATGCTTCCTTCAACGGAGCATCAAAGACGGAGGTGAACCGGACCCACATGAGAGGAAACTAGCATAAGGGAGAGGTATTTGGGGGTCAACCTTAAGCACAAAGTTAACATCAATGATCATGTATTTGGACCATGTGGAGCAACAAAATTGGTGGTAGATGGTTTCTCTGCTTGCAGCTATGGACATCCGGGAAGTGCCATCGAGCATGAGGCCACTCAAGCCAAGAGGGTAAACATTACAATGTTGGTTTTTCCTGATTGGCACTTTGAGCATTGTCAACATTCACTGAATAGAGTGGAATCACTAGGTCCCCGAGTTTCACCTTTGTACCCACGCCTTCCCCTATGCTCTCAACCATCTTGTGCACGTGACCATGTTATACGTATATTTAACGATAAACTAATGAAAATATTGTATTTCTAGCACCACTAATTACCCGACCCCTTCATGTCCAGGAATATAAGGAAACAAAGGCTGCAATATTGCTTTAACTATCAGAACACTATAAATAAGTCAAAAATTGATGTCATTGCAACATTGAGACATACAAAGGGCAAGGCATTGCAACTTAGGATGTTGGTATAGCAAATTCTCGCACACAACATCTTGATCCTAACTTCTGATGCTTTTGGTGGATCTATTTTTATCTCCTCAGCCGATCGACCCACCCGCCTCTCTTACCACCGCAGCTGCACCCCATATTCTATTAGGTACAACTTATTTGATGTTATTTTAAGATAGTAATAAAGGTCACAAGTTCGGGCCTTTACAAGTAATAACATCTAGGATAGTGGCGGATTCGGGAACTTCTAAGCAAACTCAAAAACTCTCTCTCCCCCTTTTTTCTGTTCCAACAAACATAACCGTTTATTTCTTCCTTATTTTTAACCCTAATTACAAAAATAAACCAAACAAATTGATCAAAACAACAAAATAAACACATCTATCGATTCAATTTTGTCTGTTGTTGCAATTTCCATTTTTCATTGTTGATTCAATTTGTGATGTGAATGATAAGAAAAAAAAACTGTGAATCAGGGTGATTTTAGACTAAGCAAGGATGACAATAGGAAGAATGTGGGGTAAGAAAATGAGGTATAGGGTTGGAAGAAGGGGAGTATGTGGACAATGATAATGATCTAAGTAAGGCCCCTAGTTCTACTTTCGGCCTTGATAGCTGTTACATCCCGACCTTTGATTCTGGAAATAGCCGAATTGTACATGTTGATGAAGATGATGGTGGTAGACATGAAGATGATGGTGGTCGTGATGGTAAAAGTAAGTATGATGATGTTAGTGATGACGAGCAGTAACTTTGGGATAGATTATTAATATTTGTATAGATATTCTTTTGTTATTTGCATGATCGTATTAGTATATTAGCGAAATTGTAGTTATAAACGAAAACTATGACTTGTTTTTTGTTGGTTTTGAATGAATGAATGAATGGATGCATTTTGTATGATAGATTGGGTGATTTACAGCGTTGGTTTTAGTAGATTTTTTTCGAAAAAAATTTCAGAAAAATCTGGATTTTCAGCACTGCTGCTGTTGTTTTTTTCTGCACAGTGACTTTTAGTGGCAACAAAATCATCGTTAAAGGTAACACATTGTGTTCGCTAATAGTGACCCAGCCAATTTGACCCATTTTTGCTACTATTTTTCGCGACAACATTGTCGTCGAAAAAGTGGCTCCCACTTTTTTATTTATTTATTTTAATTATTAATATTTATTTAACAAATAAATAATTAAAATTAATAAAACACGAAAAAACTTTTAAGGAAGACATGTGTTGTCGCTAAAAGTGCAGGCCCCACTTTGATAAGGTTGAAAGAGAATGTAAAAAAAACAAGAAATTATATAATGATAGCGCTCTCTCTTAAAATCGTCCCAACTTTGAGATGAAAATTACTTTATAATGACATAGAAAGTCATAAAACTTGGCACGATTTATAAATCCATTACTTTTTCCCTTTATCATCATAATTTAAAAACTGGGCAACACAAACTTATTTAATTTCTCTGAAAGGACAAAAGGGAATAATTTTAAGGGAACAAAGTACCAAGACTAGTGGTTAAGCCGGCCATGCACCACTAGTACTACAACTAATAATGCATCAAACTTTATATGTTACTTTCAACTATTATATTATTGAAACAGTTTTAAAATGCAAAACACGTTTTTGCATTCGGGTAAAAGAAGTAAGCCATATCAGATTCTTTAACATCATTTTAGGTTCTTTATGATCAAAACCCAAAATCACAAAATAAATATAAATCGGAATTGAACACATATTTGTATGTGACATTACAACGTACTCAAAGAAACGTTTGATCAAAAGTTGATGAGAATCTTGACGCAGTCAGGCTTCTTCATTATCTCGAATGCTTCATGTATGTTTTCCAATCTGATTTCGTGTGTTAGAAGCTCGTCCATCTCTATCTCCTGCAAAATGCACATAAATGGAAGTAGGCGCATGAAATTGTCTATGATGTAATGTTATTATACGCATTTGATATAAAAACATAAGTGGTAGTAATACAGTCGAGATGGTTGTTTTAGACCTTATTGATACATTTTTGAAGTATAACCGGAAGATCTGATCGTGTTTTAATCCCACCAAAGAGTGAACCCTTGAGAGTCCGGCCGCACATTATTGCTGGATCTCTAATGGTTCGACTAGTCTCTAGCCCAACCCCTATCAATATAGTTGTACCAAGCCCCTGTGGTCATTCGCTTAAGTTTAGACATTTAAGTAAACTTGCATAACAATTAAGTAAGAGGAACTAAAATGAGGATTGTATGGGTGTTTACAATTTTGGAGGCCTCAAGAGCTTTGTTCAACAAGGGTGCGACTCCAGTGCACTCAAATGAGTAGTCGACACCTTGGCCATCTGTCATATCTTTAATCAAACCGAAACTCGCTTGTTAGGATGGTTTTGAGGGTTGATGAAATCAGTCATTCCAAACGCCTTTCCTTTTGCTGCCTTTTTTGGTTTACATCCACACCTATTATCTGCGCCGCCCTTGCATTTGTGCTCCTTTTATTACCTATATAGATTTGTTAGTCCTATGGTCTACAGAATATAACTACCTAGTAGAGGTTTAGGTATATACCCGAGACCAACAGCTCCAAGGCCAAAACGGCAACAGAGGAACCATTGGGGACAGGGGCTTCTTCCATGGAGCACCAAGGCCAGTGCTGAATCCACATGAGAGGAAACTAGCATGAGGAAAGGGCATCTTGGGGTCAACCTTGAGCACGTAGTTGACATTAATGACCATGTATTCGGACCATGTGGAGCAAGTGAAGAGATGATAGATTGTTTCTCGGTTCCAGCAATAGACATTCTTGAGGTGCCATCGAACATGAGACCATTCAAACCCATTGGGTAGACATTACAAAGTTAGTTCTTCCTGATTTGCAATTCGAGCATTGTCCACATTCACCTACATAGAGCGGAATCACCAAGTCCCCGGTTTTACTTGTGAACTTGCATCTTTCCCAACGCCTCAACCACCCTATATTCAACGTGTTATATAACAAATCCAAATAATTAAATCATTCATTTTTCAGATATATATGCACACGCACTCCAACTCCTTCGTGTCCAGGAATACGCTGGAAACAAAGGCTGCAATGTTAATCAAACCATTAGAGCAGGACATTTCAAACCATTAAGAAACTGATTTACAGAATGGAACATACTAATGGTAAGCCATTGCAGCATAGGATGTCAGTATGGCAAATACTGCACACAACATTTTGATCCTAACTTGATGCTTTTGGTGGATCCACCTTTACTTCCTCCACCGTGATCGCCCACCCAATTCTCTGACCACCGCAGCTGCACCAGAATAGAATTATGGCATTTTTGTTGGTGTTGTTTTGGATATAAATAAAAAAATGTCACAAGTGCACGCACCTTTGCAAGTAATGACATCCGGGATCGTGTGTGTCATAGCGTTGAAGATAGGAGTACAGCGATACAAGGATTCAAGTTATTGTTGATGGAGTATGGAGTCGATTTATAACATGCCTATGGAATTTTTGTTCTTACTTTTAATGGAGTACTTTTTTTCCATATTTATTATGGAAATGTGTTTGGAGTCATATCATTGTTTTGAATTTTTTAATAAGTGAGGTAGAGGATGCTTTTCTCTGAAATATAATATCATGTTGGGGGCAGGCCGGGTTTACCATATTAGAAAATTGAGGGACAGGTAATGTTGGATTCGTTTGGCGTGTTTCCTCAGAAGCAATTTTTTATTTTTAATCCTTTTGGTTGGTTGTTACTAAAATAGCTAGAACTTTGATTAACCCATAGTCTTTGTAATAATTAAATTGACGCGCATAATGAATCATAGCGGTCATAAAATCTCAAATGGTAGTTCATTTGTGACCTTGTTGCTGAATTTTTGTAGTATAGAAGGAAGATCAGA
This sequence comes from Chrysanthemum lavandulifolium, assembly GCA_022545495.1. Taxonomy (NCBI): domain Eukaryota; kingdom Viridiplantae; phylum Streptophyta; class Magnoliopsida; order Asterales; family Asteraceae; genus Chrysanthemum; species Chrysanthemum lavandulifolium. The sequence goes on along the minus strand of CM040240.1, from coordinate 99,944,575 downwards.
GCGTGCTCTAATCCCACCAAAGAGTGAGCCCTTTAAAGTCTGACCAAGCATTAACCCGACATCACTAACTGCTCGATCTGTCTGCAACCCAACCCTGAGGACTACTGCTATTCCTAGCCTCTGTAGTCACAATTTTATACTTTTCATGTTTTATATTTCAGAGTATGATGGTAAAATCCATATAAGAAAACTTAAAGTGTGTACCATTTCGGTGGCCTCGAGAGCTTCATTTAACAAGGGTGCAACTCCATTACACTCGAATGAGTAGTCTACACCTTGCCCATCTGTCACATCTTTCACCAATTCAGAAACTCGTTTGTCAGGATGTTTTTGAGGGTAGATGAAATCAGTCATTTCAAACACTTTCCCTTTTGTGGACTTCTTTTCGTTTATGTCCACCCCTATTATCTTTGACGCCCCTTGCATTTGTGCTCCTTTAATTACCTGTAGAGTGTTTCATATTTTTAGTACTCTACCTTCTAATGACACACTTTAAACCGGCCGGAATACTTGAAAGTTTTGTTCACGTGTCAATTATCACACATATTTCACATGCATCTCTTTACTTCTTTTGTGTGTTCGGATGTAAAATAAAACGTATTTATATGTGAATAAAATTGTTCTATGATGTCAAGTTTTAAGTTTTTTGGCGTTCTCACAAGAACTTGTGTGCACCTAGTCTAAAATATCTAGAAAGTAAAGATGTATTGAAGAACATACCCCTAAACCGACAGCACCAAGGCTAAAAACGGCAACATATGACCCAGAATGGGCAGATGCTTCCTTCAACGGAGCACCAAAACCGGAGGTGAACCCACATGAGAGGAAACTAGCATAAGGGAGAGGTATTTCAAGGTCAACCTTAAGCACAAAGTTAACATCAATGATCATGTATAGTATTTGGACCATGTGGAGCAACGAAATTGGTGGTAGATGGTTTCTCTGCTTGCAGCTATGGACATCCGGGAAGTGCCATCGAGCATGAGGCCACTCAAGCCAAGAGGGTAAAAATTAAAAATGTTGGTTTTTCCTGATTGGCAATTTGAGCATTGTCAACATTCACTGAATACTAGTGGAATCACTAGGTCCCCGGGTTTCACCTTTGTACCCACGCCTTCCCCTATGCTCTCAACCATCCTGTGCACGTGACCATGTTATACGTATATCGAACCATAAACTAAAGAAAATATTGTATATATGTTTCTAGCACCACTAATTACCCGACCCCTTCATGTCCAGGAATACGAGGAAACAAAGGCTGCAATATTGCTTTAATTATCAGAACACTAGAAATAAGTCAAAAATTGATGATAATCATTGCAACAGTGAGACAAACAAAGGGCAAATACTCGCACACAACATCTTGATCCTAACTTCTGATGCATTTGGTGGATCTAATTTTATCTTTTCAACCTCAACCGATCGGCCCACCAACCTCTCTACCACCGCAGCTGCACCCCATGTTCAGTTAGATACAACTTATTTGATGTTGTTTTAAGATAGTAATAAAGGTCACAAGTCCGTACCTTTACAAGTAATAACATCTGGGATCGTGGCGGATTCAGGAACTTCTAAGCAAATTCAAAAACTCTCTCTCTCCTAATGGCAATTTCCCGCCTTTTTCTGTTTCCAACAAACATAACCGTTTTCCACCATTGTTGATTCATTTCTTCCCCATTTTTAACCCTAATTACACGTACAAATTGATCAAAACAGCAAAATAAACACATCTATCGGTTCAATTTTGTCTGTTGTTGCAATTTTCATTTTTCATTTTGCGTAATTTTAGGGTTTTTGTTTTGAATTTTTTGTTTGAATCACCAATAAAACTATGTCGCGAGGATCATCGAAGCGTCAATTGACGGTGCCAAACAAATTTTTTGATTCAATAGGAAGAATATGGGGAAGAAAACAGAGGTATGATAGGTAGGGTTGTTGGAAGAAGGGGAGGGATGTGACTGGTGTGGAATGCAATAACGTGAATGGAAGCAACAGCAGCAAGCAATCTGTAAGTCCTCATACTGATCATGAAAATCTTTGCTCTGATAATAATGCTGAAAGGATTATTGATAATAGTGTGAAAAATATCTTATATGCTAATGTGATGAATGTTGATGAAAATAAGTTGAATAACAAATTAGTGCTGAGACCTACTGAATTTGATGTGGAAGGAAATGAGATTGTTATTTTTGATGATGAGCTAATTGGTGTTGGTAGTGTGGTCAGCAGACGGCAAGCGGCAAAATAAGCAAAATCAACACGGCAAAAACTGATCCACGGCAAAAACCACCCGATGGGGTGCGGTTCTTGAAAATATAAAAACCCTATTTTGCGGTGCGGTTTTGGTTTTCACCGAAAAACCGCACCGCATCACTCCGTTATATTCAAATATATTTTTACTTTTTAAATAACCCACTAAAGTTTATACACCCCGTCTTATTTTTATTGTCCATCTTGCTTTTTTGGGTTGTACCACAAAAATATTGTCCGCTACTAAAAATAGAAGTTGAAATTATTTAGGTTTACCATATTACCCCTAATCAAAATTCTTATTTACAAAATTAAATGAAAGCATTAACTAATTGTCAAAGGGTAAAACTGTCTTTTGGTTGCTTGTGTAGAAATCAAAGCAGTAATAAACGCTCTTTTTTTTAAACTTTGTGTTTTTTGTCGACGGACAATAATTTTGGGACAGATGGAGTAATTTTTTACTTTTGTTTATACTTTTATAATTAGTTATTTCAAACATATTTTATTGGTTAATTATTGTCTAAGTTTTAGGTCATATAATTTTATTTTTCTTTCAATTTATCATTGAAGTTTATAAAATTTTTCATCTCATTCGACTTTTATTATCAGATAGATTTATAATTTCATACTATCACACAACATTTTATATATGTTTCAACCCATCATATAACCTTATAATATATCTATTCTATAATAAATGCATACCAAAAATATAAGTTGAAAATAAAAATAATAACCCCAAATACCGCAAAAGCGAAATCGAAAAAAGCTGACGGTTGTGATTCTCATAAAACCGCAATTGCGGATGCGGTTGGTTTTATCAAAACCGCATCAACCCGCACTATACTCACCCCTAGTGCAAAATGGAATATGACTTTATGTGGGCAGTTTGTGGGTTTTAAGATGAGTGTGAATGCGCTAAGATGCAATCTTAGGAGAATGCGGAGTATTCCAAGACATAGTTGATAGTAATAATAGATTTATTTTATTTTTATTTTTTTTTTAATGTTGAAGGTATGAATTTTGTGTTAGAAAATGGACCATGGATGATGAATGGTAAACCTTTAGTTGTGCAGAAATATTAATGTTTGCATTGATAAGATTGAAGCTAAAATTATGCCAATATGGGTAAAAATGAAGAATGATCCATTAGAAGCTTGGTCTAATGAAGGAATAAGTGCATTGGCTAGTAGATGTGGTAAAGCCTGTAGTTATGGATGCAGTAACTGCTAGTGTGTGTAAGTTTGGTGTAGGAAGATTGGGATTTGCTAGAGTCTTAGGTGTCATTTGTGTTTTCAGATGTTTTATGTCTTCATCTGCAAGAAAAATGAGTGTCTGTTTTTTGTGCTTTTGAAAGAAAAAATAGATATGGTTTGTATTGAAGAAGTTAAAGTTTATGTCTAGTTTCGTAGTGAGAAATGAAAAAAAAAACACTTCTATTTGCAAAAAAACAAATAATTACCTCTACACGCCAGCAAACAAAAGAAGTTAAAAGGAAAAAGTGTTTCTTCTATAAAAAGTAAAAAACAAATGACACCTTTGTTTGAATAAATGCTAGTAAGGATCTTCCAAGTAAGATATATGTGGTTTATAAAAATGCACTAAAAGAAGTTCAGGTGAAGAAAAGCATTCTTGTTGAATATAGTTGGATCCCTCCAAGATGCAGTCATTGTGTTGTATCTGGTCATACAAATGGGAATTGTAAGAAAAATAAGGAATATATTGATGAGTTTGTAATAGATAAAGAGGAAATTGGAAACGCAATGGATGTAGAAACTCAAAAAGATGATGGTTTCAAAGAAGTCAATAATAGGAAGCATGTGAAGAATCAAGATAAAAGGAAGCCAGTGATAAGATCAAATCCTCAACAGAGTAATAAGTATGGTGCTTTTGGATAGAAGATGAGAACCGTGGGTGGATGGTGAAATAAGGGGATAGGATAATGAGAGTATGAAAGTTAGGAGTAATAAGGATAAAATCAGTGATAAGAATAGTATAGGAGTCAATGGAAACGCTACAAAATGTGGACTAAACATGATGAGTTGCTTGAAACCATGAGAAATAATAAGAACCTTTTTGTTTTGGAAACTTATGATGAGAATGAGATTTTGGAACTACAAGCTATGAAAAACAAAGATAGTAGATGTGTTCATTAATTTGAGGAAGATACCAACTGAAGATGATAAAAACTATTGGAATGTGGATATGCTTGGGTATTTTAAGCAAAAATGGGAGATGCTAGTTGATAAAGGATGCACTTGTAGTACAGAGCAAACAGAGCAAGTTTCTGAAGAAGGAGATGTTGTCAAAGTGTCTTCTGGAATTGCAAAATGTATGGAATCAAATGAAGTGACAGGTATGGATGGTAATGTTTTACAAGACTATTAGTCTTGTTATTACATTGTATATGGGTTTTAAAATAGGAATTTGGGATATTAAAGGTCTTGGTGCCTCTACCAAACAAAAAGAGGTGGTTAATTTGATTAGGGATAAAAAAAATTAAGTATTTGTGCTATTCTAGAGACACATGTTAAAAGCAAAATATTGAATAAAGTCTGTGATAGAACCCTAGGAAGGTGGGAATGGGTGTCTAATATGATGTATAGTAATAAAAGGTGTAGGATCATAGTTGGTTGGGATAATAATGTGACCAACATTAAAGTAATTCATAATGCCAAACAGTCTATACTATGCATTATTGAAATTACTCTAGGTCGGTTTACAAGTTTTTGTTCCTTTGTCTATGCTGCCAACTCTGGTAGTGAAAGGAAGGATTGGAATGATCTTAATAGACATAAACGCATTGCTAAGGTGGTTTTCCTTCGTTTGTATACGGGATTTCAATGTGACATTGACCATGGCTGAGCATACTGCTGGAATTTCCTTTATGACAAGTGATATGTAAAATTTTCATAATAGTGTTAATCAAATGGAAGTAGAAGACATTATTCAGGTCTTTACTACACCGGACAAAGAATTTACACAAAGTTAAGCACGGAGACAATTCTGAAATATTGAAGAAGTTGGATAAGTGATGGTCAATAAATAATTTATGATGCAATTTCCTTAAGGACATGTTGTCTTTTTGCCATACCTTATCTCAGATCATTAGCCTTCAGACGGAGATTCCAAAAGGTGGTGGTACTAAGAAGAGGTCTTTTAAGTTGGCAAATTATGTTACTGATAAAGAGGAGTTCATACCTTTAGTTACAAAAGAATGGAGTATTTCTATTAATGGCTTTCACATATTTCAACTAAAAAAGAAGCTAAAAATGTTGAAATACTGATAGCTCCTAATTTATACATGTTTTAGCTATCAAATTACTATGATAATTACTCTTTTTGCCTTGTTTTGATAAGATATTGTACTTAATTGCTATAAATTTGTGTTTTAGTATTTATCTGGAACAAAAGGATAATTCTTGCTGAAAAGACCAGAAAACAAGCCAAAACAGCCTAAAAGTGAAACAACCATATTTCAACCAGATGCATACGCCATATAACATCTCAAGTCATGCAGCGTATGAGCTCTCATCAAGGATTAACCAAGTGTTGAAGACATATACATCGTATACCTTATCTCATGTATACGGCGTATACATATCACTTCTAGAATCTACCAAGCGTTAATGACACATACGCCGTATGACCTATCCAACAATACGGCGTATGACCCTGAAGATTAAAAGACGTGGAATCTGCATATAAGACTTATACGGCGTGCATAGGTTTATATACATATACATATACATATATGTGTATATATATATATATATATATATATATATATATATATATAGAATGATAGAACCACAAAAGAACTTTCACAAAAACTCTTACAAAATGAGATGTCATTTTGTGATTGGTTTTATTAGAGAGAGAGAAAGAAAGTATAGAAAAATGCACCAATCACGAAATGACATCTCATTTGGTAAAAGTTTTTGTGGAAGTTCTTTTGTGGTTCTATCATTCTATTTAATATAATATACTACATTACAGGCTTGCTCACGGCGGCTAAGCTTCAAAAATTCTTCAAGATAAAGTTAGTAACATAGTTTTTAAAATAGCGTTAAACTTAATATAACGTCGTAAAAGGCAAAAGATACATGCTTTGAGCTCCAACATTCATGTATGATTTACCCTGATGCAATAAATCATCGTATTGCGGTAAGTACTCAGTTAAATTTGTTTTAAATATATACACCAGTTTAATATACAAAATATGGAAGATAATTAGCTAAAAAGTAAGAACTACGTGTTGAGAATTTGAAGCCTAAAAAGGGTGATATGTAAAAGATAACCACATAGAAATATATAATATATAGCTGAAGACCTAAATATATATATTAGTACTACATTTACAACTTATCAAACTACATGTACCACTTCATGGTTCAAGCCCTGGTACATAAGCACATAAATGTAAAACATGCAAGATGGCAACAAAGCAATGCTCCTTTTAAACAAACTTAAACAAAAGATGATTCAGTTATGATGAGTAACAATGTGACATATAACCAATTGATCAGACTTAGTTTAGTGATCAAAACTATGTTGGACATTTATTTAAGCATTATAAAAGGGTTTCAACCTCTTATCAATTAATGTTGGGTACCGATTTTTCCGAAGATAAATTAGTGGTACCGACGTGCCGCATCGAACGGATTCGGATACCGGTATCGGTACCGGAAATCGGGTTTTCCCGCTTTTTCGAATTTCCGATTTGGTACCGTCCGCATCAATTAGTGGTCCCGATTTTTTCACCTTATTTCGTAGTCCCTGCATCGCATCAGTATTTCAAGAATCGGCACCGTTTGAGACGGTTCCAATTCGGTTTCGGGATTCGGTTCGAAATGCTCACCCCTTGAGTATAGTATCCATAACCATCCAATGGAAGGTCGGTTGTAATGACATGACTAAGATGTAAAAAAAATGTTAAAAACAATCAAATGATGTAACAAATTAGAATAAAGGCAACATTTTATTCATCGTAACCTTAAAACACATAGTATTAGTTACCAAAGGTGTCAAGGCTATTGCACTCTATGGAATTTAAACTAAGGGTGCGTTTGGTGTCCCTCAATCGGAATAGGTCTATGGATTTCATTCCGATTCAAGGTGTTTGTTTAGTGGGCCCGGGAATGAAATGGGTATATCATAGCTATAGATTCATTACACACCAATTTGGTGTATTGATTCCTCCCGAACTACCTTCTTTTATTTCTCCGTCACACTTATCAACCGCATGTGAACGGTCAACCGTAACAGATGATAAAAAGGCGACCGGGAGAGAATGATAGTTTACCAAGGATTAAAATATCCTTGGATCGCTTACGTCCCGGTGAGGCGCGACGTTCCAGTACAATGACTTGTGAATTGTTGAAATGATATAGTATAGAAAGATCGAATCGATTGACTAACACTAAATGTGAATAGTAATAGCTCTGCACGCCTAGTTCAATTAAGAAACGCACAATCGAAACCTAAAACGTAAAGATATACAAACGCACGTTTAACTTAAATTAAACGTAAACGATAAAAACAAAACGATTATAACTATAGTAGGGATTTGCATGTCTTAGCGACTTAAATACAAATTAAATATAATTAAAATATTTAACTATAATATACAAGTTTATATGAAAGTTAAGAAAATCTAAAGAAAATCTAAAGAAAACTAAAACATATACATGTATGTAATAATTACACAAATGAAACAAAATAAAACAGAAAAGGATAATAATAGATTATACTAAGGAAATTAAAACTTATCAAAATTTTGAAGTCATTTTAATTCTATATTTACAATTGTTTAACGATTAAAATCTAAAACTTACGCTTACTAAATTTTATGTAAACGTACAAAATAAAAACGTGAATTCACCCAATACAACTCCCATAAATGTGAAAATTATATTTTAGAATTCTAAAAGATAAGAAAATTATTAGAAAATTAAAATAAATTTTTACACTATTAAATTAATTAATATAAATTAAAAATGAATTAAATGTATTTAATAATGGATTAAATAATAAGAAAATCTAAAATTAACTTAAATAAATAAAATAAAGAATCTGAAAAATCTAAAATATATTAAAATGAATTTTAAAATTGAAAATGTATTTTTACACAATTATTCTATTTATTATTAATTATTTACTATTATTCTAATTACTAGTACTATTTATTAATTATTAAAAATAAATGGATAAAGAAAAATCAAACTTAAAAATGTTACTACTATAAGAAATAAAATGTGCAAAGGATAACCGAGAAGTGAGCTAGCCTAGGTGGGTTATGCAGTTGAACTTGTCACCAATGGAACCTAGGTTCGAATCTAACACACAACCTTTTGCACTTTATTTTATTTTTGATTTTCTTTTTTACAAAACTACTTATTAAGCTAAAATATATAACTTTAACAAAGCTAACTTTTTCAAAACTTGGAAATAAGCTCGTGGCGACTTATTTCCATAATAATGGCCAAATAAGCTCAAACTCCTAAATAGAAGCTAGCACTTATGGTTAAAGGGTCTTTTTGGTTTTCTCTCTATGAAACTGAGTATATACAAGTATTATACATATTTGAAGAAAATGGAAATTTACAAACTAAAGAAATAAGCTGTTTCACAGCTTATGACCACTTCAGTTGAGCTTTTGGCTTACAGTTGGGTCATAAGCTTGAAACAAGCTTGAAAAAGGAGAACAAAGGTAAAGAAAGGAAAAGATAGATTAAAACATTTTATATGGACAATATTTATAAGTATGGTGCACTGGGATAAGCCAATAAGCTTGTTATAAGCAAATAAGCAAATCCCAATACACCTCAGTTCCAAACAGTCCAAACCAAGGCCTGCAACTTTTTTGAATGGCCATTTGTTTGACGGGTTAAGCTCAAAATGGCAAAATGAAAGTTGGAGTTGCAAGATGGTTCGTAAGCTTTCCAAAAGCCCAAGTTCACCGTTAGGTTCACGATGAGCTTTTGGTAAGCTTATGAAGTAGGCATCATTTCACCGCTTTGACTCGCTGAATGCCGAGTAAAATGGGACAAAATCGCTGCATGTTTCTATTTAATAGGTCGCAAGGTAGGATTTAAGCACGTGATCATTAAGTTGGGTGGATGAGCTTCACAAAAGCTAAACCACTCAAGCTTATGATCATAAATGAGCTTATAAGAGTCAAGGTAATGGTGTAAGTTCAATAAATTGAACTGCTAGAATGGGCAAACAACAAGCTCTAAAAGACTTATCAAATAAGCTCATGAGAGCTCAACCAACACCGAGACATTGAGTATGAATAGATAGCCTCACAAGAAGCCGAATTCACAAGCTCAAGCTTAGTGGGAACTTTCCATAGGCTTGGGAAATAACTCCACTTCCATCGCTTGCTTCAAAGGGAAAGAGTTTCAGGACAAAAGGTTGGAATGATTAAGCTACCTAAATAAGCAAATAAGTGGACAAATAAGCATAAACATTACAACTAGACCACAAAGGCTACACAAATAAGCCAAATTATTAAGCTAAAGTCAACTTCTCAAGCTTTTGCAAGCTTGTGAACTTGACACCTAAACCTGCGGCATGTGGCATGGTTACGCATAAGGTGTATAAAAGAAACAAGGAAATAAGCGCTTAAAAGTCGATTAAAAGTAAGATATTATTTTTCTAATTAAGAAGGCTATATTTAAATATCCTAGAAGGTTATAAGCTAAATCTTAATAATGAGCACACAATAAAATTCTAGATTTTATTCAAAAACAGTATCGACAAATTTGACTTTTCGAGTTTATGATCAAAGTTGACTTTGATCAACTTTGATATGAATTTAACAACTAAATAAGACATATTAAGCTAAGAGAACATGAAATAAACAAGTATAAACAACTTAAAATGTGACAACCCGTACTTCGTGTCATTTCGACACGATTCATGTCTCATTATTTCAACATTTATAGTAAACTTGGTTTACTTGTTTCAAATTGCAGAACCTTGGAGGTTTAGCGGCTAATTCATGATCATGTCATCACGTACATTTCATATGGACTATAATTAGTCTACATTTCATTGACATCATGTGCACCTCATTAGTTCATTCACGACATTTTATTTCACATTCAACGCGTAATTTTTATGTTTAATAAACTTTATCGCGTGAGTTATTATTTTAAATATTTAATCCATTACATTCAAAAATGATCCCGAGGTATTTTTAAACTTTCATTTAGTTCATAAAAACTATATTTCTAGTTTTCCTAGTGTTTCAAATTTATTTGGGACATAAATCGTTAAAATTAAATTATTACGTTGTTTTTCTTAAAAATTGTACGATAATTATTTTATCACCCGATTTTCACAAGGAAAGTATTTTTACAATTTTTATCACCTCAATACATTCTAGTTTGATTTATTAAAAACTTACTTGTACCAAAATTATACCTTTTACCTTACAAGTCACAATTTATTACATTTCCTTTACAAATAATACAAAATATATACAAATAACAAGATTTAAAAAAAAAAAAATAAATTATGGAGAGACAACCTCCCCTAGAAACCGGCCATAGGGGAGGGTATGTCATAAATTGTGTATGGCTTCATGTTTCTCAATAATTCACTTCATTTACTAAAGGCTTACACTCAAAATTATTTCACACACATTTCATATTCTTCAAAGTGTAAAATAAACTTTTTCTCTCTTCATTTGGCTCTCAAGAACCGCCATACATCCAAGTGATCAAGGGATCAAGATTTTCAAAGATCAAGTGTGTTTTTCAACCTAGTTTATATCCTTTTCATGGTTTTGAAATAAAACCAAGGATATTTAAGTTAATCCTTTGTTACCTACACCTCTTCACTTGCACTAGTAAGCATATTCTCATCATTTTATGTTTCCTTATCATTTTCATATGTTTCTTTTCATTCTTGGAGCTTATATGCATGTTATGTAGTTTATACCATTTATTTCTTGATTTTAGAGTTATATATACAATATGGTCATCCTATAATTATTCCCAAGTTATTCTTTGGTCTTGATGGTGATTAGGAACCCATGACACCCTAAGAAGGTGTATGGTAGGATTAGATTAGCTTTGGAGTTGATTTGAAGGATTAGAATAGGTTTTGTCCGAGAAAACTATTTTCGTAAACTATATTTTGTGATCTGTCCTTAAAACGAATTTCTGAAAACCCACTGATGGTACGACATTTTGGCCTTGATATTTAGAAAATATACTTTAAAACGAATCCGTGGCCTTTTGAACGGATAAAACGGAGTTATAACGAAGTCGTGGTGAATTTTAAAGTTTGACGACTAAACGATTTTTTTTCTCAATTTTCAGCTTGTTGTTTCTACATATTTCGGGTCAAAACGAGCCTTAAGCTTCACAAATTATTTCGACTAGTCAAAATATATTAGTTTACTTCGATACGGTTAAGGACATATTTTACGAGAAAACGGATTTAAAACGACAAAGATATGGCCGTTTTCATAAAGTTGCCGTAAATATTATTTTCTAAAAATTATATTATTTCTACGATACAAGTATTTCATTAGCTATATCGTCCATGTTTATGCGCTTTTAACTATGATGCAAAACTTTTATAACGAAGTGTCTTCTAGTAAAATCAAGTTCATCGGCCATATTTTTCAAAACAAAAGCCGCTTTGTCAAGCGGAGTCATAATAAATTATTTACGGATGTTCAAACATTGGTCGAAACTTATTTTCTCGCACACAATTAACAAAACCACCATCTTTAGCCTTTGATATCTTTATGATCGAGACCTTTGGACGAAAACTCCCGAACTAAAACTTTAGATATCGATACAAACTTTCCAAAACCGCCGAGTTCGTTTTCTAACGATCGACGACACCGCTTTTACGACTAGTTTTCCCGAGTCATTTTTGTTGATTTCATGATTTTTCCGACGACATTGTTTTGCGACGAAAAGTGTTAATTTCACCAAAATCATTATAAAACCATTGTAGGATGACATTTTGACGTAAAACATGTAAAGTCATTTTGAAGGGTCAAGACGTCAAAAGAGTATTTTTCGTCGACGAGTAATATTTTCAAAACTCGTAAATGGTATAAATAACATATAAATGCATGATAACATTACATTGCAACTCATGACATATCATATCATTCGTAATAGGTCCCGGATAACGATCTCATTATACCTCTGTACTCACTCTTGTCATCTCGCCGCTTACCAAGTGAGTTTCAGAGTCTCTACTTTTACTTGTTTTCATAACTGCTTGGGGAGATACATGCTCAAACTGCTTTTTCAAGTGCTTCATAAGTACTTTAAATTTATCATGAGTACCATTGTTTCTAAATCAAAGGTTATACTATATAAATTGTTCTTGTTTTATGCTAAGGTACTACGTCAGATAACGCTCTAAATCACTTGACTACCGATATACATTGAGTTAGGTGCTATTGATTATGTGCTATGGTCCTATTGATTAAGTGCTATTGATTAAGTGCTATTGTTCTATGTCGTGTTAGGTACTAGTGTGAATTCATTTGACATCATATGTTTGGAACATAAACTACACACATTCTCGGCAAGGTTGTGAACACACAAAGTTGCAAGTTTTGTATGGGCGGACTTGAACCGAGTGGATTTACAATGCCTTTGCTACATAAACGATTTTGAAAGTCTTTACATTTAGACGATTTACAATGCCTTAGCCGCATAAACGATTTTGGAAGGCTTTACATTTCAAAACAAACTCTATGAACTCACTCAACCTTTGTGTTGACACTTTTAGCATGTTTTAATCTCGTATCTAAGGCATTCACTTCATGGCACGCATTGGGACACATCATGGAGTCGTGATGACGACGCATCTCACTGGGGTTTTAAAACATTAATTGTAACAAACTTATTTCCGCACGTTGATTTACATTTGGGACCTACTTTGTAAACTCGATTATTTTATTAAATCAAACGATGTATTTTCCAAACGACACTTTAGGTCGCTCAATATAACCGTGATTGTGATGCTATGACAACAATCCCTGTGAATTCCATTCCACGCAAAAATGTAATTGGGGTGTGACAGATTACATCGAGCTTCATTATAGAGAACTAGGTTGCATCATTGACCCTAGACTATAACTACATTATCATAGCATCTCATCATTTCATCATAAGTACATGTTCACTTTACATGCGGTCATTACGTACATTTTTCGAGTTATTCACTTTCATTTCACATCGATTGTCACATGGATGCCCTTAAATACCCATCCCATTATCTTTTCCCCATACTCTAACGTGGAGAATTCCTTGTCATTCCCTATCACAATTTTTATATCACCGATTCATCACCGATAACGTCGAATGCCGAGATAAACTTTTAAATAGGGCTAAGTCGCCTCACTCCTTTGTTTCACCACTAACATGTCGAGTTACACTTTATTCACACATTAAGTCACTAAACCATCATACATTTGAAGCACTTACAACACCTCATAACCCATCTTTTGAACCCGATCATTTTGAAAAATAACCTCAAATTTATCATTTCTTATCACATTTCTTTAGAGCGCTTATTATTAACATCGGATTTTGCTACGCCTCACATTTCCTCTTGTTTTGAAGAAGATATGGCAATCAAGAAAGCTACGCTTGAAATGACCCAAGCGGCTATTCAAAAGTTAGTGAATGATAGCATTGCTAATGCTCTAAGAGTTGAAAGGAAACGGTGGTCGCCGCTGCCGCCGAGGTCATGATCGTCAGAGCCGCAAGGCTAGATGTCGCTATCGAAATGCCGGAGGATCCGGAGTTAAGAAATGTTCGTACAAGGATTTCAAAAGTGGTGAACCCACTAAGTTTAGAGGTACCGAGGAGCTACAAGAATGGTTAGATGGTTTGAAAAGTTGAGTCGTGTTTTTGCTTTGTAACCGTCCGGATGATAGTAAGGTCAAATATGCTACGAGCACTTTACTCGATGGAGCGTTGTCATGGTGGAATTCATACGCCAACCGATTGGTATGGAAAATGCTTCTAAGCTTACGTGGGAGGAATTTAAGAGCTTGGTGACTAAGAAGTTTTGTCCTCGAACGTAAATCAAAAGTTGGAGACGGAGTTCTATGAATTGGTCACGATTGGGTACGACATTGACACATACATTCGGAGATTCCGTGAATTAGCCGTTATGCCCGCCGATGGTTTCGATAATGAAAAGTTGCTAGAGGCTTTTATCGAGGACTTCCGAGGTCATTCAAGGAGATGTGACATCTTTTGATCCACAAACAATCGAGGAAGCTATTCGAGTTACTCGAAGTTGATGGCACAAGTGGTGAAGCGAGGTAAGTACACCAACACCAACCGAAACAACAACAACCCCAACAACCGCACTCAACTACAACAATGACCAAAACAACAACAACAACGACGATAACCAAATCAACAACAACAAAAGAAAATGGAAAATGACCAGAAGGTTATGATAACGACAACCAAAACCATAACACTAACCATCACCAACAACATAATAGAAGACAAGAAGTCGCTGTGGTCTATGTTGTCGCACCAACAAGGGAAGAGCTTATGCAGAAACTTACCGCGATGCCACCAATGCACGCTACATCATAATGGTCCATGTGGTATATGTTTTAGTCACAAAGTAGGACACCTTGCTAAGGATGTAAGGCAAGACCATAGTTACGTGCTTCGGATGTGGGGAACAAGGACACTATCGGAATCAATGTCCTCAAAACCAAGGTCAACAAGTCGAAGGTGCTCATGGAATGTATATATGTTAGAAGGAGCTCGTCAAGGTATCAACGACGCGAAGATCAAGAAGTTCGAAACTAATGCCTTATTTCTTCTTATGTGCTATGTTGTACTAAGTTTATGTTTTCCATCGCATTCAATCTTTATAACCTAACGATGTACTACTTTTGCTAAACCACTCGTTGTAATATATTCTCATCTATCGTACTTCATTTTCATTCCGATTTGTTATTATTTACGAGGATTTTAATTCTTTTTACTTTAACTATCATTTTAACGACACTTCTCCATGTCTTTTCTCCTCGATGTTCATCACAATTTTAACAACATTGACCCAACACCAAACAAACATATGAGTCGATTAGTCCAAGCATTGCATAGTTACTCCTAAATTATACATAGCCCGATCACCTATGTCTAATTCAGAAGAATCATGCAATGAAGGGAGTAGTAGTCTTATATGAGTAAGCAATTCCGTAATCGAGCCAAATTTTCAAAAGATTTTCTTCAAACCACTTGTTTCAGCTTGATCCGCGTGACGCTCTTGTTTGATGAGTTGCAAAGATCGAGCTAGAAACAAGTTGTTACCTAAACCGATTTAGCCTAATCTCTGTGACAACCCGTACTTTCGTGTCATTTCTCGACACATTTCATGTCTCATTATTTCAACATTTATAGTAAACTTGGTTTACTTGTTTCAAATTGCAGAACCTTGAGGTTTAGCGCTAATTCATGATCATGTCATCACGCACATTTCATATGGACTATGATTAGTCTACATTTCATTGACATCATGTGCATCTCATTAGTACATTCACGACATTTCATTTCACCTTCAACGCGTAATTTTTATATTTAATAATCTTTATCGCGTGAGTTTTTATTTTGAATATTTAACCCGTTACTTTCAAAATGATCCCGAGGTATTTTTAAACTTACATTTAGTTCATAAAACTATATTTTTAGTTTTCCTAGTGTTTCAAATTTATTTGGTATTTTAATCGTTAAAGTTTAATTATTACGTCGCTTTTCTTAAAATCTTACGATAATTATTTTATCACCCAATTTTCACAAGGAAAGTATTTTTACAATTTTTATTATCTCAATACATTCTATTTTGACCTATTAAAACTTACTTGTACCAAAATTTACCATTTACCTTACACTTTACAATTTACTTACATTTTCTTACAACTTACAAAATATATACAAATAACACAATTTAAAAAAAAAAAAAATATATATTTGAGGAACATGATCCCATAAAACCGCCAGGGGGGGGGTATGTCATAAATTATGGCATGGCTTCATGTTTTTTTTCAATAATTCATTCATTTACTAAAGTCTTACACTCAAAATATTTCACACACATTTCATATAATTCAAAGTGTTAAAAAATTTTTTCTCTCTTCTTTTGCTCTCTCCAAACCGCCACATCAACAAGAAGATCAAGGGATCAAGATTTTGCTTCAAGATCAAGTGTTTTTCAACCTAGATCATATCCTTTTCATGGTTTTGAAATAAAACCAAGGATATTTAAGTTAATCCTTTGTTACCTACACCTCTTCACTTGCACTAGTAAGCATATTCTCATCATTTTTATGTTTCCTTATCATTTTCATATGTTTCTTATCATTCTTGGAGCTTATATGCATGTTATGTAGTTTATACCATTTATTTCTTGATTTTAGAGTTATATATACAATATGGTCATCCTATAATTATTCCCAAGTTATTCTTTGGTCTTGATGGTGATTAGGAACCCATGACACCCTAAGAAGGTGTATGGTAGGATTAGATTAGTTTTGGAGTTGATTTGAAGGGATTAGAATAGGTTTTGTCCGAGAAAACTATTTTCGTAAACTATATTTTGTGATCTGTCCTTAAAACGAATTTCTGGAAAACCCACTGATGGTACGACATTTTGGCCTTGATATTTAGAAAATATACTTTAAAACGAATCCGTGGCCGCTTGAACGGATAAAACGGAGTTATAACGAAGCCGTGGTGAATTTTTAAAGTTTGACGACTAAACGTATTTTTTTCTCGAAAAACAGCTTGTTGTTTTTATATATTTCGGGTCAAAACGAGCCTTAAGCTTCACAAATTATTTCGACTAGTCAAAATATATTAGTTTACTTCGATACGGTTAAGGACATATTTTACGAGAAAACGGATTTAAAACGACAAATATATGGCCGCTTTTCATAAAGTTGCCGTAAATATTATTTTCTCAAAAATTATATTATTTCTACGTTACAAGTATTTCATTAGCTATATCGTCCATGTTTATGCGCTTTTAACTATGATGCAAAACTTTTATAACGGTGTCTTCTAGTAAAATCAAGTTCATCGGCCATATTTTTCAAAACAAAAGCCGCTTTGTCAAGCGGAGTCATAATAAATTATTTACGGATGTTCAAACATTGGTCAAACTTATTTTCTCGCACAACAATTAACAAAACCACCATCTTTAGCCTTTGATATCTTTATGATCGAGACCTTTGAACGAAAACTCCTGAACTGAAACTTTTAGATATCGATACAAACTTTCCAAAACCGCCGAGTTCGTTTTCTAACGATCGACGACACCGCTTTTACGACTAGTTTTCCAAAGTCATTTTTGTTGATTTCATGGTTTTTCCGACGACATTGTTTTTGATTTAAAAGTGTTTATTTCACCAAAATCATTATAAAACCATTGTAGGATGACATTTTGACGAAAACATGTAAAGTCATTTTGAAGGGTCAAGACGCCAAAAGAGTATTTTTCGTCGACGAGTAATATTTTCAAAACTCGTAAATGGTATAAATAACATACGGTGCATGCATAGCATTACATTGCAACTCATGACATATCATATCATTCGTCATAGGTCGCGGATAACGATCTCATTATACCTCGCTGTACTCACTCTTGTCATCTCGCCGCTTACCAAGTGAGTTTCAGAGTTCCTACTTTTACTTGTTTTCATAACTGCTTGGGGAGATACATGCTCAAACTGCTTTATTCATGCTCATAAGTACTTTAAATTTATCATGAGTACCATTGTTTCTAAATCAAAGGTTATACTATATAAATTGTTCTTGTTTATGCATATGGTACTACGTCAGATAACGCTCTAAATCGCTTGACCATCGATATACATTGAGTTAGGTGCTATTGATTATGTGCTATGGTCCTATTGATTAAGTGCTATTGTTCTATGTCGTGTTAGGTACTAGTGTGAATTCATTTGACATCATATGTTTGGAACATAAACTACACACATTTCGGCAAAGGTTGTGAACACACAGTTGCAAGTTTTGTATGGGCGGACTTGAACCGAGTGGATTTACAATGCCTTTGCTACATAAACGATTTTGAAAGTCTTTACATTTCAACGATTTACAATGCCTTAGCGGCATAAACGATTTTGAAGGCTTTACATTTCAAAACAAACTCTATGAACTCACTCAACCTTTGTGTTGACACTTTTAGCATGTTTTAATCTCGTATCTAAGGCATTCACTTCATGGCACGCATTGGGACACATCATGGAGTCGTGATGACGACGCTGCCTCACTGGGTTTTACTTACTTTAAAACATCGCTTGTATTGTATCAAACTTATTTCCGCACAAATTGGTTTTCATTTGGGACCTACTTTGTAAACTCGATTATTTTATTAAATCAAACGATGTATTTTCCAAACGACACTTTAGGTCGCTCAATATAATCGTGATTGTGATGCTATGACAACAATCCCGTGAATTCCATTCCACGCAAAATGTGTAATTGGGGTGTGATGATTGGCATCGAGCTTCAGCTATAGAGAACTAGGTTGCATCATTGACCCTAGACTATAACTACATTATCATAGCATCTCATCATTTCATCACAAGTGCATGTTCACTTTACATGCGGTTTTTACGCACATTTTCGAGTTATTCACTTTCATTTCACATCGATTGTCACATGGATGCCCTTAAATACCCATCCCATTATCTTTTCCTCATACTCTAACGTGGAGAATTCCTTGTCATTCCCTATCACAATTTTTATATCACCGATTCATCACCGATAACGCCGAATGCCGAGATAAACTTTTAAATAGGGCTAAGTCACTCACTCCTTTGTTTCACCACTAACATGTCGAGTTACACTTTATTCACACATTAAGTCTCTAAACCATCATACATTTGAAGCACTTACAACACCTCATAACCCATCTTTTCGAACCCCGATCATTTTCATAACCTCAAACTTATCATTTCTTATCACATTTCTTTGAGCGCTTATTATTAACATCGGATTTTGCTACGCCTCACATTTCCTCTTGTTTTGAAGAAGATATGGCAATCAAGAAAGCTACAGCTTGAAATGACCCAAGCGGCTATTCGTGGTTAGTGAATGATAGCATTGCTAATGCTCTAAGAGTTGAAAGGAAACGGTGGTCGCCGCCGCCGAGGTCATGATCGTCAGAGCCGCTAGGCTAGATGTCGCTATCGGAAATGCCGGAGGATCCGGAGTTAAGAAATGTTCGTACAAGGATTTCAAAAGTGGTGAACCCACTAAGTTTAGAGGTACCGAGGAGCTACAAGAATGGTTCGATGGTTTGAAAAGTTGGAGTCGTGTTTTTGCTTTGTAACCGTCCGGATGATAGTAAGGTCAAATATGCTACAAGTACTTTACTCGATGGAGCGTTGTCATGGTGGAATTCATACGCCAACCGATTGGTATGGAAAATGCTTCTAAGCTTACGGGAGGAATTTAAGAGCTTGGTGACTAAGAAGTTTTGTCCTCTAACGTAAATCAAAAAGTTGGAGACGGAGTTCTATGAATTGGTCACGATTGGGTACGACATTGACACATACATTCGGAGATTCCGTGAATTAGCCGCGTTATGCCCGCCGATGGTTTCGATAATGAAAAGTTGCTAGAGGCTTTTATTGGAGGACTTCCCGAGGTCATTCAAGGAGATGTGACATCTTTGATCCACAAACAATCGAGGAAGCTATTCGAGTTACTCGAAGTTGATGGCACAAGTGGTGAAGCGAGGTAAGTACACCAACACCAACCGAAACAACAACAACCCCAACAACCGCACTCAACTACAACAATGACCAAAACAACAACAACAACGACGATAACCAAATCAACAACAACAAAAGAAAATGGGAAAATGACCAGAAGGTTATGATAACGACAACCAAAACCGTAACACTAACCATCATCAACAATGTAATAGAAGACAAGAAGTCGCTGTGGTCTATGTTGTCGCACCAACAAGGGAAGAGCTTATGCAGAAACTTACCACGATGCCACCAATGCACGCTACATCATAATGGTCCATGTGGTATATGTTTTAGTCGTCACAAAGTAGGACACCTTGCTAAGGACCGTAAGGGCAAGACCATAGTTACGTGTTTCGGATGTGGGGAACAAGGACACTATCGGAATCAATGTCCTCAAAACCAAGGTCAACAAGTCAAGGTGCTCATGGAATGTATATATGTTAGAAGGAGCTCGTCAAGGTATCAACGACGCGAAGATCAAGAAGTTCGAAACTAGCAATTTTAGTTCTCCTATTGTATTACGTTGTACTAAGTTTATGTCTTTCATCGATTCAAACTTTATAACCTAAGATGTACTACTTTTGCTAAACCACTTGTTGTAATATATTCTCATCTATCGTACTTTATTTTCTTTCGATTCGATATCATTTACGAGGATTTTAATTCTTTTACCTTAACTATCATTTTAACGACACTTCTCCATGTCTTTTCTCCTCGATGTTCATCACAATTTTAACAACAATGACCCAACACCAAACAAACATATGAGTCGATTAGTCCAAGCATTGCATAGTTACTCCTAAATTATACATAGCCCGATCACCTATGTCTAATTCAGAAGAATCATGCAATGAAGGGAGTAGTAGTCTTATATGAGTAAGCAATTCCGTAATCGAGCCAAATTTTCAAAAGATTTTCTTCAAACCACTTGTTTCAGCTTGATCCGCGCGACGCTTCTTGTTTGATGAGTTGCAAAGATCGAGCTAGAAACAAGTTGTTACCTAAACCGATTTAGCCTAATCTCATGACAGCTCTTGTTTGATGAGTTGTGAGATTAAGTAAAATCGGTTACCAAAAGTCTTTGAGGGTTTTGCTCGAATGGGAAAGTTTGCTACATCAAACCCTAAACCCGTTAGACCTAATAACGATTGAATTTGTGGATGAATTCTTTTTGATGGGCGAATGTGACAACCCGTACTTTCGTGTCATTTCTCGACACATTTCATGTCTCATTATTTCAACATTTATAGTAAACTTGGTTTACTTGTTTCAAATTGCAGAACCTTGAGGTTTAGCGGCTAATTCATGATCATGTCATCACGCACATTTCATATGGACTATGATTAGTCTACATTTCATTGACATCATGTGCATCTCATTAGTACATTCACGACATTTCATTTCACCTTCAACGCGTAATTTTATATTTAATAATTTTATCGCGTGAGTTTTTATTTTGAATATTTAACCCGTTACTTTCAAAAATGATCCCGAGGTATTTTTAAACTTACATTTAGTTCATAAAACTATATTTTTAGTTTTCCTAGTGTTTCAAATTTATTTGGTATTTTAATCGTTAAAGTTTAATTATTACGCTGTTTTTCTTAAAAATTGTACGATAATTATTTTATCACCCAATTTTCACAAGGAAAGTATTTTTACAATTTTTATTATCTCATTACATTCTATTTTGACCTATTAAAACTTACTTGTACCAAAATTTCCATTTACCTTACACTTAACTTTATTTTACTTACACTTTCTTACAAATTATACAAATATATACAAGTACAATACATTTAAAAAAAAAAAAATATATTTTGAGGAACATGATCCCATAAAACCGCCATAGGGAGGGTATGTCATAATTGATGGCATGGTTCATGTTTTTTATAATAATTACACTTCATTCATAAAGTCTTACACACTCAAATTATTTCACATTCATTTCATATTATCAAAGTGTAGTTAAATTTTTTTCTCTCCTTTTGGGTCTCAAAACCGCCACAACAACAAGTGAACCAAGGGATCAAGATTTTTTCAAGATCAAGTGTTTTTCAACCTAGATCATATCCTTTTCATGGTTTTGAAATAAAACCAAGGATATTTAAGTTAATCCTTTGTTACCTACACCTCTTCACTTGCACTAGTAAGCATATTCTCATCATTTTTATGTTTCCTTAACATTTTCATATGTTTCTTATCATTCTTGGAGCTTATATGCATGTTATGTAGTTTATACCATTTATTTCTTGATTTTAGAGTTATATATACAATATGGTCATCCTATAATTATTCCCAAGTTATTCTTTGGTCTTGATGGTGATTAGGAACCCATGACACCCTAAGAAGGTGTATGGTAGGATTAGATTAGTTTTGGAGTTGATTTGAAGGGATTAGAATAGGTTTTGTCCGAGAAAACTATTTTCGTAAACTATATTTTGTGATCTGTCCTTAAAACGAATTTCTGGAAAACCCACTGATGGTACGACATTTTGGCCTTGATATTTAGAAAATATACTTTAAAACGAATCCGTGGCGCTTGAACGGATAAAACGGAGTTATAACGGCCGTGGTGAATTTTTAAAGTTTGACGACTAAACGTATTTTTTTTCTGAAAACAGCTTGCTGTTTTATATATTTCGGTCAAAACGAGCCTTAAGCTTCACAAATTATTTCGACTAGTCAAAATATATTAGTTTACTTCGATACGGTTAAGGACATATTTTACGAGAAAACGGATTTAAAACGACAAATATATGGCCGCTTTCATAAAGTTGCCGTAAATATTATTTTCAAAAATTATATTATTTCTACGTTACAAGTATTTCATTAGCTATATCGTCCATGTTTATGCGCTTTTAACTATGATGCAAAACTTTTATAACGAAGTGTCTTCTAGTAAAATCAAGTTCATCGCCATATTTTTCAAAACAAAAGCCGCTTTGTCAAGCGGAGTCATAATAAATTATTTACGGATGTTCAAACATTGGTCAAACTTATTTTCCGCACAACATTAACAAAACCACCATCTTTAGCCTTTGATATCTTTATGATCGAGACCTTTGAACGAAAACTCCTGAACTGAAACTTTTAGATATCGATACAAACTTTCCAAAACCGCCGAGTTCGTTCTCTAACGATCGACGGCACCGCTTTACGACTAGTTTTCCAAAGTCATTTTTGTTGATTTCATGGTTTTTCCGACGACATTGTTTTTGATTTAAAAGTGTTTATTTCACCAAAATCATTATAAAACCATTGTAGGATGACATTTTGACGAAAACATGTAAAGTCATTTTGAAGGGTCAAGACGTCAAAAGAGTATTTTTCGTCGACGAGTAATATTTTCAAAACTCGTAAATGGTATAAATAACATACGGTGCATGCATAGCATTACATTGCAACTCATGACATATCATATCATTCGTCATAGGTCGCGGATAACGATCTCATTATACCTCCTGTACTCACTCTTGTCATCTCGCCGCTTACCAAGTGAGTTTCAGAGTCCCTACTTTTACTTGTTTTCATAACTGCTTGGGGAGATACATGCTCAAACTGCTTTATTCATGCTCATAAGTACTTTAAATTTATCATGAGTACCATTGTTTCTAAATCAAAGGTTATACTATATAAATTGTTCTTGTTTATGCGCTATGGTACTACGTCAGATAACGCTCTAAATCGCTTGACTCACCGATATACATTGAGTTAGGTGCTATTGATTATGTGCTATGGTCCTATTGATTAAGTGCTATTGTTCTATGTCGTGTTAGGTACTAGTGTGAATTCATTTGACATCATATGTTTGGAACATAAACTACACACATTCGGCAAAGGTTGTGAACACACAGTTGCAAGTTTTGTATGGGCGGACTTGAACCGAGTGGATTTACAATGCCTTTGCTACATAAACGATTTTGAAAGTCTTTACATTTCAACGATTTACAATGCCTTATGGCATAAACGATTTTGGAAGGCTTTACATTTCAAAACAAACTCTATGAACTCACTCAACCTTTGTGTTGACACTTTTAGCATGTTTTAATCTCGTGTATCTAAGGCATTCACTTCATGGCACGCATTGGGACACATCATGGAGTCGTGATGACGACGCTGCCTCACTGGGTTTTACTTACTTTAAAACATCGCTTGTATTGTATCAAACTTATTTCCGCACAAATTGGTTTTCATTTGGGACCTACTTTGTAAACTCGATTATTTTATTAAATCAAACGATGTATTTTCCAAACGACACTTTAGGTCGCTCAATATAATCGTGATTGTGATGCTATGACAACAATCCCTGTGAATTCCATTCCACGCAAAATGTAAATTGGGGTGTGACAGATTTTCTATTTTTTTAAGCATTTTCTAATTTAAAAGATCAAAGTCAATTTAATGGCTTCTAAAGGCTTGCTAAAGCTAATCGAGAGCTAAGTAGTGTCATATAGAGTCCATTAAAATCCTTGATCAAATGTAATTGAAAGACATGGTATGTAAATGACATGAAATTTAGAAACTTGAAATTTAAAATGTAGTCCAATAAATCAGAATAATGGTATATTAAGCTTTAGAAAAGTTTAATACATCATTGAAAGCAATAAATACATTGAATTTAAAGATAAGCAAGAAATTCTACATCTACGTGACAATGGCCTAATGCCAAGGTAGTATTCCCAACTTTTTCTCTTCTTTATACACCTTCTCGCTCCCACTAGTACTCGAGCATATCCCACTTCAATCTTCGACCTTGAATTGTCCAATTGATCTCCACCTTTAAATGAGTTTTGCGCCAAAGTCTTCATGAGCGTGTACAAGGTGTTTTAGTCAATTAAAGCTTTTGGGTGTTAGTGGAGTGAGGGACAAGGTAAGTAGGAGGTGAGAAAGTGGAAACCATGACCGGTTTTGGAATTACAAGAGCTCATGCAAGTGATGAACAAGGTCAAGTGATATCTCGCTGTTTGACTTTCGCTGACCGGTGCTAATATAACGGGTGGGTAGGTTTTGGGCCAAGGTTACCGGATTGATTTGACTTGATATATGATCCGTTTGGTTTAGTAATATTACAAGGACCAAAAATGCAACTTCTCCAATCTTCAAGGACTGAAAATGCCACATTTCCAAACTTATCACAAGGACCAAACTTGACAAACATTGATAGTACAAGGACCCTTTTTGCATAAAATTCCATTTTAAAATGTCCAAGGACTATTTTTGCAATTTTTCAAAGTTTAAGGACCTTTTCCGCCATTTGACCAAAGAATCATTCAAGGACCATTTTTAACAACTTAGAATATTTCAGGGACCTTGAATGACAAAACTTCACATTTTTGAATTATTGTGGACTAGATTTGACAACTTTTAAAAGTTGAGGACTAAACCGCCAATTTTGCAAACTTGAGACATTTTTCATCCGATTTTGATATTTTGCATTTAAACACATAAAACACCGATTTGTGATATTTTGATCATTTTGATGTGTTTCGAGTGTTTTCGATGATTTTGTAGTTCAGACAAGACAAAAACGACGAGATTTAGACACTCATCACGTATATGAAATCCATTCCATGGGCCCTCTTTTCTACTACAAAACTCAAATATCTATACATTTTTTCATACCATATTTTGTCATCCAAACATAAACAATCGTAATGATACACTTTTTCATATCCATCGTCATTCTACCCCATACCAAACCCGATATCCATTGTCATTCCTAACAATAAACCAAACGGGCCCTAAATATTACCATACAAAGTATGAATGCATAAAGAAAAAGAGATTAAACGACAAGAATAATATAGAAGCCATGGTACATGGACTTTAATGTTAGATACTAAAATGCTGCTAAATGAAACCAAAAGGGATAAAAATCAAATAATGAAAACTAAAATGACACAGATTGAGACAAACAACTTCATTAATCTAAAACAAAAAAGGATCATATGCACCCTTGTCTCCCTCAGATTCAAACCAATTCTATCAAACAGGTCGGCCAAGGTGAAGATTTCTAAATAAAACCTTTTAGTTACATTTAACTGGAATCGGAAAAAGTTTGAAATAATATAATACTTATGATAAGCTTCAACAGGCTACTATACTATTTATCAAAAAAAACAAAACTTCACAAAACATGTACTCCGCAAACCTTAGCCGACCAATATCAACCCGTGCTAAACACTACATGTTTTAAATAGAAATAGTTTTCAACCAAACTAACATAATCTCAACAAAATACTTTAAATAAAAGATACATTAGAATAGGCAAGACGATTGCAAAATTGTACATACCACGGGATTATGTCGATCAATGTCGAAACTTTTGATGGCACAATTTTCTGCCAGTAACTCAGTTGGGTCTTCATGTACAAAAACTATAACCCGGAGAACCTTAGTCCATAATAAATGTATTTATGATGTCCATAATCCAGGGTGAGCAAATGATTTAGGCGAAAACAAAAAGGAGATACAATATGAATAACAATTTTTTTTCTTCAAATAGTTAGCTAATCATGTTCTGTACCTTGCTTAATAATAGCAAGAATCTCGTCTTCTGGGAAAATCATAGCAGGGAAGGCTCGGTCGGATTATATATTAGCACAACTTGTGGGCTTGTGTCTTTAAACTCTAATTCATTAACGCTTTCTTGTCCTTACATCCATTTTTGTCCCAATAGGTCCACTTGCAGCTACATGAATATATAAGTGTTAGTCATCATATATCATCATGAAAAAATCCTTTACTTAAAAAATATGAAAATTTAAGGAATACCCGAGTATTTGTGGGAAAACGGACGAGAAAAAATCCTTTACTTAAAAAAGAGGAGATGGTAAGCGGAGTTGTATAACAGTTCAAATTAGTCCTTTGGTTATAGGCTCGATTGACACAAATCACTTTGGTCCATTTATTTTTTTAACCATCAGTATCTCGAATAAGATTTCTGAAAGTGCATTTTGAAAAATAAACTAATTATTTTATAATATATATATTCTACGCACTAAAGATATAATAAAACATGATCTGATACAAACTCGTACCAAGAGTTCGTATTGACAAAACATGTTCATCTTCAAATTTCTTCAATAAGTTGTCATCATAATGAGGCCACATTGCATCATATATGCCACCATACTAAGCTCCTTAAAAACCTGTAAGAAAAATAAAAATTTAGAAATTAACATAGTAATATCAAGAAAATACTGACCCAAAACAACCCTTAAAAATGCAATTTTGTAGCAAAACCAAACATCCCTTAAAACTTTAGATTTGCAGCCATAAAACCTACAACAACCATACCTAGACACGCCAATATACATATTGCAGCAGGCCAAACACCCCCTGAAACTCCAGTTTTGCAACAAATCCAAGGACCCACAAAAACAACAACATCCATACCCAAACACCTCATTAAAAAACTGTAGTGTGTGGCAGACCAAACACCTTTAAAACCTGGAAAGAACAATAGGAATACAAATTAAAAATTGCAGCAAGATCAAATACCACTTAAAATAAACCTATTTAACCATTTAGAAACCTAATTGACCTCTTCCGAACCATTTGGAACTTTCGCACATCAATGTGATTTGTTGATGGTTTTTCTTGGTCGAACTTGTCATAATCATGACATGAGTATGCATTGCTCTCCATATAATTTGAAAAATAAGAGCTCCCTAGCCTTGAATTTGTTGAGCAATTGTTACTACAGGTAAAAATAGTATATAAGCTGTTGAAGTGGTAATTGATTTTCCATATAAAAAACATGCTAACATTATATCTAACACAGAGGTGTTTAGGATTGCAAGGCTATACTAAGTTGTTTATTTGATCCCTTAGATTTTTTTTGAACATAATTTGATCCCTTAGATAACTACTACAAATTAATTATTTGACCATTAAAAGGGTGTTTGCGATTTTCTATTAAAACTATTTATTATAACTAACATGTATGATGCCACTAAAAGGGTGTTTGTCATTATAACTAACCTGTATGATGCAAGCGTGATTACCTTGAGTATTCAAGGGATGGTATCATCCAGGTTCCAGGCGAGTGTGTAGCATCACCCATCCACGTTGCTTTTTGGATCTTCAAAGGTTGAGCTTTCAAATCTATAAAAAAAAATCATATATATCCAAGTTAAATGCCATCTTACACCAACACCAAACGCCCCTATAAGCCACAAAAAAAGAGACCACAACCACAACCAAACTTTACGTTGTTCCAACTAATCCTAAACTAATGATAATGTATAATGTAAAGAAATCCAGTCCATTAACCAATAAAAATACCATGTAGGTATAACTAAATGTTCAGGAACACATTTAACCCAAAAAGTTTTGTAAGAGGTATAATAGGTATCAACAAATAAGTATGCGAGTCCTACCCTTGTTTGCTTTTACACAGATATAAATAGCAGAGCTGCAAGACTGTAGATGACAATTTCAGTCTGACAATTTCTTCGCAAATACCAATTGAAAATTGCAACTTTGCAGCAAGATCAAAACCTTATCTACGCTGATCCACTGGTGGCCTACAACAATTAGAAACAAAGAACGAATTCAGAAATCAAGAAGACAATAAAACTTTAAATAAAAAGAAAAAAATAGCTAAACATACAAAGAACTTCATAAGCAGTTACCCGAGTAATCCTGTCTATTAAGAAGAATTTTTTATAAAATCTTTAGCACTTTCAGAGATAACGGGCCATGGATCAAAGGAGAAGAGTTTGGTCATGTACTAAACGATAACATGTTTCAACTTGACCTGTTTTGAGTTTTGACCATAAACAAACCCGCCCCACTTGACTAATAAAAATACAACAAAGAAGAAAACCTTGAACAACTGGACCATCGTTCGGGCGATCATATCCTTCTCCCTCCTTCAAGATCTTCTTTCAAACCTGATTGTCAGTTATAACTTCAGAAACAATCTTCCATAAAACCAACTCGAGTGTTATTAGGAGGGTAGTGTTTGGTGGCACTACACAATCATTACCACTTGCTGGTTCCCAACCATTCTCCCCAAATGCATCTGCAAAGATGTCAAAATATGACATCAAGGTTCAATCTTGATGGGTGAAAAAATTGATATTCTTTCTGTTGATCAAAGTTCAAAATAACTCACACTGTGGCTTCACGCTAAGAAGACTTTTTTCTCCCTTCTTCATAGTTTTTACAACTCTTTCTAGAGCAGGACAGAAACACCCTACACAAGTATCATATCATAAGCACGGGTAATATGGGTGAATCATATAAAAACCGATAATCACTATTTCAAGTCACACTAATCAGATAATCAATTTCATAAGGCAAAGCCAAACACCCCCTAAGTCTCTAAGATTTAGCAAAGGGTAGTGTTGTACAAACACTCGTTTACCTTCTCATATCTTTCGGAAGCCCTCTCGTATTTTTGTTTCTTGAAAATGGTGTTCTCTTCTTCTTTCTTTCTCCCACAAGTTTCGATCTTTTCTGGTGTAGTTAGTTCCCACGAGTCTTTTTCCTATAAATAGCTATCGTTTAAGTTACTTTAACAATTTACCCTCAAAAAGTTTTAAAGATAAAGAAAAAGATCAAGACATTTCATGCATATACCTTTTCAAATGAAACCAACTCGACATCATAATACACGGTGGAATTTGCAGGAACGGTAGTAGACTCCTGATGTGCTTCGGTTGAACCAAACTCATATTCTGGATGAATAGTTAGGATTGCAATTTCACCTTTCTTCATGGTCTTTACACCTCTATCAAGCCTGTCAATAACTTGTTCTATCATAAAAAAAACGACTCCATTTCGTTAGTGCTCCTTTATCCATTTCTTTCAAAAATATTTGCAGTTTGACACCAGAAAGGGACCCACCTTCGTCTAGTTTGAACTCGAATGACACCTTATTGTCCCCTTTATTCACAAACACAGTTCCGTCTTGAAGATTCCCAATCAGTATCACTATAACCAAATAAGCATAATCTATTAATTGGAATTAAACAGTATATTCAAACAAACTGGATTGAGTCTGATTAGGCCTGGTAGGCCCAAATTATGCATAGTTTCCAGTTATTAGAGCCGAGCTTGATTAGAGCATGCTTTTTTTGCCCATGTTAAGACCGCTTCTTTGGCCCGGACCCTGTATCCATCTCTAATTTTGACTCATTTACTGATAAACATGTTATTTCGCTTTGTTTGATCTCAAACGGGTCAAAAGATTTAAAAGACACCTGAAGTCTAGTTTGGTCATGTACTAAAAGATAACATGTTTCAACATGACCTATTTTGACTTTTGACCGTAAACAAACCCGCCCCACTTGTCTAGAGGGTTCGGAAACTGTCAAACCCACGTAAAACCTAATCCATTCACCCAAAATAAGCTACAAATGAAATTGATAGGCATATGCTAACTCAATCTAACATGATACGATCATAATTAAACAAAATACTATACTTCTAATCAAATAAGCAAGTGTAACATACCCTCCAATGATGAAAGGAAACGAAAAAAACAGCCGCCTGTTTAGGTGGATCTGCGTCAACTGGTTGAAAACTTCACTAAATAATGTTAACTAGATCAATTTGAGCAATTTTTTGTGAAACAGTCTTGAACTTTAAGCACCAATATACACATTCATCATTAAATGCCTCGCCAACAATCTGAAAATTTTGTTAGGACAAAAAATTGAAGCTCAAAAATCAAAGTGTAACACCCCACATAGAAACAACTTTGATATAACACTGAATAATTTCAAAGAAACAGGATTATGGGGGTGTTTCGATTTGCATCTTGTAAGAATAATTGTCCTGGTAAGAACAATGAATCCAATACGTTTTCTGAAAGTGAAAATTAAAGATTGACACAACATATTTAGTGGATCTACCAAACCTGACTCGTTTAAAGCGTAATAAATTTGACAGGTTTATGACATGTTATCCAGCATATTGGCAGTTTGCCACAACTATAATTCATATAACTCCTATAAATAAAATTTACTATATAAATCGACATAAACCGTTAATACCTACAAAAATTCATCATAAGCCTCTTCACATAATGATCACTCTATCCAGGCTTTATGCATTCTGACTCGTAAGATCAACCTTGTTTTCACTAATAGCATTCTTTACCTTGCTTGCACATCCGCCAAATTCACAACCTTTAACAGCTCGAATTATCTGATTATAAAGCAAGGTTGATGTTGTTATAGCCCTTAAACTTATATACCATAAACCACAACCACCCAAAAGAAATAAATATACATATACAATTAAAGACACACAAATGTACCATAAACCATGACCACCCAAAAGAAATGAAATCGTTTTAGCATTCTTGGGTCCAAATCAAGATTAACAACACTAAAAGCAAAATATCCATTACCTAAATAAAGATTCCGTTCTACATATTCGCATCTTGAAGTTCCGATCTTGAAATCTGAACCAAGCCAATAGATTTAGATGATTTAACCTGCATCAGATATTAATGATAGTTACATCTCTTTAGCATATTTACGAAGTTCTGTCAAAAAGACGTACCCAACTATCCTTTAACTTAATAATTCCAAAGTGCTCATTTATAAGCAACCCTAAGCAGCCTTTAATTAAATCGTTAAAAGGGGTTCTTTGGATTGCTTATTAGAACAACTTGTAATATTGGATGTTATGATTTAGAATTAAACTACCCTTTATTCATTTTCGATTAGCAAATCCAGACAACCCCTTGATAAGGAGTTACAAATATGCAATCCCAAACAACCTCTTTAGTATCATCAAGAAACAAAAAATATGATTCATTATCGTCATTTAGGTTAAAATAAAAACATGTAATTCAGACAAAAAAATATCAAAATAACATTAATAACCTGTAATTGATAGTAGCATGAATCAGGCGTTAATAAGGTCGTTGGAATACTTTTCCGGCAATAATCAACCCACTTATTCCATCGGAACACCCTTTTAATACTCAAAATGAAACCAAAATTATATCCCAAAAAAGAATCCGTATAGTTCATTTGTTAATAATTCGTTCATATCGAGACATGTTGATTTCAAAAATTAAATCGACACTTAAAATCCATAATCGTGTATATAACTAATCTCAAATTTATTATAAAAATTGTTCGGCTAACCTAATTAATTTCAATCATAACAAAAAGTTAGAAATAAGATAATTAAAGAATACCTCGAATTGGTAGATGATGTAACTGGAGTTGTGCGTATTTTTTTGGCTATAATTCTTCCAGCCTATCACATATGGGATATCACAACCAATGATAGGCTGGAAGTATTACAATATACAAAATTGGTAACAGATTATGATGTTTCAGGCATTTAATTTGATAGCGTTTTGATTGAGAGAATTAAATCAAATTTGGGGGAAACGGTTTTGCATTGAATGGAGGGAGTGTATTATTTTGATCCGACGGTTCATGGAGTTTTGGGGGAAAAGAATGCCACGTGGCATTTTTATAGAATTTTAAGGGAGATCTCATTCAAACAAACCCTCCTTTATATGGAGGAGGGATATGAGGTATGTTATGCTTATTAAGAGGGAAAGGTGTGGTGATATACCATATTCTCTTCATCACTGCCATCTCAGCGCCAAATCAACATCCCACTTCTCCACAACTAACAACAACAAACCCCTCCTCATAACAAACCTCAATCTCTTCATTTGGGGTGTCACACCCAAATTACCCGTTACAATGGAATGGAATACCTTGGGAGGATCATCATAGCATCAAAGTTACAGTTATATCGAACGACCTATAGTGTCGCTTTGAAAATATCGTTTGATTCAAGAAATAATCGAGTTTACAAAACATAGGTCCCAATAGATTTCAAGGTAACAAAATAAGTTTGTTACAATCAAACGATAGTTAAGTGCATAAAATATAGGCGAGACGCACGACACCGCGACTCTATGATAAGTCCACATGCATGCCATGAAGTGAATGCCTTAGATACCGAGATGAAACATGCTAAAAGTGTAAACACAATGGTTGAGTGAGTTCATAGAGTTTGGTTAACAAGTAAAGCTTTTAAAGAGCGCTCATGCAACAAAGGCAAAGTTTTTGGTCATTTAGAATAGTCCACAAAGCAAAGGCATTGTAAATCCACCTCGGCCCAAGTTCCGCCCATACAAAACTTGCAACCTGTGTTCACAACCCACCGCCAAAATATGTCTAGTTTATGTTCAAGCACACGTGGTCAAATGAGTTCACAAAGCAAAGGCATTGTAAATCCACTCAGTTTCAAGTTCACCATACAAAACTTGCAACCGTGTGTTCACAACCCACCGCCAAAATATGTATGTCTAATAGTTAAGTGTACGATGTCATAATAGTTCATAGTATAGCACCACGTATATAATAATTGTGGATGCTCCAACATGGGAGACTTTGCACCGCCCAACAAGTGGAGACTCCTTTGTCACCGACCACCTAGGCGAGAATTATTGAGAACACTCCACCATTAAGGCGAATTATCGAGAACACTCCACCATTAAGGCGGAATTATCGAGAACACTCCACCGACAAGGCGAGAATTA
The DNA here is from genome assembly GCA_022545495.1 of Chrysanthemum lavandulifolium. Lineage (NCBI taxonomy): Eukaryota > Viridiplantae > Streptophyta > Magnoliopsida > Asterales > Asteraceae > Chrysanthemum > Chrysanthemum lavandulifolium. The sequence goes on along the minus strand of CM040240.1, from coordinate 99,910,979 downwards.
TTGTGAACACTCCAATCGACAAGGCGAGAATTATAGTGATGCTCGAACAAGGAGACTTTATAGTGATGCTCGATCATGGGAGACTTTAGGTCAAGGTCATAACACGCTCGGTTCAATAAGTTCAAACAAGTCATAAGTTCAGATTTAAGTTCAAGGGTTCCGCTTAAAGTTCAGAATAAGTTCTAGCGTTTAAGCCGAGTTCAAAAGTTCAACATACCAAAAGCTCAAAACATATCAAAAGGTTCAAAATAGTCAAAGGGTTCTGAATCGAGTCAAACAAGTTCAAAATATATCAAAATGGTCCTTTACAAGTTAAAAGAGTTCAACTATATGTCAAAAAGTTCAAATCAAGTCCAAAGTGTTCACTTATATGTTAAAGGGTCTGAATCAATTTAAAAGAGCTCAAATATACATGTCGAAGGGTTCAAAATCAAACAAAAAGTGATTCAAATAATAGCGTTCATAACATAGTGATCAATTTAGTTCAGGCATAATCTACTTACGCGCACATAGAGTGAAATAAAAGATTAACATGTTCATGATAGTTCAAACAATATAGTTTAAGTTTAGATAAGTGTAAAGTAAAAGCATGAAGTTGAGCATGTATCTCCCCAAGAGTTTATAAAACAATTAAACGAGTAAAAGGGCTACGAACTCACTGTTGCAATAGTTATGATGACAAAGTGGATGCACATAAATGAGACGCAACTCTAACCGCGACCTATTATGAATGATATGATCTAATATAAGTCATGAACAATATCGCATGCAAACTCATATGATATCCATACCACTTGTGCATTATTGAAAATAAAGTTTATCGTCAAAATATACGTTTATGACATCTCGTCATGTTGTAAAATACTTTACAAGTACTTACGTCGAAATGATATCCTACGATAATCATTTAGCGATTTATTAAGAAATTATAGTTTTTCGTCGCAAAATAATATAATTTGACAATTCATGAAAGTGACTAAATGGCCTCGAAAAGCTAGTCGTAAAATAGTGAATATCGAGTGTTAGAAAACAAACTAAACGGTTTTGGAAAGCTTGTAGCATTATCTCAAAGTCTTAGCTTTTAAGTTTTTATCATAGAGGTCTCGATCATGGAGATAAACATAGGTAAAGTAGGATACTTGTACGAAAAATATTGTTTAAGGGTAACTTTCGGCAAAGTTTGAGTGATCAGATATACTCGTTATAACTCCGTTTGAGGAACGGTTGGGCGTTTTGAAAATAGGCTAGACAAACTTAGTTTTACTATAAGACATCATTTTATAAAAAGTACTCCATCAATGTTAAAACGACCCTCAACATAGTCATTCGCGGCCGATATCTTTGGTTATTAGAAAATATATTAATTATGCTTATATGAAATAGTTACGACAACCTTGTTTAAACGCTGTAATTTAATCGTTACAAGTCCGTTTTCACGCTTTTATATGTCCTTAGCTTCAGACAAAGTATACTAATATATTTTTGATAAGTCGACTCATTTAATAACGCTTAAGACTCATTTTTTACTCGTAAAAGTTTGGGACAACATGCTGAATTTTCTGAAAATATAGTTTTCGTCGTTAAACTTGAAAATAGCATAACTTCTTCGTTATAACTCCGTTTTAACTCATTCAAGCGGCCACGTTTTCGTTTTAAAGTATATTTTCTGAATATCTAGCCCAAAATATTTTTCAAACTGTCGAAATTTCCAGATTTCCCAAATAAGATCAGACCACTATTTATTGTTGTCGAAATGGATTTTTCTCGCGTAAAACTTATTCTAACCACTTCAAACCAACGCCAAAGCTATTCTAAACCTACCATACACCTTTTTAGGGTGTCATGGGTTCCTAGACATCATCAAAAATGATATGTTTCAAGGGATAATTATAGGATGATATATATATATATTATAAGTACTAAAGATTTATGTTCATATGGTGTACACTTTAAAATAAGATACAATAGGCACCAATAGTGTTGAGACATGTGGTGATTAGGCAATTAAATAAATCAAAAATCACTAATAACCAAAAAGGGTATTATCGACATTTATACCACTCTTCTTTTAACCCTACACTGTCATTCATTATCTATACATCAAGAACTTCTCTCTCATTGAAAAAAAAAAAGAAAAAAAACACAGCCTCCTTATACAAGATTATGATCATATACCATTATTAAAACAAATCCAGTACACCTATATTCTTCCATTTTTCTCACGGGTGTCGGTAAAACAACGATTACCATAACTGTAACCGTTGTCGATGATTCAACCGAAACTATAACCGTTGTCGGAGTATCTAATCTCGGCGACTACAACCACCGGTGTTTGTAAAACGGGTTCGCGCAAGACCACGATTCCGGCAACCTCAATTGAAGACGTTGACGCCACTGAATCACCCGAAAAAGCCTAACCTGTGTCACTTCTTAGTGGCGGCTCCTGGTGGATTAAATATGATGTATCCTTTTTTTAGATTCATCTATAAGTTGTTGGATCCATAAAAAATAGAGGTTTGTATGATTTATTCGCTTTTTTTTTTTTTTTTTTTTTTTTTTTTTCGTGAACGATAAGCACAAGAATAAAAAGAAGAAAATAGAGTTGGAATCTTGTATTTTTTTTTATTAGTGGGGTTAACCATATCATCATTATATCTTTTTTATTAGTGGTTTGAACAATTTGATTGTGTATGAACCGATGGTGTAGCAAGTGATTTACAATTAAATCGGATAATCTTTCTCGTTTTCGGGTTGTGTATTAACCGATTTTTCTTGACAATCAGTCGATGAATTTAAATGGGTTTATTTCGAGGAATGTAAGTTTGTTTGATGTTAAGTTCTCTATCATGTATCATGGTTATTGTACCATATGGACACCATCTATAAAAGGAGGTTGTGATGCATCAGTGATAAATTAAGTTTAGAGCATTTATTGGCATGCCTAAATTGTGTGACTAATTACATGCCTAAACCTATGTGTCAATAACCTATTGGTGACATGAGAGGGACCTGCTTCTTCACAAACCAATAACTTATTGCCACATCCTTTTAGGCATATAACTAGTTCCCATTTTTAGGCCTCCAAATCATTTTCCTTAAGTTTAATAAGTGTATTTTTATGGGTTATAATTTTGTCTTTCTATAATATTCATTTGTTGTGAATCAGTTACTTAATTTTTAGCAGATCGGGCTAGCTCTTGTGTTTATTGTAAATGTAGCAAAAAAAAGTTAATGTGCGACTATAAATGTATCATGAAATAATTGTTTGACAACCTTGGTTTGTCAATAAAAGTGTATTAAGAAATTAGTGTGTGTCGCTACAAATATATCGAAAAATTAAGTATGTAATGTGTCATTATAAATGTATTTCGAAACTAAGTGTGTCAAAAGAAATAGTTTGTCTCAAAAAATATGTCATAAAAACTAGTGTGATAGGTCACTAGAAATGTATTTTGACATCAAATGTGTCAAAAGGCTTTATTTGTCACTAAAAATGTGTCAAAGATTTGTGTGTTACTAGAAATGTAATTTGACACTAAGCGTGTCACTACATATGTGCAAAAAATTTAATGTGTCATTATATACGTATCAAAAAAATTGCTTGTCATTACAAATGTATCACAAAATTAAGTGTGTCACTGTATAAGTACGAAGAAATTTTAATGTGTCACTTTCAAGAAAAGTGGATAAATTGCTTGGTAAATAAATCGATATTGAAGTCGTTGACCATAAAAAAAGTGAGACTGAAAAATTAGCTGTAGGAATTTGGTTTACACAAATTAAATAAAATATTAAGAACTCATAAAAGTCAAAAGTCATGCTCCGATGAGAATTAGTCAAAGCTATCAAAATATATGAATGAAAGTCAAAAGAAAATTTTCAAAAAGAAATAGCAAAATAACGTATTAAAAGGAAAAAATAGTTCTATTAAAATTGATACATAATGCCACTAGTTTTCAATTTTATTACAATTTAACCACTCATTTAATTAAATTTAATCTTGATCCATCAAACATGATCTAACGGTCCACAAGTGTACCTATTATTTTCTACTTTAAAGTGTATACCACAATAACGCTCCCCAAGTACTAAAAACAAATAAAGTGGTATAGATAATCATATAACTTGCATGTTTTACTCAAGCATGATAAAATGACCAAAGTATGAATATGAAAGATTAAAAATGATCATGAAATGCTTACTAGTTAATTGATGAGGTTTAAGAACAAGGGTTTATCCTAATTACCCTATGTTTTTATTTCAAAACCTTGATTAAGAGTATACTAGAGTTGTATAAATAACTTGCTCTTGCAAAAATATGGATTCCTTCTTGATGCTTCACTATGGCCGGTTATGCAAGAAAAACAAATAGAGAGAATATCTTCTTTTACACCTTAGGATAATGTTATGTATGTGTTAGTTTGTAGAATAATATTAATTATGCAATTATTATGGTAACTTGTAGATATTTTGCATCCAAAGGTGTTGTGTCATACCTTGTATGTCGACAAAGGCATGACAAGGTAAGTTTTAGTGTAGTTTGCTTAGTTAAATATATAAGTGTATAAATAAAAGTGTAGTTGTTTAAATTTAGTTGGTAAATTGTATATATAATTAAGTATTTAGGGTAGCGTTAGCTAAAAATAAATTTTAACAGAACAAATTTAAATATATCAAAGCCATAAAATTATAAAAATACATTTCTTACAAAAATTGAGTGAAATAATAATTATCGAGTAGTATTTCTTAAAACCGTCGTAATTATATAAATATAACAATTTATATACGAAATAAATTTAAAACACCGGGTAAACTAATAATATTATTTTCATAATCTCAATATGAGTATAAAAATATATCGGGATAATTTTTGGAAGTGTCGGATCAAATGTTCAAATAAATGATTACGCGATAGCGTTTATTTAATAGGAAATATACGTTTTATGAAAAATGCAAAACCATGCATGAATTGATATGATAATGATATTGCTAATGATATGTAGACTAAACCTAGTCTACATGAAATGTCCTCGATGATATGTCCATGAATTCGCAGCTAAACCATTAAGGTTACGCGAATTTGATACTCGTAAACCTAGTTTACGATAAATGATGAATAGTGAATCATGAATAGTGATTTTCTCCGGGAATGAATAGTGTTTCATGAATAGTAAAATTTTGAAATACGTTTTCAGAATATCAAATCGACTTAAAAAACGATGAATAGTAACCGATGAATAGTAAATTCCCGAGATGAATAGTAAATTTGAAAAATGACCGGAAATTGAGAATTGTGACATTTTTCCCCGGTTAGAGGAATCACGTCCTCGTGATTCGATTATTGATACTATGGTCCGAACCGCGACAAGGGTTCTAAAAGTTTATGCTCGCATATGGTCTAAATGATTATGTCAATGCTCATGCATATGGGTTCCTCGTCCAACTAGGTACGTTCTCATGCTATCGTGACCATATCCCATTCTAAATACATGCTCTCTTATGGTTAGGTTTGATGAGGCAAGCTTTCTCATTCTCGAGCAAAACTCTCAAAAGACTTTTAGGTAACCGATTTTTACTTAATCCCGCAACTCATCAAACAAGAACTGTCATACGATTAGGCTAAATCGGTTTAGGTAACAACTTATTTCTAGCTTGATCTTTGCAATTCATCAAACAAGAACGCCACTCGGATCAAACCGGAAACAAGTGGTTTGAAGAAAATCTTTGAAAATTTGGCTCGATTACGGAATTGCTTACACATATGAGACTACTACTCCCTTCATTGCATGATTCTTCCTGAATTAGACATAGGTGATCAGGCTATGTATAATTTAGGAATAACTATGCAATGCTTGGATTAATCGACTCATATGATGTTTGGTGTTAAGTCATGAATCCGCATGTATAATGAGTATGCACTTATAATGATATGATGAGATGCTATGATGATGTAGTTATAGTCTAGGGTCAATGATGCAACCTAGTTCTCTATAACCGATGCTCTGATACCAATCTATCACACCCTCAAATTACACGTGTTACAGCGAGAATGGAATACCTTGGGAGGACGTCATAGCATCAAAGTTACAGTTATATCGAACGACCTATAGTGTCGTTTGAAAATATCGTTTGATTGGTAAAATAATCGAGTTTACAAAACATAGGTCCCAATAGATTTCCAAGGTACCAAAATAAGTTTGTTACAATCAAACGATAGTTAAGTGCATAAAATATAGGTGAGACAGCGTCGACACCGCGACTCTATGATAAGTCCATGCATGCCATGAAGTGAATGCCTTAGATACCTGAGATGAAACATGCTAAAAGTGTCAACACAATAGTTGAGTGAGTTCATAGAGTTTGGTTAACAAGTAAAGCTTTTAAAGAGCGTTCATGCAACAAAGGCAAAAGTTTTTGGTCATTTAGAATAGTCCACAAAGCAAAGGCATTGTAAATCCACTCAGTTCCAAGTTCCGCCCATACAAAACTTGCAACATGTGTGTTCACAACCCACTGCCAAAATATGTATGTCTAATAGTTAAGTGTACGATGTCATAATAGTTCATAGTATAGCACCACGTATATAATAATTCAGGGATGCTCCGAACATGGGAGACTTTGAACTGCTCCAACAAGGGAGACTCCTTTGTCACTCGACCACCTAGGCGAGAATTATTGAGAACACTCCACCATTAAGGCGAGAATTATTGAGAACACTCCACCGACAAGCGAGAATTATTGTAAACACTCCAACCAAGGCGAGAATTATAGTGATGCTCGAACAAGGGAGACTTTATAGTGATGTTCGATCATGGGAGACTTTAGGTCAAGGTCATAACACGTTCGGTTCAATAAGTTCAAACAAGTCATAAGTTCGTATTTAAGTTCAAGGGTTCCGTTCAAAAGTTCGTAAATAAGTTCAAGCGTTTAAGCCGAGTTCAAAAGTTCAACACAGTCAAAAAGCTCAAAACATATCAAAAGGTTCAAAATAGTCAAAGGGTTCTGAATCGAGTCAAACAAGTTCAAAATATATCAAAAGGGTCCTTTACAAGTTAAAAGAGTTCAACTATATGTCAAAAGTTCAAATCAAGTCCAAAGTGTTCACTTATATGTTAAAGGTCTCGAATCAATTTAAAAGAGCTCAAATATACATGTCGAAGGGTTCAAAATCAAACAAAAAGTGATTCAAATAATAGCGTTCATAACATAGTGATCAATTTAGTTCAGGCATAATCTACTTACGCGCACATAGAGTGAAATAAAAGATTAACATGTTCATGATAGTTCAAACAATATAGTTTAAGTTTAGATAAGTGTAAAGTAAAAGCATGAAGTTGAACATGTATCTCCCCCGAAGAGTTTATAAAACAATTAAACGAGTAAAAGTGGGGCTACGAACTCACCTGTTGCAATAGTTATGATGACAAAGTGGATGCACAGAAATGAGACGCAACTCTCTAACCGCGACCTATTATGAATGATATGATCTAATATAAGTCATGAACAATATCGTGCATGCAAACTCATATGATATCCATACCACTTGTGCATTATTGAAAATAAAGTTTATCGTCAAAATATACGTTTATGACATCTCGTCATGTTGTAAAATACTTTACAAGTACTTACGTCGAAATGATATCCTACGATAATCATTTAGCGATTTATTAAGAAATTATAGTTTTTCGTCGCAAAATAATATAATTTGACAATTCATGAAAGTGACTAAATGGCCTCGAAAAGCTAGTCGTAAAATAGTGAATATCGAGTGTTAGAAAACAAACTAAACGGTTTTGGAAAGCTTGTAGCATTATCTCAAAGTCTTAGCTTTTAAGTTTTTATCATAGAGGTCTCGATCATGGAGATAAACATAGGTAAAGTAGGATACTTGTACGAAAAATATTGTTTAAGGGTAATTTTCGGCAAAGTTTGAGTGACCGTATTATACTCGTTACAACTCCGTTTGAGGAACGGTTGGACGTTTTGAAAAATAGGCTAGACAAACTTACTTTTACTAGAAGACATCATTTTATAAAAAGTACTCCATCAATGTTAAAAACGACCCTCAACATGGTCATTCGCGGCCGATATATTTGGTTATTAGAAAATATATTAATTATGCTTATATGAAATAGTTACGACAACCTTGTTTAAACGCGTGTAATTTAATCGTTACAAGTCCGTTTTCTACATTTTATATGTCCTTAGCTTCGTATTAAAGTATAATAATATATTTTTGATAAGTCGACTCATTTAATAACGCTTAAGACTCATTTTTGACTCGTAAAAGTTTGGGACAACATGCTGAATTTTCTGAAAATATAGTTTTCGTCGTTAAACTTGAAAATAGCATAACTTCTTCGTTATAACTCCGTTTTAACTTATTCAAGCGGCCACGTTTTCGTTTTAAAGTATATTTTCTGAATATCTAGCCCAAAATATTTTTCAAACTGTCGAAATTTCCAGATTTCCCAAATAAGATCAGACCACTATTTATTGTTGTCGAAATGGATTTTTCTCGCGTAAAACTTATTCTAACCACTTCAAACCAACGCCAAAGCTATTCTAAACCTACCATACACCTTTTTAGGGTGTCATGGGTTCCTAGACATCATCAAAAATGATATGTTTCAAGGGATAATTATAGGATGATATATATATATATTATAAGTACTAAAAACAAATAAAGTGGTATAGATAATCATATAACTTGCATGTTTTACTCAAGCATGATAAAATGACCAAAGTATGAATATGAAAGATTAAAAATGATCATGAAATGCTTACTAGTTAATTGATGAGGTTTAAGAACAAGGGTTTATCCTAATTACCATAGGTTTTTATTTCAAAACCTTGATTAAGAGTATACTAGAGTTGTATAAATAACTTGCTCTTGCAAAAATATGGATTCCTTCTTGATGCTTCACTATGGCCGGTTATGCAAGAAAAACAAATGAGAGAATATCTTCTTTTACACCTTAGGATAATGTTATGTATGTGTTAGTTTGTAGAATAATATTAATTATGCCGGATCCACCACTACCACTTTATTTTTTTAATATTCAATTTTCCAAATAAACTAAATTCAATTCATTCAAAATAAAATACAATACATAACACAATAATAATATCAAAATAAACACGATCTGATGAAAGAAAAAAAACGAAAAATAACAGGAAATTGAGAATTGTGACATGGGGTAAAAAAAAAAATACAACACATACTAATGGATCGGATCGGATCTTGACTTTCCACTTGGCAATTTTTCAAAATATCCCAAACGTGAATATACTTGAACTCCTTTCCACTAAATTGTTCTTTGAAAGTTTAGTTTCGATTCTCGAGATGAGTGTGGTCATTTTGACCACTTGACCGCAAATGTTTGTAAATCGCGTTGACTTTTTTGCAACCGACGTTAATCCTCGTCCATTTACCCGTGATTGAATTTTTGGTACGATGGTCATCGGTAGTCTGATCATTGAACATCTCCATAACGTCGTTCCAAAAAATATTTTTAGAACGGTTATTTTCCATATCTAGAGCTTGCGAAATTTCTATCCAAACTTGCGCAAGCAACATTTCTTCAGATTTGTTCCACTTCGGATTTTGAGACATTGTGTTTTTTATTTTTTTATTTTATTTTTTATTTTTTTTAATTGATGTAGATGTGAAAAAACGGTGGTTATAGTTTGTTATTTAAATGGGTGGTTTTCAAATTCAAATTCAAATTTAAAATTCAAATTCAAATAGGAGCGAGATTCTTTAAAATTCAAATTCAAATTCAAAACGGTATACTTTTGAGCGCAGTAATTTAAATTCAAAATAAAAATTCAAAATCAAAATCAAAATCAAATTCAAATAGGAGCGGGATTCTTTAAAATTCAAATTCAAATTTTAAATTCAAACGGTATAGTTTTGAGCGGGATTATATGTGCCTATATATACAACCCTACCAGGTCACAAGTTACACACACAACTCACACAATTCACACAAAATGTCTCATGAAAGATTTTTCTCAAGAATTCCCAAGTCCACAAAAGTTGCTCATAAGTTAAACAAACTTTTCAACTTCAACACAATTTCCTCCAACTAGCTTTTCAACTTCACCACTAGCTTTTCAACTCCAACTAGCTTTCCAACTTCGGAAGAAGTTGAAGTTTACTCAACACCACATGAAAATGTCTTTCCGGTGGGTCTTGAAAACATCTCAATTGTGCCAACTCCACCTGTGAACAGTCCATAGGTGGATCTTGAAAACAACCCCCACGGGTTAAGTGATGCTTCCCTTCGTCAACTTTAACAAGATCTTGAAAACTATAGGGAGATTATGGAAGAAGCGGTACGCGAGGGTTCGCTCGTCGTGAGCAAGAAGAAGGAAGCTCAATATCTTTAAGATAACTACTTGACATAATGGAGACTCGGCTCGTTAATGGCGAGTTTAATTCCTTCAAGTTCGAGGTTGGGTGCCGGATGATTCGCTTTTTAAGTTTTAGTAGTTTTATTTCCATCAGTATGCGTTGTAGTTTTTTATGTTTAATCGTATTATGTATTTCATGTTTTCAGTTAATTGTTCAAGTTTCAATTTGTGTTTTTCATCAGTATGCATTTATATTTGCATTATTTTTTCCTCCACGAACCTTTCAATCTTTATAAAAAAACACTTCACCTTCAAAAATATTTATCCTTTTCCACAATTAAAACTCAACTTATAAAAAGAAAAGAGAGAAAAAAAAATACGCTTCTTCACCTTGTCGTGCAGACGGCGAACCATCCCACGGCGAGGCACAACGAATGGGGGCGGTGTGGTGGCGGCCGACGGCGAGGTGCCACGCAAGCCCACGGCGAGCCACGGCGTGCCCACACCCTCCGCTCTAATAAACACGTACATTTTTAGTGCTCTTTTAGTCTCACAAGCCTAATTAGACGTAAAACATGCAAGCCGACTTATTTTTATATCTATCAAGTCGATCTCGAGCAACTCACGAGTGACGCCCAAACGGCCCAACGAGATAATAATCATTATCTAGCTACTACAATTGTAAACCCACCCGACCCACCCGAAACTCATGTGACACTCCCCAAACGCAACTTTCTACAATAGAATAGAACCCTTTAGAAAACCCTAATAATAGCTAAAAATATTATCTTCATCCCCTTTTTAGCCACCAAACCCTCAAACCCTAACTCACCACAATCAAATCATTTCATCGTAACAGGTAAACTTTTTATACAAAATAATAGATTCATAATTCGTTATTATCGTAATATAATTGCTAATTAGGTTAACTTTTAGTTTGTTTTGATTGTTGCAGGTTGTTGTGTGTTAATCGTTAGGGTTTTGATTGTTTAATTAGTTTTTTGGAATAGAGTGAGGTTGAGTTAACAAGTGTGAAAATATGGCGAAGAAAGGATTGATGGAACAGGATTTGAGTAAGTTAGATGTAGCCAAGCTCCATCCGTTATCGCCCGAAGTTATATCGCGTCAAGCGACTATTAATATCGGTATATTGTTTGTTTCTGATGTTTGGTGTTTAGGTTAATTGTTTGGTTGTGGTGGTTGAATTTGTGTTTGTTTCGATGTAGGTACTATTGGTCATGTGGCTCATGGGAAGTCCACTGTTGTGAAAGCTATTTCTGGTGTGCAGGTAGCTGACCTTTTCGTTTTGCTTTTATAGATGTTTTTTAGGTGAATTATTAGAATGTTAGTCGTAGGAAGGATAAGAAGAATTTAGATTTATGCGATGTGTTTGTTTCTTATTATGACGCGGGTAGTTGTATGAAGGAAAAAAATATGTTAGATGTCTGTGGTATGATTGTTTGCGTAGCGTAATGTGTTGGATGTATGTGCAAGTAAATGGAGCTAGAGTTAAGGCAGTATGTTGTAGTAGTTTTCCGTTAGAAAAAATATTCAAAAATTAGGCAACATGGTTTGTGTATGCACTTGGATGATATTGAGATTTCACCGACTTAATGTTGCTAATGCGGTAAGCTGTTTAATGGGATATTACTGTAATTGGCTTAGGTAACTTTATTAACAAGGGAAAAAAGTGAAGTATTTTGTCCTACGTGACACGACTACTGAAGATAGTGTAAAATTTGGCTTTCTAGATCTATTGTTCGAGGCACTTTGGATTTTTTTAGTACGTTTGTTTTAGTTATGTGCTGCCTTTATCACACTAGTATAGTAGTAGAAAGTCGGTAAGTTTAATCCTGTGACTCATCAAACACTAGCTAAAGGAATGTAAATAAGCAGTAGGTAACGCTTATGGCTGCCAGCCTGCCAATCGTGAATCATCTCGAGTCATATATTCAGCAATATTTTGTTGTACTTTTTCTCTTCTGCTTGTTCTTTTGTGTAACTTAGACATGTTTCTTAAGGAATTTGTTCGATATAAAGTTTCTCTATTGGCCTTTTAATTTGGGTTAAAACTCAATAACATAGAAATAAGGCAGTCATTAGAATACTGTTGTATATGCAAGTAAGGAGGGTCAAATTGTTATTAACGTAAGATATTTGAGCTAAAAGTTATGCCTGTACAAGTTTTGTTTTACTAAGACTTCTCACCTCTGATGTATTTATGTTTGGAAATCGGCACATGCTTTGCCTTTACAATTTGAAAAATATATATTTAACGTAATGAAACTAAACTGAACTACTGAAAGTAATCATTGTACAAGTCTTTTTAACTTCTGATATGTATATGTTTGGGAATTGGCACATACTGTACTGTTTGAGATGGCTCATTTTGGGTTTGGCATCGAATGTGTGAACCATTTGCTAGTCACGAAAGATAAATTTCTTGCCTGACCAACTGAAGGATGTGTGCATCCATAGTGATGTTATGGTCAAGGAACCTGTTTCTTGTCAGTTTACTGAGTTTCATGAATCTATAGTTGTATTATTTTATGTGTGATTTGCATACCTTGAAAGTTCTATGTTTTTATGATTTAAGGTGTTATTGAGATGGGTGAATGCGTGCAAAAGTTTTGTGTTATTTTTTACAGTATATAAGCTATCTCAAGAGCCTCACCTCACTACCAGAGTGCTATGAAATATAGTGATAAGTTAATTACTATTTTGGAAATGTAGACTGTCGAGAAAGGATTGGTTTCTATTTTTTGTACTTATTTTTATAAATCTCAAAATCTGCTGGTGTAACCTGGTTATCATTCATATCCAGACTGTTCGTTTTAAAAATGAGTTGGAGCGTAACATTACTATCAAGCTTGGGTATGCCAACGCGAAGATCTATAAGTGTGAAGATGAAAAGTGCCCGCGACCCATGTGTTACAAGTAAGAGTTCGAGTAAAGCAGTGTAACTGGTTCTATTGGCTTAATATTGCCTAGCTTGATATTAAAGATACAGTTTAACTTTTGTAGGGCCTATGGAAGTGGAAAAGAAGACAGCCCTGCTTGTGATGTGCCTGGATTTGAGAACAGCAAGATGAAATTGATGAGGCATGTATCCTTTGTTGATTGCCCGGTAAGTAATAGGCTTCAGAAGATATTGCTTGAAAGTTATTATCACAGATATAGGTTTTTTATTTTATTTTTAAGATGAGTCTATTCGCTACATTCCAGAAAATGACATTGACTGATAATCAGCATTTTGAACTATATATGTTGAAGCATGGGGACTGATGATAGCAGTTTTTCATTTTTGGTTTCTCAAACTCTCAAAGACAATAGCTTAGTGGACAGCTCTTAAGCAGCCATGATAAACTAAACTGCATTAGGAAAAACTTTTTATGAGTAATACTTATAGTCAGCACTCGGCATATAGTTATGGTTGTCTAAATAAACCGGTAGTTAGACCACCATTGTCTAAATAAACATGCATCATAGTAACAGAATTGCTAAAATACCAGGGAAATAGGTTGCAAATGGGGTATAGAATGTGAATTGTAAGTTTACTTGACAAGTACAACACAATAGAACTGTAGTAGCAACTCAAGGCTATTAGCTGTAGCAATATAGCTAGTGGTAGAAGTCATCCTACTGTATGATACTAAGTTAATCTGGAAATTGGTAAAATAAACCATTGCTTTTCTTAAACGAGCCTAAAGGCAATTATTTTCGAAGCTCACAGAGTCTCACGTAACAAGTGAGGCTGCAGCACAGAACATGAAACCATAGAATGTTTTATCATGATATTGAAACCATGACAGGACATGTCACTATTAGTATATCCAAACCCCTTCTGTAGGCTAATAGTTCAATATTCTATTATTTTCCCAGGGACACGATATTCTCATGGCTACTATGCTTAATGGAGCTGCTATCATGGATGGAGCATTACTTCTCATAGCTGCAAATGAAAGTTGTCCTCAACCTCAAACATCAGAGCACTTGGCTGCTGTTGAAATTATGCGACTCCAGCATATCATAATTCTTCAAAACAAGGTTGATCTCATTCAGGAAAATGTAGCCATAAATCAACATGAGGCCATTCAGAAATTCATCCAGGTTATCTATGATGTTCCTCATGCTTATTTATGTATATTGTTATATGTTATTGAGTACTCATTGTCTATAATTCATCATATCAGGGAACTGTGGCTGATGGTGCACCAGTCATCCCAGTGTCTGCTCAGCTGAAGTATAATATTGATGTTGTATGCGAATACATCATAAAACGTATTCCCATTCCAGAAAGGAACTTCATTTCACCACCAAACATGATTGTCATCCGATCATTCGATGTTAATAAACCTGGTGCGGAGGTTGAGGAGATTAGAGGTGGTGTTGCTGGAGGAAGTATTCTCAAGGTTTGTTCTTTAGCTGTTTTTTCTTTCTAACCTTCATTTGTTTGGGATCATTCATTAAATAGCTACCAACTCGCAAATATTTTTCTACCAAATGCCTTTTTTTGTGAAATAACTTTTTCCCCTGAAATATGTTTTTTGTTTCTTTTGCGTAATTCTTTTAAGTCAAAAGTTTGCCACAAAGTAAAACTTCGCAAAAATAAAGCTTTACAAAAAGTCAAATTATATATAGAA
Organism: Chrysanthemum lavandulifolium; assembly: GCA_022545495.1. Taxonomy (NCBI): domain Eukaryota; kingdom Viridiplantae; phylum Streptophyta; class Magnoliopsida; order Asterales; family Asteraceae; genus Chrysanthemum; species Chrysanthemum lavandulifolium. The sequence goes on along the minus strand of CM040240.1, from coordinate 99,895,977 downwards.
AGTCAAGACTCTTACAAAAAATAATATTGGTGCAAGTCATTTTGGTATAGACACAACTTGTATTGTATGACATTCTGGCAAAAATCCTTCTGTAATGTTCACTATTTTGATAGATGTTGCATTTCATTTATGTATCGAAGGTGTTAGGATTACAAAAAGTTTAATTTTCATATAGCATTTTATCGTTTTTATTGTTAGCTTATTCATTCTTATTATCAGCGTCATTTTATCATCTTGTATTCAATGGCCAAAACATGAGTCATGGAATCATTTACATAATGTTGTAAATCACTTTACTGTTATTTCTGTTATGAGAATATCTTGTTGCATACAGGGTGTGTTGAAGGTAAACCAGAACATCGAGGTTCGTCCAGGAATTGTTGTTAAAGATGAGAGTGGCAACATCAAGTGCACCCCAATTTACTCTAGAATAGTTTCACTGTTTGCGGAGCAGAACGAACTCCAGTTTGCTGTACCTGGAGGTCTTATTGGAGTTGGAACTACAATGGACCCTATGTTGACTCGTGCTGATCGGTTGGTGGGTCAGGTTCTTGGGGAGGTCGGATCACTTCCTGATGTTTATGTTGAACTGGAGGTGAGCACTTGTTACATGCTTTAAATAGCTGCAAGGTTTTTTTTTGTAAGGTTGATATCTATCATTCGAGCTAGAGGTAGCAATTTTAACTCTTTTACATAGAGATAAGTTGACCTGGGTTATTATATTTTATTGCTGATCGATCAATTCGGTAAAGTTAAAAGTACGTGTTAAAAAATGGACCATGTCAAATGGGTCCAGCACCCCAAAGTGTATGTCGAACTTTACAACCTTATAAATCTTGTTACTAAAAAACTGGAATAATAATTTAATAATATAGTTTGTGTAATCATATATTCATATACAGCAAATAAATTTTCTTAATATTTTCAAACAAAAAGGCAGAAAAATGGTTTGTGGGTCAACTTGAGGTGGTAGATATACCCATTTGAGGTGGTAGATATACCCATTTACATTGTAACAGGTTGACCGGGTTATAATTCACCTCTAACAGCTCAAGTGTACGGTTTGAATTTGTGGCTAAGTTGGAACATGTCAATTAGAATCAGAAGTGACATGAAGTGTATTTAAATGCTTGCTATTTAAAATCTCTTGAATCAGAAAAGGGCAAATAAACTTTGCTGCGCTACCCATTCTGGCACTTCTAATTTTACCCGTTTGTGTTTCTTACACAGGTCAACTTCTTTTTGTTGCGTCGGTTGTTGGGTGTGAAGACAAAGGAACGGAAAGACAAGGAAAAGTGTCTAAGCTCTCAAAAGCAGAAATTCTGATGCTCAACATAGGATCAATGTCTACCGGAGCTCGTGTTTTGGCAGTTAAGAACGATTTAGCAAAACTGCAGCTAACATCGCCTGTGTGTACAAGCAAAGGAGAGAAGATTGCACTGAGCAGGAGAGTGGAGAAGCATTGGAGGTTGATTGGTTGGGGACAGATTCAAGCAGGATTGACCCTTGAGATCCCACCGTGCCCAATTTAGACCAAGACATTTGAATTCCAGTTTTGCCTGCTGTTGCTTTTTAATACTTGATTCTAAATTGTTATATCTGTTTTAGCTTTTTGGTAGCCATTGTGATTTTACACTTATCAACTTGTACTTGCATTGAGCACAACTCCGCATGGTGTTTGAAAAAGGATCATAAGACGTGCTTTTGTCTTCTTTTCTTTGTTTTTTTCTTTCTTATTAACCCAATTTACTGTGATAGTGATTTTGGTTGGTATATTATTTCTCAATACATAAAGAAGTTTAACCACCTTCTATCAACAAATTAATTAAACAAGAGACTAATTATGTATGCATTGTAAAGTATTTAGTACTTATAAAAAAAAGTTTTAAAATTTTAAAACAGAAAGCATTACTATAAAGAAAAAAAATTAGAAAATTAATGTAAAATTTGAAAAGTTAAACCTCTTTAATAATGATATATTTTAATAGAATTGTTTATATAAAAAAAAAAAAAAATTTATAACTACCAATTTAATGCTAAAAATAAAAAAATAAAAATATTAACTATTTACACTATTAATAGTTTAAACGTTGGATTCGTGTGGCTAAATAAAGAAAGTATGAAATGAAAATATTTCGTCATTAAAATGAAAAAAGACAGGATACCCTCTCTTGCAAAGATCGCATCAGGGACCCCTTCTAGTTGTTTGTTACTGCTGAGCTTTAGTTTCTAGAGATGATTAATAAACGATGTGACAAAATGGTGAATGGTGGCCTTCACTGGGGCGTAAACAGGATTCTAACTAAATAGAAAATGCTGTATTAGCCTAAGTTCTCCGATCATGAGCTGTGGGCCTATGTTACTCAAAGGCCTGAGCAAGATACTAATGAAGAACTTCTTACATATTGATGTACAAATATCAAAGAGCAAAAACACTATAAACAGTTGATCAATGCAACACAACAATTGTGCAATGAAAATAATGTTTCGTTTGTGTGTTTTTTCTTCCTTTGCTGACTACTATACAGTCTGAAAATCATTTTTGTCATAAATAATGGTTAAAACTTATTTGTATTTATTTTTTAGCCAAAGCACGTGTGAATTGCCGGTGGAGGGCTCATGCCTAACGGTCGTCAACTTCCATTGCTTCCTGCTAAGATTGCTTCTTAAGAAAGTTCCACGCAAGCAAAGCTGCTCCAACCGCAGGCTCAACCTAATTTAATCCAAGTTAGCAAACATCTAATCATCGGAAAAAATACATAAAAAGAGAAATATTATGGTTAAGTACTGTACGCTTACCTTTGGTCGGATTGGAACCATTTTAGGGAACTCCTTGGAAACGCAACTAATAACTTCTTTACCTATATCCCACTTCCTATTGGCTTCAAGAACACCACCAACCATTACAAGAGGACAAGATTCAATTCCATCTGCCAAGGTTCATTAAACGTGACCAGATGAGGAAACAGACCCAACTGATGATGAAAATAAGTTTCTAACCAGAAGTATAAGGTTGCAAATTTGGATGGAATTGATGAAGGGTTAATCATGAAATATAATATAAAATATATAACTATATCTATTTATCTTTTAAAGTTTGGATATGCACCTTCGCCACATAATTTGAGTCTGCAAACAACGGCTTTGACACTTGAGGCCAATTCCTGAACTGCATCAAGTAGTATGCTATTAGCAACTTCATCGCCTGCTTCTGCACATGATACTACAACTGGAACCAATGCTGCAATCCGGGCCCAAGATGGATCAGCGTAAGTCCACCTATATTCAAATCAAGTTTATCACTAACCACTCAAAACACATTACCTGATATAGGAGTATGACAGAGAATCACATATACTAATGTAATAATTCTTAGAATATAATACCCAATTAATTCATCTGGAGATGAAAGTTCGAGTTGGTGCAGGATTCTGGATGTAAGCAGTGTTTGTGGGCCACGACCATCATACGCCCTTATTACTGATGTCAAAGCCATTGCAGCTATACCATATCCACTGCAAGTAAATTAAAAATTCAACATTTACATAAATGCTTATTGCTCAATATGCATACACCAAAAATATACGATGCACGGTTACATAGTGTACCAACAGTATCTGTGAAATGTATAACTATACAAATAAGCAGATTAACCAACAATACAAATATCTACCATTTCTGCAAAATAACGGATTATATAAACATAATCTGAGCCATCACCACGATCTATACTTCTTTTTTTTTTATCGAATGAACTATTTCCTCCATTCAAATCCTAGAGGAAAAATTGGGATCTCAATATAAAACTTACAAAGTGTTCTATCATAACTATGTATAACACCTTCTTGAAAATGAAGTTGCAAATGGACGAGTTGGATTCTTTGCAGATGGAAATGACAAACAAGAGACCTTTCTCTACAACAACTAAAGCGTACTCGTGCTATTATGGATGTTGTATAAGGTAAAGCAAATACTGTTCAATTTAATGAATTGTGATCTTTGTATCGACTAATAAGTACCAATATAATGCATTCACTTAACTAATAATTAGAGTTGCTTCAGTTCCTGCTAAAAATACTACAGATAACCCTAACGATTTTCCTTAAAATATTGATCACAAAAGCAGCCGTTTTTGACCAAGTGAGAGGATGAGAAGAAAGCTAAATATCTAGTTCCAGCTGTTAAAGCCTTGGGAAAAGAAACATCATACCTTCCCCAATCACCTAATACGGGTCCTGCACCAGAGGCCCGAGCTTCCCTTCCATCTTCAGTATACCCGTAAGCAATCGTCCCGTACCAGCAATTAATACACACCCATGAAGCTTTCCCATGGTCCCACTAGCCATAGCAGCCACGGCATCATTGTGGACGAAACACTTAACATCATCTGGGAATATTGCTCTGAGAAGGAGAAAGAAATCAGAGTTTAAATAAAGTGGAATCATGGGACGTGAGATAATGGATGATATGCACAGATCGCTGACCTAAGCCAACTTAATATTCTTTCCTGGTCTGACGGATGGTTAACTCCTGATACAGCTAAACAAACTGCCCGAACTGAAGATCGAGTAGAACCTGATTTTGAAAGAGCATCTGCCATAACATGTTCTAATGTTTCCTTTGCAGCAGTTTCTGTCATGTATATGTAGAAAATTATACATCATATATTCACATTGCACAAGAGTTCGACTATTTAAGTACACACAGATTATTTCTGTGTGCTAACTTAGGTGGATTTTTATTAACAAGTGATCACCGACAGAAGCCTAGAAAGGTACAATGAAATCAAATTACCAGGATTAACGGATGCATCAAAGGAGGGACCTATGCTTCTTATAATTGCCTAAAAGTTCCACATACTAACCATAGATTATGTTATTTACCACTATCATAATTCAGTGACAAAACGTTGTTTGTTACCCCATTTTCTACATCAAGATAGCAATGATTAGTTCTGAAATACAACTTTTGGAGCTTATTTGTCCTTCATAATTCAAATTATACTGTGTTTGAAACTTCAAGCATAACAGAAAACAACACCCATAGATAAGGAAACCGCATAGAAAAAGCGGAACTATTACCTCCAACACTATTATGATTGGAACATCCAGCAATTGCACGAGCTAAAACCGGAGGAGGGTCAAGCGGAACACAATCCTCATCAAAATCGAAAATAGGCATACATATACACACAGTTGAAGTAGTCCCACCGTCCAATCCCAATATCAAATCTTGACCTTCACCCTCCGCCTGTATTCCAAGCTCAAAATCCCATATTCCACTATTTCTCTCCCTTTTCATCACTTCACTCAGCCGCAACACTACACTACTTCACAGTTTCACTATACAAAAACAAACACCACAAAATCAATAATCACCTCAAACACTTATAAGCCATAAATAATACTAACTTATAGGGTATTTGGGACTGCTTTTAGTGTTTGCAAACTCTCTCAGGTCCTAACCTTCTTTTTCTGCGTTTTCTATATAAAAAACACAAAGGGTCATTTTTTTTGGAGCCGGCTTGCAAAACACTGTTTTCCTATTACCCGCATTTTGAAACACAATAATCTCCTAGAAAACGAAACTTCAAACGTGAAATGAGACTACTTTCACAGAATTTCACTAAAAACTACAAAAAAATAAAAGTACCTCAAATTATGATAAATTCCATCATATCAACATACAAAGATTAGTTAGTAGTATATTAAAAACAGAAACTTGACATAATTGCATCACTTACTACTCACCTAGTGTGTGAAATGATACTAGTATTAGAAATAACTGGTACTCCATAATTAATGTAATAAGGCCGGCAAATAGGTCAAGCATGACCCAGAAAGACAGAAAAATTATATTTACTTAATTATGTCACCAACCAAATATTCTCTTATTTAATTGAAACATCTAAACCAATGATTAAACTTCAAATTTTAAAGATTTGTAAATTAGAGAACAAGTGATACCAAGATATTCCAACTTCAAGGGGGAAATATGTTCGTTTTTTTCTTTTCCTTTTCTTATTGGAGTGTTAGTTTGGAATTTGGTAAACAAGAAAGAGTTTATTACTACTTAGAGCATCCACTAAGGTTTATACAATAAAACATCATTAATTTTTAGACCTTTTGATATTATAAACCTACATTCACTTTTATGGTATATTATGATTTTATAAAATGTCTTATAGAACAAAATCATTAAATGTATTAAATTTATAAAGAGGTTAAAATTGTGACCCCTTCACGCCATATAGATATGAAATGAGTTTCACTATGGTTGAAATGAAACATAAACCTTTTCATGTTTTTAGACCTTTTCATAAACCCAGTGGATACGAATGGAGGTTTTTTTTTTTTTTTTTTTTTTTAATAATATTGAAATCAAACTTTGAATTCGTGCTATTGTGTGTATCTAGTCCAGAAAAATTTGGCATCATTAGTCTTTTATACTAACAGCCGTTAGTATATAACTTAAAAGTCTGTTTTCTTACGTTTTCATACGTTTTCATCCATTTTTGTACGTTTTCGTCTGTTTTTATATGATTGCATCCGTTTTTGTAGTTTTCGCCTGTTTTCTTACGTTTTGTCTGTTTTTGCACGTTTTCGTTCGTTTTTATACGTTTTTATACGTTTTCGTCCGTTTTCATCTGTTTTAAACGTGTTCATTCGTTTTGTTACGTTTTCATCCGTTTTTAAACGTTTTCGTCCGTTTTTCAGCATTTTCGTCCGTTTTTGTACGTTTTTTTGTCTGTTTTGGTACGTTTTCATCTGTTTTCATCCGTTTTTATACGTTTTCATCTGTTTCATCCGTTTCTATACGTTTTCGGTCACTTTCTTACGTTTATATCCATTTTCTTACGTTTTTATCTGTTTTCTTACGTTTTTATCCGTTTTTGTACATTTTCGTCCGTTTTTATACATTTTCGTTCGTTTTACACGTTTCGTTCCTTTTTATAAGTTTTTTTTCCGTTTATGTACGTTTTCTTACGTTTTTATACGTTTTCATCCGTTATTATACGTTTTCGTCCATTTTTCGTTTTCATCCGTTTTTATACATTTACTTACGTTTTCATCTGTTTTTGTACGTTTTCATCCAGTTTTATACGTTTTTGTCCGTTTTCTTACGTTTTTATCCGTTTTTAAACGTTTTCATCCGTCTTTATACATTTTTGCCTGCTTTCTTACGTTTTTATCAGTTCATACGTTTTCATATGTTTTTACATGTTTTCATTCATTTTTATACGTTTTCATCCATTTTTATCCGTTTTTAATGTTTTTGTCCGTTTATGTATGATTTCATCCGTTTTTTACGTTTTCGTCCGTTTTTATACGTTTTCAGTCTTTGTCATACGTTTTCATTTGTTTTATATCTTTTCATCCGTATAAAAACTTAAGGAAACGGATGAAAACGTAAGTAAACGAGCGCAAACTTATAGAAACGAACAAAAATGTATAAAAACGGACAAAAACGTAAGAAAACAGGCGAAAACGTATAAAAACAGACGAAAATTTACAAAACGGATGAAAACGCATAAAAGGACGAAACGTACAAAAACGGATGAAAACATATAAAAATATAAGAAAACGAATGAAAACGTATATTGTAACACCCCGAAAACACGGTCTAGCGGAAGCATACGAGCCATTGGGTGCTACAATCTTGGTATCACAACATAAGGTACAAAGAATGGTTTTTATTCCATTTATTTAAAATAAGATTCATTAATTGAAAACCATAAGTCTGCATTAATGAAAGTAGTGCGGAAATAGGCCCAAAAGATAATTAAAGCGGTCCTTTTATTCATCGAGTTGCTATGACCATGCCCGCTTAAGCGTCTTCCGATAGTGAGCTATCGCGCTAAACACGAGAACACATGCTAAAGGTCGACCACGGTTGGTGAGTTCATAGGTTTAAATTCAATAAAACATAGTGGACCTGTAGGAGTTAATTTGCTATGCGAGACTTAAGATAGATATACATCAACCACAAACCGTATCATATCCGAAATCACAATCCATATTACGCATCCATTGATCACACGGGCCCAGCGACTCTAGTCCAGCACTGTCGTAGCAAAGTCTAGAACAATTGCTAACCCCGGACTAGGTCGAGGTAGAAGTTTACTCTTAGCTAGGCAATAGTTATAGCAATTAGGATTGCTACCCTAGTCTAAGGCAACGACTACCACACATCTATCTAAACAATCAAGCACATAAGCAAGTCTAAATAGTTTTAAAGGTCCAAAAATAGTAGCATGATTCTCACCCCAATTTAGTTAAAAACTTAGACAAAAATGGGGCTATGAAACTCACCTTAGTCACAGCAATGCACTATTCACTATTGACACGACTGGCATCTAAAGCTAATCTCCATGGCATCCAGAAGAATGTACGACAAGTACGATAGAATAGAAGTGACGCAACCTAATGCGTATACGATATTCTTAAAATACAGCTCATATGATAAAGAAATCAATAGAAAGTAATGTGTTCTAGTTTTCGTGGATCATTCATGTCGTTATTTTCAAAAGTACGTTATCGTTCCCAAAAGTTTATAATTAATATCTCAAAAGTTTAGTTTTAACGTTTCGTGTGGTGGTAAGGAACATAGACGCGACGCACAACTCACGCGAAAGAAGAGAAGACGTCGACATAGTCGAGACATACTAACTAGGACGCACGCCAAAAAGGAAGAGACATTGACAAAGTCAAGAAATTCTTGACAATACTCAAGCTAGTCAAAACTAGAAAATGACAACAACTATTTATGCATTATAAATAGATTAACCTTTAGTAGTTTCCCCATAATTCCAAACGCACATGTTTACCATAAAAGATAAGTTCCATTTATTGCTTAATTTATTAAAGGTTTCTCAATTGTTACTCGTACTTTTACAAGTTTATAAGAAAGTACTTCTTTTACGGTATATTAAGCAGTGTATTGTAAACGTCACATTCGTTTATTCAGTGTTTCCAAAACATTACGACTTTAATAAGTAATCTTAACAAAATAACATTTTTCGACCAGTTTATGAAAGCTAACACGTATTTATGAAACACAAGTTATTATCGTAGTAAATCACGAGTTATTATTGTAGTTGATAAAGGTTTTTAATTAAATAAAATCATATTTATCGACATTATATAGATATATGTCTCGTTATTAGTTAAAATGTGAAAATATAATACTTAGGCATATCGCGAAATAAATATATCAAACTTATTTCCAAATTTAGTATATAGGGTACTTGTTTAGGCCAAAACGTTTAATAAAAACTAATTCTTAACCAATATATCTCGTATATTAAATATTATTCCAATTTATTAAACGTAGTTCATAAAGATAATGAAATAGGATATATATATGCTATCTTTACTAATCATGTGATAGTTCCTAGTGTTTATTACATTGTTTTATAAGTTCATTTGTTGTTAACTCACGCTCAATATTGTTTACCCGTTAGTTATGCCGATATCGTTATACCATTGATTCGCTACATAACCGATATATATATATATATATATATATATATATATATATATATATATATAGGAACCTTTATTTTGAGAACCTCTGTTAAGTCACGAAGCTGTGAGAACCCTTCTAAACCAATAAGATTTTTAAATATTAAAATTATTATTAATCCAAAAGGGTATTATAGTAAAATACAATTTTTATATATTATTATTTTTATTAAATCCGATTTTAAGCATTCCTAATTTTTCGGATTTTTTTTTTTTTTTTTTTTTTTTAAGCATGGTTTCATAATCTTACGGATGCATGCATGTTTTTTTTTTTTTTAATAAGATACATGTTTGTTTTAAAGCACGTGCATGTATGTTTTTAAATGAGGTGCATGTATGTTTTTAGTGAAGTACATGTATGTTTTTATTATTATTATTTTTTGAAGTTTGAAGCATAAATTAAAAACATAAACCATTATAAAGGAAAAACAAGATTCATATACATAAATGTTACATTTCATTTAATTACAAGTACAAAAAACACATATGCAATAATCATATATCTTCAAAAGTCGCAAATTATCTTCATGTATATTTGTATTAATCCACTCCATAATCTTTAATGATATCATCATCTTCATCAATATGAAACAAGCATGCACAAAAACAATTAAACCTCCAACAAATAAAAAACAAAAATTAATAATAACGATCATAACGCATATACACAATCTTGTGTATATCAAACATATTTAATCATAAACAACTATCAAAACATACATGTTCATGAGAACGTGTATGTTTTGAGAACAGACTTGTCAAACATAAATGTTTTGAAACATGCATGTTTTGAACCATAATTGTTATGAAGCATACATGTTTTATAATTGTATTGAAACTATTAGATATAAATGAAGATAGAATAAAGTCATACCAACAGTTAACTAACTAATAAACTATTAAACATAAAAAAATCAAAAACATAAATTCTTAAAAGCAAATATGTTTGATAACACAAGTTTTTTTTTTATAACATACATGTTTTTAAAGCATACATGCGATAAAACATATATGTTTTTAGCATACATGTTTAGAGTGACTCTCATTTAACTTAGCATTTACCACGTTTCTACTTAAAACTATGTCAAAATCAAACTTTGCACGTAATTAGCATTTAGACTTACCTTTCTTTTCAACCATTTCCTTCTTCAATTTTTGCTTGGACCGAGAATCGTAACATATATGATATACACCATTAACTCCACTTTCAAACATTTTATAACCTTTATCTTATAATATACACAATTAGCACTTACCATTGCCACTGGATGGTGCTTTTTATCTCGGTTAGCCTCGACTCCGCTTTCCTTTATTTCGCCCACTCCTTCTCGACACCGACACGTTAACATCCACTTGTTGTTTAACATCTTTGTACCATCAAATATTGTTCAATCATTAATTAAATACTCTATTCTTAGACTCACCACGGTATTCCGGTCAGATTAACGAAGTCGTCATCGAATCCTCTTCCTCTATGTTTATATCGCCAAGAATTGGTTCCTTTTCTAAGCTCCTTTGTTTCCTCTTCATACCTAATATTCATCAAATATATAAACAATGTTATATATTTACTAAGAACAATAATGTAATATCATCTCACATGTTACATCCTTAACTACTAAACAATAACGTAATATACTATGTACAAAACAAATCCAAACACCCACTGTAAAAACAATTCCAAACACCCTGTTTATGAACCCCATGTACAAAAACAAATCCAAACACCCCTGTACAAAAACAATTCCAAACACCTGTTTATGAACCCCATGTACAAAAACAATTCCAAACACCCTGTTTATGAACCCCATGATCCATCACCTCTATTTTTGATTAAAATTACATTGCTACGGGTTATATGAATGGAAATAATGAACAACTAAAATGAGATCGCAACATGAAGTCGCACTTAAAATTAAAAACAATCAAGTAACACGATAACATGGAGTCGAAAACCTCTATCATAGCGAGACAGTGTGCAACATACATTTTAATACAAAAACTTGATTATATCAATTTCTTTCGAAACAACACTAGAAAAACACCTACATACAAATCTATACCTCATCATAGAAGTAAATTAGAACATTCCTGTTAGCGACATTGATTAGTTTGTAGGCAATTCTTCCTCTGTCTCTGGAAATTAAAGCACCAAATGAAACAAAACTTAGTAGATTATCTTACCATTTACCGCATCCAACAGAGTGTATAGAATGAAAAGATGTATCTTCAGAATATCTTACCATTTATCGCATCCATGTTGTTTTCCTTATAAACACCAAGGGGTGAACCATGAACTGACAAGAGCATCTCACTTTGTTTAGGATGTCGAAAGTTTTAGGTGTCATACCAACAGACAACCTCCGCTAGTCACCGCAATTATAACAACTCCGGATATCAAACAACTAAAAATCGAAGACACGTGACCCAAGCTTCACTATGCAAATTTGATTTTGAATTAACTAGAACGAAGACGAGCTATTGCTAGTTACAATCAAGCTTGTAAATAAAAATGAAAACAGATGAATATGTAGTTTCGGGCAATTCACCATTGAAAACCGATAAGCTAGTTTCTCAATTTCTTTGGTAAGCATGCACACACGAAAATGATCTAGAACAACATACCCCGTAGTTTGCATATTATCGTCAATGCCAAGTATATGAGTATCGATGGATCCGCTAAAACCTAAAGCATGTAATAACATTAGAACATCTATAATAAGCCATATCAAAATACATAAGAATGAACCCATATCAAAATAGATAAGAACATACAAAATCCTTATCTCGCACTAATGAAGCTTGTTATCCCCGCCAACAACAGATAACTTAAAGATAAATGAAAGCTATGATTCAACTGTGTGCAAGTAAACCATTAAGCATTACAATTTACCGACTTTATTTGAAAACCGAAAGCCCTCGAGATTGCATTGCATTAGAATCCAAACACCCCTGTACAAAACAAATTTACCCTGCAAAAACACCCTCGAGAGATTGCATTGCATTACAATTTACCACTACAAAAACACCCTGACAAAACAAATCCAAACACCCCTGCTCAAAAACACCCTGCACAAAAACCTTCACAAACCTTTACAAACACCTCTCTCAAAAACAAATCCAAAACAAATACAAACAATCCTTTATCTATTTTTTCAATCTTAGGCAACCTTTTCAAAACCCCGCACACCAACCCTTTTCAAAACCGCTAAAACATAAACAATAACCCTATATCAAAACCACATAAACAATAAACCCAATTGACAAAATTAACAAACAATGGTTAAAGAACAAATTAACATTGGTTAAAGAACAAATTTTATATTACAAGATTTGAACCACTTACTGACTTTGTAGTTATTGGACTGAGATGATAACACCAATGAAATCGCAAAATCAACAAAGATGAAGAACCCAAGATCTGCAGTAATAAAAGAAACCTTCCATCAACAACTAGTTTCGGATCGAAACAAAAGAAAACCCAAGAAAGTAACGCTACCATTCCTCTCCCCAACTTTGTAACTAGGTACATCCGATGCTTGATACGAGATCGAAAAGAAAACCCAAGAAATAAATAAACCGAATGGATGCCTTACATTGTGAAAGGTTTCACGTCTCGGGTACAACGGATCGAAAGGAACAAGATTTGATGATAGATCTTGTGAAACCCGATCAAAATAAATGAACAAATCGAAACAAACCGAACACAAATCATTAAAGGTCTCACGACAGATCAAAACAAATGATTGTGATCATTTTGTGACCATGTTTAGAGATTCACATAAGAGAAATCATCTAAGATTTGGGGCGGCGGTTTTTTTAGAGAGAGATATAATAGGTTTTGGTGTGATGTACAATATGCAGATCCAACATTTACGATGGTGATAGAGGAGAGTTAAAAGAGATATAAATGAAATTATTTTTTAAAAGACTATAATACCCTTTTCCACTTTATCAGATGTTCCACCATTTTCATTTAATTACAAGATTGCCATAATCATTTTAACCATTGATCAACTAATCCAATGGCTAAAAAGGGTTCTCAGATTCTCGCACTTAACAGGGTTCTCAAAATAAAGTTACACTATATATATATATATATATATATATATATATATATATATATATATATATATATATATATATATATATATATATATATATATATATATATAGAATCTAGATCAAATAAGATCAAACTTAAAGTTGTTAAAATGAGACCGAACTAAAATTTGACAAGAGATACTCTCTTACAATAAAACTAATTTTTTTATTTACTACAACTAAAATTGTTAAAGTTTCTATAGATTTCTTTTTTAAAATTTCTGAAACCTAGGTGATACACTTTGATTACAAGTTTAATGTGTATCGTGTTTTTATATGTGTATCATGTTTTGAAATATTTATTAGTGTAATGTGTATCGGTGTATCACTAATCCAAACTTGTATCATTTGGTTATTAGTTGCTAAAATGCTAATTTGTAATAAAATATTATTTTTTGTGTATGATTGCTAAAACTCTTATTTATAAATGTTTTAGTGGTTTTTAGATTTGATCTTATTTTTACAACTTTAAGTTTGATCTCACATTAACCCTCCCATATATATATATATATATATATATATATATATATATATATATATATATATATATATATATATATATATATATATATATATATATATATATATATATTATGAGTTTTACTGCTCTACTCGTATCTTTAACCATTTCTTAGTATTCGCTATTATTACATATTTAACTTGTTACATTAATTTTTCCTTTATCGACCACATCCACCAAGTCTAATTAAAGTTATACTCGTTACATACCTTGACTTGTACCAATAAAGTGACACATACAACCCGTCAACACCATTTCATACTACTACATATCATCACTAGTCAAACTAATACATCTTAGAACCGGACATGCTAACCATTAAGTGAATTCACCCGAGTCACCAAACCAAAACCAAGACAAAACCGATTTAGATAATTAAATTCAAACCGTTATGACCCTCTCTAGTTACAATCCGACCCCAAACGGTTCTAATCTTTAAATCCTATACCAACACTATGACAATATTTCTAATAATATTAATTAACAATTTTAACCATATTGACTAGAAGGAGACCGGTTTGACACGACCCAAAACCAAACGAAGGTCACATACTAAACCCACACATATTATTGACTCGACTCCATCACCAAAACCGAGTGGACTCGCTCACTGAGTCGACTCACCCACTGAGTTGACTCGGTGAGTCGATTCGTCCTTAACCCACAACGAAATAGCAACTTTACAACCCATAAGCCACACGAATCATTTTCAAGATGTTTTCATTGCTCGATATACGAATTAAAAACGTTTTCAAATCTTGTTTTCAATCCACTTATCCACGAAACACAACTAAATAATATATGTAAACGTTTTTAAAATAGAACTTAGAAATGATTAAAGGGGTGTTAGGGTTTACCGAGAGAGAAAGAGGAGAGACACGAAGATGGTGGTGTCTTTCACGAGTACTACTCGTGACCAATCCAAGTTAGGACCCTTTTAAAAACGTTTACCCCCGAAACCCTAAAGATCCGAATCTTGAATTCAAGATCTAGAGCGCGTGTGGGTGTTTGAATGTTATTATCTTGCATAAACGTGGTCACAAGAAACCGATCTATCGTTTGAGATAGGTGGTGTCATTGTTGGTGGTCGCCGGAATTTGGCCGGAAAAGATGACAGGAACCCTAGTTTGGGTCGCCGAACAAATTAGAGAGAGAGAGAAGAGTTTGGTGTGTGTGTTTTGTAGTGAGAGAAAGAATGAGGTGAAAATGAGAGAGTGGGGAGGGTGGGGAGTATTTATACTACAAGGAGGGGCCTAAGGTGTACAATGGAAAGTGTAAGGGTGGCAATGAAACTTATCAAAAGGACCCTAGGTGAAACTTTATAAAACTCCTTATATATTTGGTTTGGGGCTCTCTTAGACTAGAAATCGAAGGATTCGTGACTCGGGAGTTGCGACATTGTTCTTAAAATATAATTTCCAATAAAAATGATATATAATACGACCCGTAACTCAAATCAGTCAAAACGATCGCTTTAATCGATGTGTCTTCGAAAACGACGCATCGAGGAATTTACGAGTTGTCACATATATAAACGGGTGAAAACGGACGAAAGTAATAAAAATGAACAAAAACGTATAAAAACGGACAAAAACGTAAGAAAACAAGCGAAAACGTATAAAAAACAGGCGAAAACGTACAAAAAAGGATGAAAACATAAGAAAACGAACGGAAACATATAAAAACAGATGAAAACATATAAAAAAGAACGAAAATGTATAAAAATGGACAAAAAAACGTGTGAATACGTAAGAAACCGTAAGAAAGCAGGCGAAAACGTATAAAAACAAATGAAAACGTACAAAAACGGATAAAAACAGATAAAAACGAACGAATACGTATAAAAACGTAAAAACGTAAGAAAGCGGACATAAACATATAAAACGGATGAAAACGTATAAAAAAAGTAAGAAAACGGACTTTTAAGTTATTTACTAATGGCCGTTAGTATAAAGGATTAACGATGCCAAGGTTTTCTTGACTAGGATACACACAATAACACGAATTCAAAATGTTGGTGTCAAGATTGAAAAAAAAGACGCTATACACAATGACAAAAGGTGGCATGTATGATACATTTTGTGCTAATAGTTTTGGACAACTAGGGTGTTGATAAGGGTACCCTTAGACTTTAGTGGCACCCAAGTCACTTTTACCCAGTTTGTTTATGATAGGAAAATATAGTTTTTATTTTATGTTCCGTATTTTCTGTTTAATACTTTTGACTTATCAAACTTTAAATTTTCTATTTTGTATTTTCAGTTCTATAATAAAAAAATATAATTTTTTTGAAAATACTAAAAATGAAATAAAAAAGGAAGGGGTGCTAATTCGGGGTGTCAAAAAGTCCGACCAGACCCGAACCCAATTAAGCATATTCGGGTCGGGTTACTCAGGTTAATAATTTTATTCGGATCAATTTGGGTCAACCCGACTAACCCGAGTTTAAATAGGGTCGGGTTCGAATATCTTTTTCTTAACCTCAACCCTATTGACCCTACCCGACCAACCCGACTCGACTAACACTTTTACAATGTAAACATATTGAAGTAAGCAATTTTTTAATTATTTTACTTATATTCGGGTTGACCTAGACCCGAATTGACCCGACTTGTGTAACAATTCGCATTTTTTTGGTTACTATTCATTTTTACTATTCACTCCGAAATTTTTATTTCACATTCTCGTAAGTTAACCTATTTTCATGATAACCCAGAGAGTTTGACACCCGTAGGGTCATTTTTGCAAATTTCACAAAACCGTGTATGAGATTTACGTTTAGGTTTAAACGACATTTAGGAATCTCAATATGTCCATACAATATTACAAACAAGAGAAATATAGGTTTTTCACATCATACAAAATTTTCATAAGTTATGGATTTTTACATGTTCTGGTTTTGCGTTTTACGCGTTTTAAGCCTACGGTTTTAGGTTTTTATGAATTTAAGCATCTCGATAGAACTTATCACTCATTTAATATGCTATTATAGAGTATATTTATAAGTTTTAACATATTTATAAGTTTCATATATTTAGAATACCCGGTTTTAAGTTTCGTGACTTAAAGGATTACATAACGATTACCGAGACCAAACGACACTCCGTAAGCCAAGATAATAACAATAACTTACGTACTTATCAAATAGCAGCCCTATGTGGCGTTTTTCATTAGTCACCAAGCCACATGACTTGGTGAGAATGAATCTAGCCTAAGATTGAAGCACATGTAAAGTTTACTTAGTAAATAAATCTTCAAAAGTCTTACACTTGAAGATATTTGTTTAACACTCATTCATAACTCACCACCAAGACTTAGACTCATTAAAAATCTCTCAAACACCCCTTTGGCCGTTCACTTCTCAATTAGCAACACCATTCAACCTTTGATTTCATGCTTCAAGCTATACTCCAAAGATGAAGGCCTTAGTGATCTTTACCTAGTTCTTGTATTGTTTTGATGATTTCATGGTTGAATAAGGAGATTATCAAGGGTAAGGGCTGAGTTAATAAGGTTTTCACAAGGGTTATATCAATACTATTAAAGGTTTGCAAGAGTTGTGTTGAAGGATTGGAAGCTAGGGTTTTGGTTGTAAGGATTTAAGTTAGCGTTCTTAGTTCTTATTAAATTTCATCACAAGGATTGTTGTACGTAGAGATTTCCTGACTTATCCATTGATTTGTCATACATTTGATATCATTAGCTCACGGTGAGTTTGATAGCCCCATTTCCAATTGTTTTATACTATTTTTGGGGGAGATTGGTATGTGTGAAAATACATACCTTTTCTTTATCAAAACCGGACCAAAAAGACCAAAACTAACCCCTAAAGCCATAAATGTTTGTGTTTTTGTGTTTATGTATGTGCAGGTAACGAATATTGCAAAATGGACAAGAAAAGACAAAACAACAGAAAAACGAGCAAGAGATTTGAAAGAGCACAAAAATACGGGACCAATGATAATTTTATTTGGAGCATCGAGGCAAGAGTGGGAATGGTGCAAGAATAAACGAAGCCCGAACGAAGATTGCAATTAATTAAGATGTTTAAAAAGAAAAGAAAAAATGGATCAGCAGAAAAAGGAGGTTAATGGAAATTAAATGCAATATTTAACAGAAAAAGGGCTCTTGGTCTAGTGGTTGGGTGCATGTTTGTCAAGCAAGAGGTCAAGTGTTCTACTCCCACCCATGACATATTTCTTTTTTATATCACTCAATTATTGCAATGTAAATCTGCTGAAGTCCATCTCAAAGCCTCGAGGCCCAGCTGTCCATGCGAAGCCCATCTGAGCCCAGCAAAATCTGTCCAAGCCCAACGTATAAATGAAGGAAGTTAGGGTGTGTTTGGTGAAGAGAAATGACACTAAAAAAATGGAAATAACTTTTTTTCCATTGTTTGCTAAGCTAGAGACTTAAAAAGGCGGAGAAATTAGAATTCTCGAGAAAACAATCCTTTGTAAATTGATTTCCATTCATTTTGAGAAGAAATGTGGAGAAATCGATTTTGTTATTTGAAAAAGACTGAGAATTTTTTTGTTAACAAAAAAATTCTCAGTCTTTTTCAAAGAGACTTTGGTTGACTTAAATAAAAAGAAGTATAAGTTACACAGGTCACGTACAAATCACATTTACCACAAACAAAACCCTTACTCACAACATCTCCTTCTTCCCCAAATTTTTTGTCACCATCTGTTGATACAAAAGTTGGGCGTTCCTTGTTTGGATTCCGGTTCTCGTACCAATTGAATCTTGATGCTTGAGACCTGCGCACTAAGTAAACAGAAAATACCGTTAGGCTTATCGTGGGATTGTCTCCCACGATTATCCTCCGGCGTGAGAGTAAGTAATCGGTTTTAGGGTTAATGGAGAGTTAGGGTTTTAGATCGCACCTTTAATGAGGCGGGGATACCCTTTATATATACACAAGTCCTTGTTGGTTTCGTGTTCCCCAACCTTCGTGTATCCGCCTAAGTCAGAAATTAATACATATCTCATAAATAAGAGATATCCGATATCAAAACCGTAAATAACTTTGGGTTTGGGCCTTCGTGGGCCCAAACCGTTACTGGTTTAGCCTATGCGTACTGGGCTCAATTGCTAGTAGCGTTATTTGCCGGGTTCATGACCCGAATACGGACTATACGTCATCATGTCCCCCCAGTCTAGTATGCGCAGAGACTACATGCGGATGCTAGACTAATAGCTACATACCATAAATATGTTGAAGCGTATCGGAGAAGCTAAAAAAGTTACCCACCTTGAAGAATATACGTTGAATCTAGGCAAAATATTTCAAATGTACACCTCGTAAACCGTGGGAAAGTAACTGAAAATATGTCACATCAATTGATCCTATCCACACATTTAGAGATAGTAGAGTCCACGTGTCAATCATCGCGTGGATGTAAAAAACTATATAAATCATCGCCTCCTATTTACTGTGTTTATCACAGTGAAAACATTTCCTCCATTGTTAAAAAAGCTTCGAACGTTCAACCAAGAAACCCTTCATATTTCAAAGGTAACCGCGCTTACGCCGTTTAAAACTATACCATGGTCCGTGGTTTAACTGATTTTACCTCTGACCTGACGGAGGACGAACTGCGCGAGTTCACATCGGATTATTATATTCGATGGCGCTGCATCCAGTAGTTCCAGATGCGCATGCATCGATAGCGGATTTCCCTGAAGGGAAGGTAGGGGTATACACACGTTTCTTCGAATTTGCGAATCAGCGTGTGCCCATATCCTTGTTCCTGTGCGACGTATTAAACTACTATCGTCTGCACATATCCCAACTGCACTGTATTGGTGCGGTGAAAATAACAAACTTCGAGGTCAATTGCCGATTGCTAGCGATTAACCCCACCATCTACTTGTTCCGCGCATTTTATCACACAACGTGGTCAAATGGGTGGATTTCGTTCGCTAAGCGCGCCGGTAGACTGCAATGTTACACAGATAAACTGGACGCGCTTAGGAACTGGAGGGAAATTTTTTCTGGGTTGATAAGGCGCTATTTCCCTGGGATTTCGACTTCTATACCCAGGGTTCGCTGCCAAAGGATGAGCGCCCCCTGGAACATACAGCGCGGAGGATGCTGACACGATAAACACCAACCGTATTCCCATCAATTCCTACCCCGAGGAGTTTTTGGTGCATATGGGCATCAGTCGTAATTACTTTGGTAGACCTGATGAGGTGCCAATCTTCTTGGATGCGGATGGCCAGGGTGGGTGCTCGTCCTTTCGCATTCCTTTGCTTTATTAATGTGAGCCTTTCTTTTAATCTTTGTACTTTTCATAACCTGTTTGTTGTTTGTATTCTGTTGCGCAGAGATGGATCTATTCGGAGTGGTACAGTTGGCGAAGCCGCACCAAGTTACTGTGGGGGTGTGCCCATTGAAGGAGGGGGAAGAGCCCATTCTAGAAGCTACCTCGGGGCGTACCCTAGAAATGGAGCTGGGAGAGACGGGAGGTAGTTCCTCCGTCGCGTTGGAGGCGACCCCTCTTCAAAGCGTACCTAGCCCCAGGGTGCCTTCCCCGTTGGTGGAACCGTCGCACCTAGTCGTGGCGGAAAACATGGAAGAAGAAGAAGAGGAGGAGGCCAACCACGGATTGAAGCGTAAAAGAGCACTGAGTGGTGATGGCGCGAGTTCATCCAAGAAGAAACGTCCTGTCGTACTGGACGTAGAGTCGTCCTCAGATGATGCCTCGCCCCCCCTCACCTGATATTACTCCTTCACAGTAAGTTGTTTTCGCAAATCTCTTATCGCATTCCCTGTTATGTAATGAAACAATTGCTAATTCTCTTTTTTTTTTATTATTATTATTATTTTTTGCGTGCAGTATTGAACATTTTGGGGAGTCGCCTCCCCTGGTTAGTCCTGTGCACGCTGAATCTTCGGAACCAAAGAGCCAAGGCGCTGAGCCATTTGCATCTGGAGATGCGCCAATGGAGCAGCTCGTTGAAGATTTGGTATTCGCTGCTGCGCACCAAGCTACGTTGGTTGCGCAACTAAAGGCAAAGTATTCTGGAGAAAGTAGCCGGAGCGCACAGAAGGATGAAGAAATTGCGCAGCTGAAGGCGCTTTTAGCTAGTGCTCAGGCGAAGGTAGAGGCAGCGAGCTGTCATTCCCAAAAACTAGCTGAGGAGAAAATGTCGCTGATGATCCAAGTGGGCCAGGAGCATGCCGTGTTAGAGGGTTATAAGGCTAATTGCTCCTGAGCGCTTAAGTATTTGGATAATGGGAAAAACGAGCTGTTCTCTCGGTTGGGGGAGTTTGGTGCAACTGTGGGAAGCACACTAGAGGAGCAGGAAATGAAGTTGCGTAAACTCAGTATTGAGTATGATGAGGAGTTGTATCCCCAGCTCATGTCTTCTATTGCTGAAGGCAGGTGGCTCATCGGCCATGGATCGCGCTTCTTTGCCCTAAGTACCTTGGAGTCGTCAAGTTGTTGATAAGTTTGGGCGGTGGTAAAGGCGCATGCTGCATGGCAAGGCGGTAAGCTATGGAGGAGCTTCACGAGAGTGGGCTATTGAAAGTTCCTGTTGATAAGGTGCCTGGTTATAATGAGCACGCTTATGATGACTTGGTCGCTGCAATGGGGGAGATGAAGCTGCTGTAGCTTTCGCTGATTGCGCAGTTGGAGCGCGACCAGGATTATCCCATAGGCGTAATTATGGAGGGACTAACCTTGGCCCGCCATCGTACTGAGAGTGCAGAGGCGCAGCCTGTTATTATTTGAAGCCTGATGAGTCCCAGCTGCAGGTGCCTATTTTTGCTCGCCCCCGCGACATCTTGAACCCTTTCATACTGGAGAAGGAAATCCCTCTAAAGGAATCTTTAGAAGATCTTGCCACGAGACTTGCCAAGAAAAAAGGTGTTAAAGGCAAGGCCATTTTGTGTGGTATTGGCGCCGCGCATCTTCCTAGGTCTGACGGGGTACCTGTTAGTGTTGCCACGGTATCTCGCCAAGACTCTGATTTGTTGAAGAAGCTTAAGGAAGCTAGGGACGCTGCACGGCCTGTGGAGGGGTCATCTCTTAGGCGTTGTAATGGCATGTAGGTTATATCTGCGTTGTAAATATCATTTTGTAAGAACTCATGGTCCTTAATGAAATATCCCTTTTTGTGTGTTGATGTGGTTGCGACTTATAATGTTTGTACTTAGTTATCTGTCTTTGAGTAAGAACGTACGTACTGTCTAAGAAGCAAACTGTTACATAAGAGCGACAAATATGTGGAGTTCATAATCATGTGTGAACTATCATACTTATAATTTTTAACATAATCGTGTATGTTGTGATATGCAGCGTACTGTAAATATCATAGTAAGGAACCAAGAGTCTTGATTCCTGGTTTTGTTAAACGCGCATGGTATGCATTGTTGCGCATCCGCCGTGGAACGTGCTTTGGACTTATTCCAACGTCTTGAAAATAAGGTGTTTAACAAGGATCCATGATCCAATGTTCATGGGTTTGCAACCCTCTTACTCAACGAGTGATTTAGTAGGTTTACTCATCCTTTTTACTATCGTGGGTATAGTAGGTGCATGCACGCCATGTAGGCAAAAGATAATAAGACAACAATGTTGATATATGAATAATATGTAAATAACAAATTGAAATGTGTCGCGGAGTTAGCTAGAAACCACGACATTTTATTAATACTTGCAAGTTTTGTAAAAAAAAAAAGAAGAAGAACGTTTGCATAAGTGAACACAATGTAAATACACGGATATTTATTGAGCACTATACTAAAGTGCATGAGTGTCCGTGCACTGGGCCGTAGCCGTTCCTAGAGATAGCATCGTTTGAGATTGCAGATGTTCCATGTGCGTGGAAGTTCACGGCCATCCATGTCACGCAGCTTGTACGCGCCTTTTCCTAATGCTTCAATGACCTCATAAGGTCCTTCCCACTTCGTCCAAGTTTTCCGTATCTTAGTGGCTTGCATCATTGGCGCGATATACAAAGTCACCGGTCCGAATGAAACACCGCGCACTTTGGCATCGTAGTATCCCTTCATTTTTGACTTAGCTCTTGCTTCACATATAGTCGCGCTCACGCCTTTCTTCCAACAGTCCAAGTCAATACGTCGTTCATCGTCATTGGTTGCAACGCAATTTGGCGGGCGAATGGTTGGCATCCCATTTCGCCGGTATGACGGCTTCATCCCATAGACGAGGGAAAAGGAGTGTCTCCGTACTAATTTTGATTGAAGTGCGCCCACAAAATATGCGATAATTCTTCCACCCACCTTCCTTTGTGTTTGTCTAAGCGTGCTTTAATTCCTTCACCTAGACTACGGTTTGCACGTTCGACCAAGCCATTGGTTTGTGGGTGTTTAACTGACGCGAAGTGTTGTACAATATTTAACTTATCGCACCAGTCCTTGAAAGGGTTGTCACAGAATTGTTTCCCGTTGTCCGAGATGATTTCCCCAGGTAATCCGAAACGGCAGACAATATTGTCCCAAACAAACCGTTTTACTTGATTTCCTGTGATTGTTACGACCGCCTTTGCTTCAATCCACTTGGTAAAATAGTCTATAGCTACTATGGGGAACTTCAATCCTCCTGCGGCAACAGGGAAGGGACCTGCGATGTCGATACCCCATTTATAGAATGGCCATGGCGACATGATAAGTGTTAATTCCTGTTGTGGTTGGCGTGGAACGGGTCTATGAACTTGGCAGTCGCCACACTTTCTTATTAAATCCCACGCATCCCGGTGCATTGTGGGCCAGTAGTATCCTGACCGTAAAGCGCGCGCCACAACGGACCGTGGTCCCGAGTGCATGCTACATGAACCAGCGTGGATCTCCCGGAGTACGTAATCTGCTTGAAGGGGTCCTACACATCGAAGCCATGGTTGTAGAAATGAGCGTCGATATAGGACATCGTTCCTAAGTTCAAATCTCTGTGATGTGCGCCGTACTCGTCGAGCTTCTTGCTGTTCCTTGGGCAATACGCCCTTGCTTAAAAACTCGATGATTGGGGTCATCCATGTAGGACCTTGTTCCTCTATCACCGTGGATATCTCCATCTCCGAGATGGACTTGCTTTTTAGAGTTTCCACCAATACCTGTTTTGACAGGTGCGCAAAGCTTGTGGATGCAATCTTGCTTAGTGCATCTGCCTTCCTGTTTTTCCCTCTAGAAACTTGTTTGATGGTGAATCTGTCAAAGCCCTGGATCAGGGATTTGGTCTTGTCTAGGTATTGGATCATGTTTTCCTCTTTAGCCACGTACTTGCCCAACACATGGTTGGCTACCAAACGGGAATCCACATTTGCTTCTAGGTTGCGTATACCCATTCGAGATGCAATGCGTAATCCGCAATCGTGGCTTCGTACTCGCCTCGTTGTTTGTTGTCAGGAATTCAAAACGGTGCGTGGGTGAATTCCATTCCTTCCGGACTTGTGAGGATGAGGCTCGCTCCCGACCCGCCCACGCATGAAGATCCATCCGTGAACAAGATCCATGGATACGTAGTTCCTCCTTGCTTGGTGAAGGTGTGTCATCGCGGTCCGTTTTCGATGATGAAGTCGCTAGTATCGCTTTAACCGCAAAGACGTGGTCTCAGGAGATGTTATGCTCACCTAGCAACACACTCCACTTCGTAGTCGCCCCGATGCGTCGTGTTTGGAGATGATTTGCTTGATAGGTTGATCGTAATCACCGCTATGGATGCGCTTGGAAGTACTGCGCAGTCTTTTGGCGTCGAATACCAATGCTAGGACCAACTTCTCCATTGCGCTATAGTTAATCTCCGTTTTCTTGAGCGCTTTGCTTACAAAATACACATGTGTTTGTCTTGAATTCCTATCCATCAAGAGTAATCTGCGTATTGTGCCATGAGTCGCGAGATAAGTACATAATTAATTCTTCTCCGGTCGGGTGCGACTAGCGTGGGAGCGATGCTAGGTGTTGTTTAAGGCTGTATAAAGGCTTCTTCTCCTCCAGCCCGGTAAAAATCTCCTTTTATACACTTCTTGAGTGTTTTGAAGAGAGGGATGACTTGTTTGTCGATTGGACAAGAATCTATTCAGACCGGCCAATTTTCCATTGAAAGATTAGACTTCTTTCAATGTGCACGGTGAAGGAAGTTGGATGACAGCCTTCGTTTTTTCTGGACACGGTTTGATGCCATCAGGCTCTATCAAATATCCGAGGAACATGCCTTCAGAGCGCCAAAAGTGCATTTCTTAGGATTTAGCTTCATGTTAATCTTTTTAGTGTCTTAAATGTTTCCTCAATATCGCTCACCAATTCATCCTCCGTATGGCTTTTTATGACGAGGTCATCAACATAAACTTCTAGGTTGCGGCCCACCGCTGAATGCGTTGTCCACCAATCGCCGTAGGTGGCGCTGCGTTCTTCAAGCCAAAGGGCATCTTAGTATAACAAAACACCTTGGCTTGTATGGAAGGTCGCTTTCTTCATCTTCTTTAGCCATATGGATTTGGTGGTATCCCTTGTATGCGTCCAGGAAGCATTTAAGTGGGTATCCACATAAAGATTCTACTTTCCAGTCTATCTCCGGTAGTGAGTAGCAGTCTTGTGGACATGCCTTGTTGAGATCTGTGAAGTCCACGCACATCCTCCAACTACCATCGCTCTTCTTGACCATTACTGGGTTGGAGAGCCAGTCATGGTAGTAGACCTCTCGCATGATACCTGCATCCACAAGTTTATGTACTTCTTCCAGAATTGCTTTTGCGCGGTCTGGAGCCTGGCCGCGCTTCTTCTGTCGTACTGGGGAGTATCCTTGTCGGATTCTCAACTGGTGTTCTGTAATCGAGCGTGGTACACCGGTCATGTGCTTTGGCTCCCACGCAAAGATATCCAGGTTCTTTTGCAAGAGTGCGCATACAGCTGCCCTGCCGTTATCAGATAGCGAGCCTCCGATCGATACTTCTTGCTTTGGGTAATTAGGATGAATTGCCACCCTCAGGTTTGGCACTTTAGCTGTGCGTTGTTCAGGAATGTGTGTCGTCTTACATGTAATTGTGTTACATTCTCCCGTGGCACGGTGGTATTGTAGAGTAACAATACCTCCTCCACCGGAATTTAAGCATCCCATGTGTCGTAGATCGCATCGCTGTATGACCGAAATCCTCGGTCTTCCAATAATGCCATTGTATGGCGAAGGGGGTTTGATCACCATAAAGGTCATCCAGGCTGTCGTGCAGTGTTCCTTATTGCCAACACTGACGAGTAGGCGTATTTGCCCCAAGGGCCATATTTTCTCTCTTGTAAAACCAGTCAACGACGTCTTGATTGGGCTTAACTGGCGTCGTATCTCAGGTCGCGGTCGTTTGAAGCAGTGTTCATACATTATATCTGTGGATGCTCCTCCATCAACATACATGCGGTGGATATCGTGACCCCCCGCGTTGATTTCAATGGTGAGCGGTTCTACAACTGCGTTGTCCGCCGCCAAGTGGGAAAGAGATTTCGCTTTCACGGAAAACTTCGGCCGATCTTTTGCCTAGTCATACCGCCATGATTGTATCATGTAGATGGTATCGACCTTATCTTTGGGTACTTTTTCTTGTTTCCGCCTTTTGCTTATATTTCCTTCCTTGATGTTTTTGACCAACTGGTCTAATCTGCCTTCTTTTACTAGTTTGTCAATTAGTTGGCGCAATTGGACACATTCATTGGTGGTGTGGCCCTTCTGCCCATGATAGTCACAGTATCCACTCCCCACGCGTCGATCCTCTAGGGTGCGCATTGGTGGGGGCCTTGGGAAGTTCGCACATTCCGTCGCGAATATCTCCTTTGGAGTTTTGGTTAGCAGGGTATATCTGTCATTATCCCGTCCGCTCCCCTGGCCGCGGTAGTTCTTGTTACGGTTGCTACTCTGGTCAGTGGATTGTCTCCGAGGTTGTTCTTGTGACCTATAGTTTGAGTAACCTTTCTTCTGTCACATGGCAGCCTTCTCCTTGTATAAAGGACCTCGTGTGATTCATAAGTTCATCAAAGGTTTGGGGGACTCGTGCTGCTCGCTTTTGATGAGTTCTCGGGTTATTGATCCCATTCATGAACCCCGAGATTTTTAGTATTTCGGGCATGCTTTAACGTGTATGCACTCATCTTTGTAGCGCCCACATAAGCGCTTGTAGATTCCCCTGTCATTGCTTTACCCTAGCGAGTTCGACAGGGTTTTTAGCGCACTTTTTCCTTTGAGTGAAGTTCAGCGAAACGCCTCCGCAACTCTTCAAAGCCATCAATGCTTCGTGGAAGCATCAACCAATTTCGCGCGCTTCCCACTAAAGTGGAATTGAACATGTGGCACCACGTGCCGCGGGCCGCCTCGATGGTAGCAACCGATTGAAAATTTTAGGTGATCGTCCGGATCACCTGTTCCATCATAGGTTTTCACATTGGCGGGCATGCTCCTCCTTTTATTTTCTGAGAAATCGCTGATGCGTCGAGTGAACGCGTCCACCTTCTGGCGGCGCCACGGAAGGGACATGTCCTCTTCCCCCTGGTCGCGATATTTCCGCTTTGACTTCCCGTGTCCGGTTTCGCTGTCCTCGTTGTCCGAGGAGTTACCAGAGGACGAGCTTTCCCACTTTCGGCGCTTGTGCCGACTGTCCTCAGAGTTTGCACTTGAAAGGCTTTCATTTGGGCTTTCGCTTGGAGAGTACCGTCGTCCAAGTCTGTCATGGACCCTACGGCTACCAAGCCTAGAGTGGACATTGGTACGCCGTCCATCATCTTCGCGTTCCCCGAGGTATTGCTTGTCCACTGCTTCATCATTCTCAACTCTCCTCCCAATCCTGGTAAATACTGGGGGCTGGCGGCTATTCCTTCCGCGCTTTTCCTTCTGATGGCGCGGTGGAGATATCTCATACTCCGGGCCGAAATCGAGTCGGGCATGCAGACTTCGACCTGACCTCTTTTCGCTTCCTCGTACATGAGAGCAGCCAAGGTTTCGTAGTTTTGAGACACGAAATCACTTGGCGTTAGTTTCGGCACAACCCCTTCTAGAGCAAGGGTGTCTATTTCTACCACTAGACCTTTGTTTCGGTCAGGTGCGTCTGGTGCTTTTGTGAGGTCCGTCTCTAGTAGTAATACTGGTTGTCCTGTGAGGCTTGTTTAGAACCCACCCACTTTGTCGCTTCTTCCCATGTGTGTCACCATGCGATCGCCGGTTTTGATTTCCTTGCTTTGTCATTCTAGTTCTTAGTTCTTAGTGATGGTCCCACGGATGGCGCCACTTGTTGATACAAAAGTTCATGCCTTTGTTTGGACTCGGTTCTCGCATCAATTGAATCTTGATGCTTGAGACCGCGACTAGCAAACAAACACCGTTAGGCTTATCGGATTGTCTCCACGATTATCCTCCGACGTGAGAGTAAGTAATCGGTTTTAGGGTTAATGGAGAGTTAGGGTTTTAGATCGTACCTTTAATGAGGGCAGGGATACCCTTTATATATACACGAAGTCCTTGTTGGTTTCGTGTTCCCCAACCTTCGGCGTATCCCGCCTAAGTCGGGCAATTAATACATATCTCATAAATAAGAGATATCCGATATCAAAAACCGTAAATAACTTTGGGTTTGGGCCTTCGTGGGCCCAAACCACATGGTTTAGCCCATGCGCATCGTCACCATCTTTCATCAACCGACGCCCAACTACTTTTACGCGTTCGTATTTTGAGTTTTATTTGGGGTTTCATGTTAGAATTACGGTTTTGCTATTTGGGTATCCTAGATCTGAATTTTGTGGCCTAATTATTTGGTTATTTGAATCTGGCCTCTTCATCGAGAGGTGCTCCCAGCTACTGTTCTTGTGTTATCTCTATTTGGATCCAATTAAAAACCATGTCAACATAACTTTTATGAATTACTAATATGGGGATTTTGTAGCATTTTAATTGTTTGCATATTCAATTTTGATCATGGATTACATGCTCAGTTGATCGATCATATTCATTTTTTTATTTTCATTTTTAGATTTTTTATTTTTGATATAACGGTATGTTATTGTAGATAAAACCAATTTCCATTTCTCTTTTTTTTACCAAACACAAGAATTTATTTTTTATATTAAAGTATTTATTTCTTTCTTCAATTCTCTATCAGTTACCAAACAGTAGAAATGTAAAATAATTCTCAATCAAATTCATTTCTCTAAATTTATTTCTCTGCTTCATTTCATTTCTTTAAAATTCTCTCTACCAAACGTGCCTTTACATGATAAAATTTGCAATTGAATATGTTGCCAACGATTATCACCACTTGGCCCAATGAATGAAGATTACATTTGATGAAACTTGCAATTGTAGCCAACGACTGTGCCTCACGTCCCTTAATTAATTTGATCCAAGCGTGTGTAATTGTTTTTGCTTCTGCCACCTATCTCATGCCCACCAACAATTTTTGCTCCAACCAATATTAACGAGACACGTGGCCATCTTATCACAAAAATACGAGGTTGATTGATGGAAGGATCGAGAATTGAAGTTAGTTATAAATAGCTCCTGATCCGAGAGAACGAGTCACAAAATTTATTATTTTTTCACACAATCTTTTTAGTGCTTTTTATATTCTAGCTTTTATTTCAAGCTTTGTATTATTTAACTTATCTTCTAGCTTATTTACAAGTGCTTATTTGTATCAAACCTCTTTTGCTTATTAATGAAAGTTATGTTTATGGTTTACATAAGTGCTTATTTCTTCTTCTCATCTCTTTCTTTATTTTCTTTTTCTTTTCTTTCCTATTAAGTTATATTAGCTTATTATAACTTATTTAGGTTTTGCTTTTTGGGTTATATTTTTCTATAAGCTTATCAATTATGCTATTTTATTTTTTTTCTTCTATAAAACTTTCTTTTTTAGTTTTCATAAATAATTTTTATTTCACTTATTTCATAAAAAGTTTACATTTTTATAAGTTTTAGCTTATTATGTCTTATTATCTCTTCTCTTCTTCATCCTCTAGCTCGATTCAAAAAACAAAATAGATGCATGAGCTTGTTAAGCTCGGCTTATTTTGCAAATAAGTCTTGACATCTCTTAAGTTTGAGAGCACTTTTCTTTATTTTGTTTTAGCTTTTTATATAGCTTATTAATTAGATCTATTAGTTTTATCAAGTTCTTCATAAAAGTTTGCAACTTTTTGAGTTTTTATTGAACGATAAGCTGTTTAATAGCTTGTTCATGTAGATCTAGTCCTTAAATATACCCGATTCGCGTCTAATCTTCGGATGGGACAACTTAGCTTCGGGTGGACTTAGATCTAATAGTTTTTAGTTATAAAGTTTAAATCTTTTTAACTTTCAGATCACTTTTAGCTTATTTACATTTAGTAGTAGTGCTTATTATTGCTAACCTCTAATAAAGTTATTGTTTTTCTTTGATTGCTTATCACGGTCTACCGCTAAGGCCGGAGCTTAAGGGTCTTTAAGCATTTGTAATACATAAAGTTTGAAACTTTAGTAATTTTTAAGCTTGTTGGTGAATAAAGTTTTCAACATTACTTACTAATTAGTGGATAAGATTAATAAAGTTGTAAACTTTTGTGTTAATTTGTGCTTATTTGATCGGGTGGTTTTATTCCTCTCGTTTTATCATTCGGGTTCTACTTTCTTTACTTTTTGAATCTTTAGTAGTTATTAATTTTAGTGTAATAGTTATGTTTATTTTTATTGAATTAATTGCTATGTGTTGGTTTGCTATGCTTAGTGAGTAGACTTTTTATATACTTATTGAGTAGATTATTCCGTGAATTAAGTGTAGTTTTAGTAAGTTAAAAAAATATATATTGGTTAGTAATTTTAAGTTACTTAGATTGAAATTTTGGTTGTTTAAGCGGGCAAAAGCCGTGAAAATAATTAGGTTTTAATCTAGATATTGATATTTCTTTATGAAAAATTGTTGTGAGAAAATAATTATTTGTAAAAGATATTAATTCATCAATAAAGGACTTGATTTAAATAATAAACCACACTTAAGGATCTTGATAATTTTGCTTAACAAGTATATCTTTTCATCATATATTTCTTATTCGCTTGCTTAGCATAATTTAGTTCGTTACTTTTAGTTGTTATCTTTTATCGTAACTTTAGTTTATTTACTTTCTACTAGTTTTATTATTGTCTTTGCTTTAACCATTATCATTTTAATTAATCAAAAGCCTATAAACTTAAACGTTTTTAGTTTAATTTGCGTAATTGCTTATTTGTGTTTAGCTTTCTTGTTTTACATGCTTTTTATTTGCATTCTAATTTACGTTTTCTATTTTAAGAATCAAAAATCCAAACTCCCTTTATTCATTCAAACCATCGTAACTTTTAAACGACGAATCGACGTCCATTTCACCCTCGTTGGGAGAATGACCCGGGAGTTCCGTACTTCCGGTAAATTTTATGTACTAAAATTGACAAATCAAAAAATGGCGCCGCTGCCGGGGAGGTGTGTTAGCGATTTTCCTTTAGGAGTTTGAAGTTTGGTGTTTGAAGACCCTCCTCCTCACCTCGCTTTTGTAAATACTTTTCATAAAATTATAAAAATACAAAAATAAAATAATCATAAACATTTTTCCTAAAGTGTTTAAAAAACTCAAAAAAGATATTTTCTTTTTCAAAATTTGTTTTTCCTTTTATGTTTTCTATTTATCAAAACCCAAAAATAATCATCTTTATCCTCTAAACCGTTAATTCTTTCCTTTTACCCTCTTATCCGTTTAATTCTTCTTATGTCTTCCTCTCACCAATATGGTTGTGAATGGTGTGGGGGACTTCCAAATGGTGGAAATAACCATCCCCCACACTATGAGATGGAGGCATATTATTGCTTTAATTGTGGAGATTTGTTAAGAGATGGTTCACTTTGTGAACGGTGTTTTTGCAAGGTGTGTGGATTTAGTCGCGAAATTTGTATGTGTTGCCCTTCTAAAATAGAAAATTCATTCACTTATGATTCCATGTTGGAAGAACCCACCGGGGTTTCGGGGACGATTTCATCGACTTTGAAGAAAACTTTAATCAACATCAAAACAATATTGAAAACATGTGTAGAACTCTCTTAAGTCAAATTCAAGCTCGACAAAGTGTTAATGAAGAACCCGTTCAAGTTATAGAAGACGATCACACCATTTCGGAGCTACCCGAAGAACCCACCGAGGGTTATGGAGACGATTTCTTTCAACTTCGTGCTTTTAATAACAACATTGAAAAACTTGAAGCATTGTCAAATTTTTGAAATATAAGCTTGATGAACCCTTGATTCCTACTCCCTCTCCGGTGAGGGAAATGGAACATATTTCTGAACCTACTGTGACTCCGGTTTGTACTCTAAACTCCAACCCTAAAACGTCTTGAATCGATCCTAGTCTTTCACGATTCACAATTAAGAGTTTGTCGAGTTACAACAAAACGAAACAACGTGCTGAGCTTAAAATGATCTCTAATTCTCACGTTCATCAAGAGCAAGAACCGGAGATCATAACGGAAGTGGTGGAAATTTCTAGCTCTCAGAGCACACCACTTGTCCCACCTCCGGAATCTTCAAAATATACGCCGCCGAGTGGCAATCCCATTCCCATCTCCGAGCCTTTCATTTCTGACCCTTCCCTTTCACTCACGCCGGTTGAGAGAAGTGACGTCATTTTGGAAGAGGTCGATGATCATATTTCTTCAAAAATTGTTGAACCCGTTGACTCTCTCATAATGGGGGATGAGCATCTTAGCACTATTTTGAAACGGAATCGTCTATTTCTGAGATCCTTGTTCCGATCCCAAAAGAGTCTGAGGTTGTCTTTGATGATATTTGTGTTGAGCCGTCTCTTGTTATCTCGAACGATCAAGATGAGATGTTCTCCGATTCCGATATCGATTCTTATGGAGACATCGATTACATCGACGATTTACCGTCTGAGCCCGTCAACATAGAAGAAGAAAATGATTTTGAGCCAGAAGATGTAGAGATTGAGCCAGATGATATACAAATCGAGGATGAAGCACTACGTCAAACATTGTTGAATGTTCATCTTCTCATTTCCAAAATTGAAACCCTTAACGATAATTCAAGTTCACCTCCTATCTCCGTTAAAGATGGTGATTTGTCGCCCGAGCTTGAAACTTTCCGATTTGAAAAAGAGATTAGTGGAAGTCCCACTATTACCGATGTTTATCCTCCGATTTATGAGCAGTTTTACTTCGAGGTTGATTTGAGCAAAGCTATGAACGAGATTTCCAATACTCCGACAAATGACTCGATCATTGAGAACGTCGACTCATTTCTTACTCTTGATGACTTGATACCACCGGTATTGAAGATGCCGTGAATGACCCCGAGGGGATTTGATGTTTCTTGATGGATCGCTTGACTCCCTCTCTCTGATGAGTCCACCATCACTTATCCCGATGAGCCCTCATGTGAAGACAAGATTTTTAACCCCGGGATACCCATCATAAAAGAACTTCATGTTATAACCGTTGTCCGAGAAAAGGATCCTCAGATGGATGCCTTCACCATTGAGTTTTCAAGTCTGAAACCTTTCTATGGACTCCCTTCTTCTTTGGAGTCGTCTCATTTGGATCCATCATCCTTTCGCCCTCCCGCTAAACCGCCGGATGATGGATCGTTCTTTCACGTTATGACCAAGATGAGTTTGGGGGGAGATATTTATGATCTTTTTGTGCTTAAGCCCGAAATTTTCCCACCCAACCAACCCAATCTCATTCCTTTGGGAATGAGGACACCATCTTCGACCTTGGTATCTTTACCATTTTCTTCCCCAAGGACAAATGAATTCGGGGACGAGTCAAGCTAGCGACTCATTGGACAAAAATAGTAGCGCTTCGTGGGTGGCAACCCATGCTTATCCTTTTATCTTAATTATGTTTTCTAATAAGTTACGTGAGGAGGTTCGCCTCTTCCATTTCTCGTGTTTCGTGTTGTTGTTGTTTATGTCCAGGATTTTCCTCGATACATGAAGACTCTCGTGCTCGAAGTTTTGTCTTTTCTCCACTCGAGTTTCATGTTTCGACGCTCTTATGGAAATCCGATATCCAAAATCTTTATCGATTATCGTTTATCTATTAGCATACCTAATCAATGGCTTTAGATTTGTGTTGAGAAACCCGTACCTTTAAACATTGAGGACAATGTTTGATTTTAGTCTAGGGTGGGTAATCTTTCGATTAGATTTTTGACTAGCACTTTGCCGTGTACTCGTGCAACTCCGTATTTCCTTATAAAATGTCATAAATTGTGCAAAAAATTGTGAAAAATTTAAAATTTTTAAGCTTTTGTTGAGTCTTTTTGATTGAAAAGTTTGCTAGCCTCTTAGACAAGAAGCTATAAAATGCGAATTCTAGCTCACAAGGCCAAGAATTTGCAAGTTTCCCTAATTGACTTTAAATATGCATAACTTGATTTCATTAGACGAAGCATTTGCTAAATTAATGTATATGTTTTGACACCTTGTTGACTTTTCGCTGGTGAGAGTAGGAATAGAATTTTGACTTGACCGGGCGTGTTGAGCCCTAGCTTGTTCCCTTAACCATAGATAATTAAATTATCGGCTAAGCATCCGCGGATCTCATTATTTGAGATTTTAAATTTGCGGAGATCGAGAAATGATAGAGTTATTTATGAATTTAGATGCTAAGCGTGGAGTAGTTGGTTCTCTTTAGAGCTCATCGAAGGTACTTGTGGCTTTTTGCTCCCACAAAATTGTTTCACCCCATATATGTGTAAAAATAATTAAAGATGTTAGGTTTTGGGCGACAATTAGTTTTTACTCATTCTCGAGAGAATCCTTGCTTATGAGGGTTGGGTACACATCAAGGTACTATCAGTGTTGCGGTGTAATAGACAACTGATTCTTGATAGTTTGCTGCTATTGTTTCTATTGTTATAAAAGTCGTAGGACTCGGAGTTTGGCAAATATTAACGTGAAATAAAGCTCATATGTATAAATGTGAAAATCCAAAGCCATAAAAGTTTTCTATGACTGACGGTACCCCGTTGTCATGGACTTCAAAAAGGTTGAGGAAAATTCCAAAGTCAAAATAAGACTTCTGATAGAATGGTAATCCCGTTGAATTAGTGGTTGAAAAGACCAAGGGCTTAAGTTGCAAAAATGCAAATGTGCTGAAATAATGTTAAGCCAAACTTCGACTCCGGGGGATATCTAAATAAAGCCTCCATCTCTGGACTCGTAGATGAGTTGTTTCGGTTGAAATAAAAAGGATATCTCCCTAAATCGTGCGAAATTAGGACCTTGATGTGGACCTCATTCTTGTGGGAAACGGTTCTCGAGGGAAGGTTTGGAAACTACTTAGCGTTCTTAATTTCATATCTTTATCGGACTAAAATTATCGAAACGAGAAAATATGAAGAAATTCATTTCTCACCAAAAATAAAATAAATAGAGGAAAATAGGAAAATGGGAGCAAGAGTTGTCTACACAAGTAACTTCCATGGGTAGTGTTAGCATCTAAAGTCATATCTATGTGTGATTTCAATTTTACGCTTAGTTTGGGAACTCGTGAAAAATCAAGGACGATGAATTCTATCCGTATGGTCACTTCTCGGTGAGTTGTGTTTCCTACTCTGTGATCCTAAAATGTCTTTTGAAAAATGTGGGAGTTATCGATTGACATGAAAGATTAACAAACCGTCACCCGAATGGAATGTGCTTAATCGTTATATCTATATGTGGAATGAAAAGGTAAACGGAGCGTTTTTAGAATTAAGGAATTCTTAATCTCTTTTGAGGAATCTTTGCTACTTTTCAGAGATTTAGTAGAAAGAGGTTGGAATCATTGTTTTAGAAGCGTGAGTTGATGACATTGCGTGAGAACACGACAACCTTCTAGTCTGGGTATTTTGGTATGTGTGAAAATACATACCTTTTCTTTATCAAAACCAGACCAAAAATACCAAAAACTAACCCCTAAAGCCATAAATGTTTGTGTTTTTGTGTTTATGTATGTGCATGTAACGAATATTGCAAAATGGACAAGAAAAGACAAAACAACGAAAAAACGAGCACGAGATTTGAAAGAGCACAAAAATACGGGACCAATGATAATTTTATTTGGAGCATCGAGGCAAGAGTGTGAATGGTTCAAGAATAAACGAAGCCCGAACGAAGATTGCAATTAATTAAGATGTTTAAATAGAAAAGAAAAAATGGATCAGTAGAAAAAGGAGGTTAAATGGAAATTAATTGCAATATTTAATACAAAAAAGGCTCTTGGTCTAGTGGTTGGGTGCATGTTTGTCAAGCAAGAGGTCAAGTGCTCTACTCCCACCCATGGCATATTTCTTTTCATATCACTCAATTATTGCAATGTAAATCTTCTGAAGTCCATCTCAAAGCCTCGAGGCCCAGCTGTCCATGCGAAGCCCATCCGAGCCCAGCAAAATCTGTCCAAGCCCAGCGTATAAATGAAGGAAGTTAGGGTGTGTTTGGTAAAGAGAAATGACACTAAAGAAATGGAAATAACCTTTTTTCCACTGTTTGGTAAGCTAGAGACTTAAAAAGGCGGAGAAATTAGACTTCTCGAGAAAACAATCCTTTGTAAATTGATTTCCATTCATTTTGAGAAGAAATGTGGAGAAATCGATTTTGTTAACAAAAAAATTCTCCGTCTTTTTCAAAGAGACTTTGGTTGACTTAAATAAAAAGAAGTATAAGTTACATAGGTCACGTACAAATCACATTTACCACAAACAAAACCCTTACTCACAACATCTCCTTCTTCCCCAAATTTTTGGTCACCATCTTTCATCAACTTCTGACGCCCCAACTACTTTACGCGTTCGTATTTTGAGTTTTATTTGGGGTTTCATGTTAGAATTACGGTTTTGCTATTTGGGTATCCTAGATCTGAATTTTGTGGCCTAATTATTTGGTTATTTGAATCTGGCCTCTTCATCGAGAGGTGCTCCCAGCTACTGTTATTGTGTTATCTCTATTTGGATCCAATTAAAAACCATGTCAACATAACTTTTATGAATTACTAATATGGGGATTTTGTAGCATTTTAATTGTTTGCATATTCAATTTTGATCATGGATTACTTGCTCAGTTGATCGATCATATTCATGTTTTTATTTTCATTTTTAGATTTTTTATTTTTGATATAACGGTATGTTATTGTAGATAAAATCAATTTCCATTTCTCTTTTTTTACCAAACACAAGAATTTATTTTTTATATTAAATTATTTATTTCTTTCATAATTCTCTATCAGTTACCAAACAGTAGAAATGTAAAATAATTCTCAATCAAATTCATTTCTCTAAATTTATTTCTCTGCTTCATTTAATTTCTTTAAAATTCTCTCTACCAAACGTGCCTTTACATGATAAAATTTGCAATTGAATATGTTGCCACCGATTATCACCATGTGGCCCAATGAATGAAGATTACATTTGATGAAACTTGCAATTGTAGCCAACGACTGTGCCTCACGTCCCTTAATTAATTTGATCCAAGCGCGTGTAATTGTTTTTGCTTCTGCCACCTATCTCATGCCCACCAACAATTTTTGCTCCAACCAATATTAACGAGACACGTGGCCATCTTATCACAAAAATACGAGGTTGATTGATGGAAGGATCAAGAATTGAAGTTGGTTATAAATAGCTCCTGATCCGAGAGAACGAGTGACAAAATTTATTATTTTTTCACACACTCTTTTTAGTGCTTTTTATATTTTAGCTTTTATTTCAAGCTTTGTATTATTTAACTTATCTTCTAGCTTATTTACAAGTGCTTATTTGTATCAAACCTCTTTTGCTTATTAATGAAAGTTATGTTTATGGTTTACATAAGTGCTTATTTCTTCTTCTCATCTCTTTCTTTATTTTCATTTTCTTTTCTTTCCTATTAAGTTATATTAGCTTATTAGCTTATTATAACTTATTTAGGTTTTGCTTTTTGGGTTATCTTTTTCTATAAGCTTATCAATTAAGCTCTTTTATTTGTTTTTCTTCTATAAAACTTTCTTTTTTAGTTTTCATAAATAATTTTTATTTCACTTATTTTATAAAAAGTTTACATTTTTATAAGTTTTAGCTTATTATGTCTTATTATCTCTTCTCTTCTTCATCCTCTAGCTCGATTCAAAAAACAAAATAGATGCATGAGCTTGTTAAGCTCGGCTTATTTTGCAAATAAGTCTTGACATCTCTTAAGTTTGAGAGCACTTTTCTTTATTTTTTTTAGCTTTTTATATAGCTTATTAATTAGATCTATTAGTTTTATAAGGTTTTTCATAAAAAGTTTGCAACTTTTTGAGTTTTTATTGAACAATAAGCTGTTTAATAGCTTGTTCATGTAGATCTAGTCCTTAAATATACCTGATTCGCGTCTAATATTCGGATGGGACAACTTAACTTCGGGTGGACTTAGATCTAATAGTTTTTAGTTATAAAGTTTAAATCTTTTTAATTTTTAGATCACTTTTAGCTTATTTACATTTAGTAGTAGTGCTTATTATTGCTAACCTCTAATAAAGTTATTGTTTTTCTTTGATTGCTTATCACGGTCTACCGCTAAGCCGGAGCTTAAGGGTCTTTAAGCATTTGTAATACATAAAGTTTGAAACTTTAGTAATTTTTAAGCTTGTTGGTGAATAAAGTTTTCAACATTACTTACTAATTAGTGGATAAGATTAATAAAGTTGTAAACTTTTGTGTTAATTTGTGCTTATTTGATCGGGTGGTTTTATTCCTCTCGTTTCATCATTCGGGTTCTACTTTCTTTACTTTTTGAATCTTTAGTAGTTATTAATTTTAGTGTAATAGTTATGTTTATTTTTATTGAATTAATTGCTATGTGTTGGTTTGCTATGCTTAGTGAGTAGACTTTTTATATACTTGTTGAGTAGATTATTCCGTGAATTAAGTGTGGTTTTATAAAGTTAAAAATATATATATTGGTTAGTAATTTTAAGTTACTTAGATTGAAATTTTGGTTGTTTAAGAGGGCAAAAGCCGTGAAAATAATTTGGTTTTAATCTAGATATTGATATCTCTTTATGAAAAATTGTTGTGAGAAAATAGTTATTTGTAAAAGATATTAATACATCAATAAAGGACTTGATTGAAATAATAAACCACACTTAAGGATCTTGATAATTTTGCTTAACAAGTATATCTTTTCATCATATATTTCTTATTCGCTTGCTTAGCATAATTTAGTTCGTTACTTTTAGTTGTTATCTTTTATCGTTAACTTTAGTTTATTTACTTTCTACTAGTTTTATTATTGTCTTTGCTTTAACCATTATCATTTTAATTAATCAAAAGCCTATAAACTTAAACGTTTTTAGTTTAATTTTTGTAATTGCTTATTTGTGTTTAGATTTCTTGTTTTACATTCTTTTTATTTGCTTTCTAATTTACGTTTTCTGTTTTAAGAATCAAAAATCCAAACTCCCTTTATTCATTCAAACCATCGTAACTTTTAAACGACGAATCGACGTCCATTTCACCCT
Source organism: Chrysanthemum lavandulifolium (assembly GCA_022545495.1). Taxonomy (NCBI): domain Eukaryota; kingdom Viridiplantae; phylum Streptophyta; class Magnoliopsida; order Asterales; family Asteraceae; genus Chrysanthemum; species Chrysanthemum lavandulifolium. Next base: position 99,856,348 of record CM040240.1, on the reverse strand, counting down.
CGATGGGAGAACGACCCGGGAGTTCCGTACTTCCGGTAAATTTTATGTACTAAAATTGACAAATCAAAAAATGGGAGATACATCCTCAACTACTTGTTTTTAATTTCACAAGTACTCTAAAATTTTACGAATTACAGTGAGTTTCATAGCCCCTACTTTTATACATTTTGAATTACTTTTGGGGGAGATACATGCTCAACTATTTTCATTTACTTTCACAAGTACTTTAAACTTTTAAGGATTACCGTGAGTCATAGCCCCACTCTTACTCTTTTAATACTTGTTTTAAACTCTTTGGGGGAGATACATGTTTAACTACTTTCGAATACTTTCCACTGTGCTAGATCATTTTGTTTTCTTTCAATAACTTATGTGCCGGATTATTATTCTAAATGCTTTATGCTATGATGCAATGTTTTCATATTTGGTAAGTATGCGTGTTCTGATTTCAATATATGCCCTATGTGTGGTTGTTTCTATGTAATTATTATTGCATGATTGCTAGTGGTTAGGATGTATTTACAGCTATCTTTGGGAAGAGGCTCCCAGTAGTCTTTGGGAAGTAACTCCTTGTATATGTGTGTTGATACAAATATCGTCCAAAATCGTTATTTATATTTTACGATCTTTAACTTGTTTTGTTATCGACAAAGAGTAAATTTTATTTTTGCAAAGTATAAAACTTGTCAAGATTGTTGGATATTATTACAAGCTTTTCTTAAATAGTTTTCAACATTTAAGCATTAGCATTTTATCATTTTTGATTAACTACATATCAATCTACATTATTAGCTTTATAAATTAAAATGTGTCTCAACATTCTAGATCAATCATTTTTTAGTTACTTTAAGTATTTACTTATATAAACATATAAATTCTAAAAATTGAAAACTACATATTACATCATGTATTGCATCACCTTAAAAATCCTTAAAAGATTTCTTGAAATATTTTGTTTAGATATTTACTCAACATATCTTGCATAATCTTAGATAGATTTGGTAAGATCGTTGAAAGATTTTTTGTGATCTTCCTGTCAGACTGACGGAACCAAAAATTATAAAGGGCAGAGCCCTTTTTTTGGTTCCGTCCAGTCCGTGGTCTGCTGATCACTTGGCCTATAAATAGCAAGCCAACCCAAGTTATTTTCTCATCCCTCATAAGCATAAAACACATACATTCTCTCATTCTTTTACATCTAACTCAGTTTCATTTCATTTTAGTGATCATCTTTTGTAGCAAAGAAGATCAAGGCATAATCAAGCTTCAACGGAAATTTGGAAGTCTTGTTTGTTTTGTTGTTGGTGAATTGTTATTATTCATACATCATTGTTGTACCAAACCAACTTGAATCTCTGAGTGTGATCGGTTAGTATTTTAGTCCTTAAAATACATAGTGTGTTGGGAGTGGTTGTACCCTTGTAAAAGAACTCGACATCTAGCTTTGTGTCGGAAATATTGTGTAAGTGACGTGTAAAGGTTTTCTACTCCGGTTAAAGGAGCTTGTTGATTAGTGAATATAACTCTCGAGTTGGAGACTCGGGGAGTGGAGTAGGGCAAAGAAAAAGAGTCCTTGTAGACCGAACCACTATAAACAACCGTGTCGGGGTTTGATTGTTTCTTTCCTTACTTGTATATTATTCATTCTTTTTTGCATATCATTTATCCTTTAATATCTATATTGATTGATCTCACAATAAGTTTTCAAAACAATTAAATTTTAACGGTAAAACTATTCAACCCCCTTTATAGTTTTCCACAATTGGTACCAGAGCTTTGTTGCTCAAGGTTTTCTAAAATATATTGTATTTTATAAACTTGAAACGATCCATGGATTCTGAAAACTTTAAAGAAGGGCAATCTATGCAAAGACCACCACTTTTTGAACCTAATGGATTTATCTATTGGAAAAACTGCTTTGAAACATATGTGAAATCAAAAGATATTTCAAATGATGAAGAAAAAAAATTAATAGGTAAAAACAATGAAGCTAAAATGATGCTTTATAATGGCTTTACCTAAAAAGAAATATGAAAGAATTTTTATGTGTGAAACCGCTAAAGATATTTGAGAATCTTTAATAATCACACATCAAGGGAATTCACAAGTCAAGGATAACAAAATTGATCTTGTTGTTCAACAATATTGTTAGGATTTAGTAAATCCATATATAAGAGTCAGTCACCCCAACTATAGTCTAGCATATGTTAGCCCATAGACTTAATGTTATTTAGTAGTTATAGATTAGTGTAAGTAACACCGTGGAAGAAGGACGGGTCTTTACCCACTGTATGCTTGATCCACAGCCCGAAGGACGACATAAGTAAGTTGTATAAATAGCCCTCTCCCCACAAGGGAGGGGGTTGGATGTTCATTTGGAATCTAACCTTCCATATTTTGTTTCTCTCTCTAGCATCCCATTCTCTCATCTCTTTCTCTTTCTACCTCACGAATCTCGCATCAAAACCATTGTGTGTTATGATATCAATTTATGATATCAATAATCTTACAATTGGTATCAAAGCTCATGGTTTGATTAGTTAGGTTGTATGTGCGTTTTCTTGATTGTTTTAGATTAAAAAGTTGGTTTTGGAAGATTTTTGGTCTTATCTTTGGCTTTCTTTGCTTCTCACGTTTGTGGTGTTAAAGTAAGTGTTTTTAGGGTAGTTATAACATTCTAGGATCAAGTTGTGCAAAAGAAACTAAGCAAAAACGTTCAAAAGGGTAAATTTTAGGTGGTTTTAGGTAAAAAAATACCTTGGTTCTTCATTGTGATTTGACTCTCGGATTGTGTTCTTCATTGCGTTTTTGCGATTTGACAGAACTCAAGTTGCGATTTGATTATATTATTAGTATTTGGTTGCGGTTTGATAATAGGACAAATACTGCAGTTTGAACTTTAGCCAAAAGACAAAACAGGACGATAGAGACACTTGTACTTCGCGAAAGTGGCCTGCGATTTGTCATTTTGCTCTTGCAGTTTGAGATCTCTGCGAGTTGACAGACTGCGTTTTGAGGGTTGCGATTTGGTGTTGCGATTTGATACTTGCGGTTTGAGTCTGCGTTTTGAAGGTTGCGCTTTGGGTTTCTGCGGTTTGATTATTGCGGTTTGACTACAATTGCGATTTGAGAGTCTGCGATTTGAGGGGTTGCGATTTGAGCTATTTGAAGACAAATCTTGAGTTTTGTCTAGGAGCCCTACCCAATTTTTTTGTTGGACTGTAACTTGACTCAAACTTTACCAAATCACAATTAAACAACAACAATTCAGCAAATCCAAACACTCCAGTATCCCTTTTAACATACAATCACTAATCATTGAATCGATCCAACTGTTATCATAACACGTTCAAGTAAACAATACTTCACGGTCTCTTACTAATTTTCTTAAACTTCATTATGTTAGGATTTAGAAAATCCATGTTGAAGTGTCGGTCACCCCAACAATAGTCTAGCATATATTAGCTCGTAGACATAACGTTATTTATTAGTTATTTAGTTAGTTTAGTAATACCGTGAAGGATGGACATGTCTTTACCCACTGTATGCCTGATCCACAGCCCGTAGGTGGCGTTTAGTAAGTTGTATAAATACCCCTTCCCTCTAAGGGAAGGGTTGGTGGTTTTCATTTTAATAAACACACACTAAGTGTTTTCTCTCTCTAGAAAACTTCCCTCTCTACTCTTTCTTTCTCTAAAATGCCTAACTTGTTCTTCCATAATCCTAGACCTCCCGAATCACATGTTCAACATAAAATATCGATCCTACAATTGGTATCAGAGCCAATGCTATGTTGTTTGTGTTGATTCATGTGGTTCGACTCACTTTTGTGTACTATGTTTGTTGCGGTTTTGATGATGTTTTATGCGTGTTAATGAATCTGTGATGTTAACAAGTTTTAACCTGTTTTAAATCTGGTTTTAAGCAGTTTAAGTTTGAATATTTTTGTTCCTACAATTGAGGTCATCAGATTCTATCATGGAATATATATCATTGAGGTCAAACTGTTGGAAGTCTTATAACAATTTTTAACAGGATCTGAAAATACGCTTTCTGGTCAAATAGTTCTTGTCGTTAACAGTTTTCAATGATATGTCTTATAGTATTTTCTGGGTTTGAACATGAATATATTCGTGACTGAGTTTTGACGTTGTTCTTGACTGCGGTTTATGCTAAAAGTGATCTTCTTCACTGCGGTTTGATGAAAGAGAAAACCCAGATCTGCACTGCGTTTTGAACATTGTCACAGGTTGCGGTTTGTTAAAAGGAAGCTGCAATTTGACCAACTAAGTGCAATTTGACAGAAAGTGCGTTTTGACAAAACAGTAAAAGTGTGACTTGGACTACTGCGATTTGATCTTAAAGAAGACTACGTTTTGGTAAATGGTTTACTGCGTTTTGGAAGACACAACAGGTTGATGCGTTTTGACTCAAAAACTGCGGTTTGAAGAAATATGGTCAACTGCGTTTTGACCCAAGAATGTTGCGACTTGACAGAAAAGAGAAGAAGAAGATGAAAAATGCGTTTTGTTGACCACAATAACCAAAGCTAACAAGACTCATTGACCTCAGCTGTTATACATCATCAGTCATAATCCATGTTAAACCAATACAGAAAACGCAAACAAAAAGAATAAACCATCAACTGTCCACAATTAAAACCAAACCTAAAACAATCCTAGACGTAAACACAACTAAACCCTCACCATCACTCTTCAACACACATATGCATTAATCTTAGATCTGAACCTAAACAATAACAATATAGATCTCAGTTCCCCTTTATCATGTGGTTCTTCATACACACAGACCTTGAAAGATCTATACATGAAAGGGTATTTTCATCACAGATCCATGACCCTCTCGGCCAAACATACGAAAGAAATCAATCAAGTCTCAAAACTTTATAAGAATAACAATCATCAAATCTCATATCTCAGATCTATGTTGTGTTTTCTCAAAGTTTTAAATAAAAACCATTTAGGGCCTTCACGACATCACATCATCATAGATCTTATAAAACAAAAATAAAATCACAAGATGTTGCTGAAACTCGTACTTAAAGTAATACGAAACAATCTCAAAATATTTCGAAGTCAAATCCGATTCATCTCAGAAGTATTTCGTGAATATTCAAAGTCAAATCAAGACCATCAAGGGTTTATCACGCGAAATTCATTCATCACTGATTATTTTTTGAAGATTATACTTCTATTATATATGAATAAAAAGAATAAGAGTAATAACAAATTTGTTATTCCCTTTTTCTTGGTTCATTGAACAACACAAACAGATACAACCTTACCGAGACCCTCACTTAAGAGAACTTGAGTACACGTCCCGTAGAAGTTGAATGACTCGAGCACAAACATGTTTTATTAGGGTTTCATTTATCCTTAGTCTTAGTCAAGGAATAACATAATCAAGATTTAAGGATGAGATCCATTTGGTGAATGGGTAAGATTTGGGGAGCGTTTGTTGAGAGAAAATAGGATGGGGGCGGAGCATATGAGGTGAGAATTATTAGGGTTAGTGTTATGACCTAAAAATTAGGGTATGTCTGCTTTAAAACCCAAAGTTTTAGGGTTAGTAATTGGATCGGGTATCATGAACTCATGGGCTTGATTTGGACCGGATGTGGTGTTGATTGATGGATCGAGTATAATTATTTGTGATGGGTTGAATTTGGATGTTGGATCTATATTGATTGTAATTGTTGGATTTGGATGTTGGATTATACATTTGTGGTTGGATTATTTTGGGATATCCGGTTGAAGTGTTGGATTAATTATGCATTAGACCCGAGTATTATTCCTTCATTCAAAAGTTTGAAAATATCAATTGTTATCCGGGATACTTTAATTTTGGATACATTCTTTTAAGTTTTGAAAATATCAATTGTTATACGAGATTTTTTTTTCCAAAAATATTGGATACAATTTGTTAAAAGTAGGGCTACGAAACTCACATTAAGTAATGTGATATCAAGTGTGAAAATACAAAGAAAACCTTATGAGCAACCTAAAATATAATGTTGCGTCTTAGGTTTCATAAATAATAATGGCGTAAATATGCAAATGAGTTTTATAAAGCTTTTACATCGATTATACCATTGTACTTGGTGTTTATAAAGTTTTTAACACGATAAAAACTAGTTTTGACAAGTTCAGAAAGTTTAATAAGTTTTAGCCTAAAGTGCTGATTAGTGTTTATATAATTATTCTATTTAAAAATTCCGTTTCTCCTAAACCGTAAAGAGTTATGATATGTGCTAAAACACATATAATTTCTTTATCAAATATGACCCAAAATAACCAAGAAAGAGCCGTTAATGCTTAATATTTGCGTGTTTCTTGAGTTTTTGTATGTGCAGGTACGGATATGACAAAACAGACAAAAGTAAGCCAAAACCAAGAAAACCGAGCACGAGAGAAAGAAGAGTGCAAAAGCCGATCTTGGGATGCTATTTTATTGGATTTGGATGCTCAAAATGACAAATTACGAAGTTCGGATTATTGTTGGGAGTTTTCACATAACACCTTTCACTTTACCAAACTTTCACTTTTCACCCTTCCAATTTCATAATTCACACCATTGGTCCTTGGTTTATACAAAGTTACATAAGTTATCCTTAATGTTAAAACAAATTGATACTAAGTCCAAAGAACCAAATGCAAATTATCTCAAATCCATTATCTATACCTAGCCCAATTCTCACAAAAGCCCAACAAACACACCGTTAATAACCACAACCGGTCAAAGAATAACCCACCCAGTCAACGTTTACCCTTTTTAAGCTAAATATTAAAAATCCCAAATCCACCCAAGCGCGCCAAGTAAAACTACCCAGAGCTTACTGTTTACCATCCTCTCCTCATTTACCCTGATCCCATCACTTTTACCCGTACCATTTAAGTACTTCTGGAAGCATCTGACAACGTGTCAGGAGTGTACACGCTTGGATTGCCAAGGTGTCAATTTGGAGCAATTCTATTGGTGAAGACACATCACACATCTAATCCAAGGGCTACAAATTGATTGAGTGATGATGGGAAGCAATCAAGGGTCGAGATTGATAGTACTAGAAACTTCCCAAGTCTCAAAGATGCTCCTCATTAGGCTATAAAAGGATCCCCTTCACCACAGTCATAAGCCGTCCAATTCTTCATGCTTTAGAAGGATTTTGATCATTTTAATTCCTGTCACTCTTTCATGTTTTCAGTAGTTTAATAATTGTAATTTCAAATTAAGTTTTGTAATCTCATTTTGTTAATGCAAATTTCTTATTTTCCCATTTACTTCTTAAATTTGCTTTCAAAACTGTTTAGTGTTTAAAAGTGCTTAATCTCTGTTTGAAGGAGCTCACATAAGCTTTAATAAGCTTATGTGAGTTAATTGTGTATTGAATTGTTCTTAAAAGTCAGTTTTCTCATTTAGTCAACAAAAGTCAAACGGGTCAACAAGTATAGTCAACTGATTTTCTGGGTTGAATTCTGGATTTGGGTGAAGTTTTCTGTTCTATTGTTATAGTCAAATCAGTTTTAATTGAAGTTCTTACCAGATTTTAAGTAGAATAGAAGTTTTAATGTTTTAAGGGGTGTTTGGTACTAAATCTGTTTTGGAGTATTTGTCAAATCCTCAAGCTGAATTCTGATATAAATGCTTTGCAAATCCATTTTAGAAGTTATCTCAATCATAGTTTCTTAGTTCAGATTTACAAATTGAGTCTTTAGGTTCAGTGCAAAAAAATCTGTCATGTACTCTTGTCTCTTAAAATTGATCTGCTCATTAGCGATGTTTATAGTTTAAACCTGTTAGATTTCAGTTTATGTTAATTTTACTAGTTTAGCATATCATAGATTAGTCAATGTTAGCTTATCTGGTTTTAGGTTATGTTATAGATATTAATTTTTGTGCCTTAAGTGACCCACTTATGCCTAATATGTCCTGCTCATATCAGTAGTTTTTAGTTTAATGCCTAGTTTTAATGTGATTGATAGTCAGTTTAGCATAGCTTTGCTCATTTCAGTAGTTAAGTCAGTTTTGTTACAGCTTGTTTATAGGTGATTTACTTGGTTGAGTAGAATACTTTAGAGTACTTTAAGCTAGTAATTAAGCTTCATTCTTCTTAGTAGTTTACTGTTTCAGATATGTTAATGCAGTAAGTTCCTTTGCTGATTAGTATCTCATCTAGGAAACCTCATTAAGTTTGATTTGAGCTTTTATCAGTAGCATATAACATAGATGGTAGAATTCAAGTTTTTCTAATTTCCATAAGTGCTGATCTTTTAATCTGCATAATTGTTCATCTCATTCTGCACATATGGTTTTTGATTTTTCATTTTCTTATTATTAGTCCTTGGAAGCTAAAAATTTGGATATATAATCTCTGGTTGGTGGTTGGTAATATGGTGATTTTAGTTTAATTTTGGAATTTTTCTAAGCTAGCTAGATTAGTGCTTGAAGTTGCTAGTCTAGGACTGTTTGGCAACTTGTGCTTATTCCTGATCTTGTGCCTTATCTGTTTTAGACTTGAACTTATAGGATCATACTCGATTCTTTGTGAGGTTAGTGTTAGGTAGATTTAGCCTTATGTAGCTTATTGTAGCATATTGTTAGCTTCTAGCTTATTTCAAGTGCTTATTCATATAAGTAGTGTGCCCAAATCATAGTTCTTTTGCTCCGTATTGGTTTCTGTTATTTTTCCCTGAATCTTAGTATTATTTTATAATGGACTGGAAGTTTTCATAATTTTTCAAGTTCATTTGCTATTTTTCTACATTTAAATTCAGTTTATAGCATTTTTAATTAGCTTTTAATCCAAATAATTCATAAAAGTTTATAAAAATACAATTTCAATTTTCTTAGGTTTAGAATATTAAAAAATCATAAAAGTATTTTACATATTTTCTTAGATTAAATAGTATTTTCTAGCATTTTAATTAGATTTAAATAGTTTAAAATTCATAATAAATAGAGAAAAGTTCAAAAAATGTGATTCGATTCTAGAAAATTCTTTTTAGTCATTTAAGATTTTTGAAAAATAGTTTTGTAATTTTCTAGCTTGTTTTCCTAATTTTAGTATTTCTAGTCTATTTTAAATGTCTTAAATTAGTTTTTAATTCAAAACAAATCAAGAAAAAAAAAATAGTTTTAATTCACAAATAATTTTCAAATATCATTCTTAGCTGTAGAAAAATAGAAGTTAATTTTTACGGGTTTTAATTAGAATAGTTGCATTTATTTCGCGTTTCCTTAATTACGTTTTATTGAGTTTTTAGTTTAAATTTGCATAATTAGTCGTAATTACTTAATTGCATTATTATTTCTGTAGTTTTTGTTGCTTTCCTTTATATTTCCTTGCCTTGTAGATTAGAAAACCTAAAATTCCTTATTTCCCTTTCGAATCCCGAATCACGCGACGTGAATTGTTAAACTCCATTCATCCCTCGTTGGGAAAACGACCCGGGAAATACATGCCTTTGTATTTCTTCGGAAAAATATCTTGTACGAAAAACGACAAATCAAAAAATGGCGCCGCTGCCGGGGAGGGCATGTAGTGAGTTTTTCGTATTCCGTCTCGATTCGTGTGCATTTGAAGATCCTTCCCCGTGAAGTTATCGTTGTATTTTGTAAATATCCCTTTTATTAAAAACCCAAAAAGATTTTCCTTTTCAAAATTTGTTTTCCTTTTATGTTTTCTATTTATAAAAACCCAAAAATATTCTTCTTTACCCTCTGAACCGTCAATTCTTTATCTCTTTACCCTCTTATTCGTATAATTCTTCTCTATGTCTTCCTCTTACCATTATGGTTGTCAATGGTGTGGGGGACCTCAAAATGGTAGGAATTGTCCCGGTTGTAGCATTGTGAATGCGGAAGCGAGTTTGTCTCGACCAACATCCCTACAATGAAACGACCGATTTCCTTAGCCAATCCCCATACCATGAGGCAGTCATACTCTTGTAATCTTGTGGAGGTCTTCACCAAGGTTTTCATTGTCAAGCCCAATTTAACAATACAACCTTTGGTTATGAACCTTATCCATATACTTCACTAAAACCGTCACAACAATCATCTTGTTGTGAGTATTGTGGAGGTCCCACTTTAATTCCGATTGTCAAATGCGGAACCCGTGTTTACGAGCAAGTTCCTTATAACAATTATGACTATTCTTATGACCCGCCTCCACAATACCAAGAGATTCAACAACAACATCCGTAAATTCCTCAAGATAGTTTCCAAAGATGTATTAATATACTCGAAGAATTTATGGATAAACATGGAATCGAAAAGATCCTCATCGAAAAGCGTATGGTGAATTACTTGCGAAGATCGAGCGTCTGCAATGAAAGATCTATGTTAGAATTACTTGAAGAAGAACGAGCAACTCAGTTGAAAAATGTCTTGAAGAAATTGAATTAAAGAACAAGCACTTGAAAGGCGTGCCCGATGGCTCAATACTTACATTGGCGATGATGAGGATTCCATTCAAATGAAAGAATATTATGCGAGTTTGTCAGCTGAACCCACTCCCGTTTCTGAGCCTTTCACTTCCGACCCTTCCCCTTCACTCATGCCGGTTGAGAGAAGTGACGACGTTTTCGATGATCGTAATTCTACAGACATAGTTACACCCGTTGATTCTCTCATAATGGGGGATGAGCATCTTAGTACTATTCCGGAAACAGAATCATCTAATGCTGAGGTCCTTATCCCAATCCCAAGAGAATCCGAGGTTGTAGATGATATTTGTGATATTTCGAATGATCATGATGAGATGTTCTCCGATTCCGAGGATGTATCTGACAGTGATTGTGATTCGCTTTTATGTGATTCTCTTGACATCTCCGAGGTTACTTAAGGATTTTCTCAAATCCAGTTTTCAAGTTCAATGATGACTACACCTTTTGTGAAGTTAATCCTCTTTTCGACAAAGATTTTGAGTCCGATTCGAGACCACAATGGAAGTGGTGGATATTGCTAGCTCTCGAGCATACCACTTGTCCCATCTACGTATTCGACTTTTCTCTCCGTCATGTGATGTTGTGCAAGATGAAGAAAGTATTGAATCCGTTAACGAGGTTATTATGGAGATTGATTTTGAAATGGTTGAAAATGATATTCTTGATAAGCCGCTAAGTGATTACGATATGGAAGAAATCGACTTACCCATTGATGACTTGATACCACGGGTATTGAGGATCTTGATGATGATAACCACGAGGGGATGTGTTGTTATGTGATGGATTTCTTGACTCCCTTCTTGATGAGTCCACCATCACTTATCCCGTTGAGCCCTCATGTGAAGACAAGATTTTCAACCCCGGATTTTCGACATAGATGAGCTTTATGCTAAAAGCGTTGTCGAGATAAGGATCCTCGGATGGATGCCTTCATTTGTGAGCCTACATATCTTATGCCTTATCATGAGCTCCCATCTTCTTTGAGTTTTCTCATTTCTATCCATCATCCCTTCGTCCACCCATGAAACCACCGGATGATGGATCATTCTTTCTTGATATACCTTTTGTGAGGTTGGGAGGTTATCCCTTATGTGCTTGAGCCGACATTTTCTTTCCTCCCTCCCACCCATTATCTTTCCTCCGGAGTGAGGATACCATCTTTGATCCGGGTATCCTTCCGCTTGTTTCCTAAGGACAAGCGATTCGGGATCGAGTCGAGCTAGTGACTCGGTGACCAAAAACGATGGCGCTTCGTGGGAGGCACCCCATGCTTATCTCTATCTTCTTTCTATTTTCTAATAAGTGGCGTGAAGGGGTTAGCCTCTTGATTTCTCGTGTTTGGTTGTTTGTGATGTTGTGTCTAGGATTTTCCGATATGAAGACTCTCGTGCTCGAAGTTTGTCATTTTCTCCACTCGAGTTTCATGATCGTTCTTTGTTGGAAATCCGATATCCTAATCTTATCGACTAACGTTTATCTTTGAGCATACTTAATAAGCGACTTTTAGATTTTCGTGATACCTTGCTTTAAACATTGAGGACAATGTTTCGTTCTAGTCTAGGGTAGGGTAATCTTCGATTTGATTTGACCGCACTTGCTTATTTTTGTCGTGTTTCTCTCGCAACCCCGTTTTTCCTTAGAAAATGAAAAAAATTGTGCAAAAATGTGAAAATTTAAAAATTTTTGTAAGCTTTTGTTAGTTTTATGATCGAAAGTTCTTGCTAGTCTCTTAGAAGTTTCTTTAAATATGCGTTTTTCTTGAAAAAGTCTTTGCTAATTGCTTAGACAAGAGGCTATAAAATGCGATTCTAGCTCACAAGGCCAAGAATTTGCAAGTCTCCTAAGTGATTTTAAATATCTGAAGCTTAAACAAGAATTTGCTAGTTTCTAATAAGTGACTTTGAAAATCACGAGACTTGAGATTATTTGACTAAGCAATTGCTAAGTTAATATATGTTTTGACACCTTGTTGACTTTCATTGGTGAGAGTAGGAATGGAATTCGACTTGACCGGGCGTGTTGAGCCTAACTTGTTCCTTAACCATAGGTAATCTAAAATTATCGGCTAAGCATCCGCGGATCTCATTATTTGGGATTTTAAATTTGCGGAGATCGAGAAATGATAGAGTTACTTATGAGTTTAGATGCTAAGCGTGGAGTAGTTGGTTCTCTTTAGAGCCCATCGAAGGTACTTATGGCTTTTTGTTCCCACAAAATTGTTTCACCCCATATCTGTCTAATAAATAATTAGAGATGTTGAGTTTTTGGCGATAGTTAGTTCTTTATCTTCTTAAAAGAATCTTTGTTTTAAAAATTGGGTACACATCAAGGATCCGTAAGTAATAAATAAGTAATAAGTAAAGTTATGAGCTGCGGTGTCGAGATCGGACCCTTGGATCTTTAGCCAGGATTGGGTGAGGTTCTTAGTCTAGCCAACCGGGATCCTCATTTCATGAAGCCTATAGTCTTGGAATTACCCCGTGAAGCTCCGTAGTTCATAGCTCATATAAGTAAAAGTTTATGTTCAAAAAAAAAAAAAAATGAAATGATGATGAAAAAAAAAAAAAATGAAAAAGTCAAAAGTATAAGTGAATAAAAATTCCTTGATGTGGACCTCATTTTTGGGACAATGGTTCTTGAGGGAAGGCGGATAACTAATTATCGACTTAACTTTGTATCTTTATCGGAATAAAATTTATCGAAACGAGAAATTTGAAGAAATTCAATTCTCACAAAAATAAAATAAATAGAGGAAAATGGGAACAAACGGTAATTACACAAGTAACTTCCATGGGTAGTGTTAGCATCTAGAATCATACTTAACAATGATTTCGATTTTACGCTTAGTTTGGGGACTTGTGAAAAATCAGGGACGATGTATTCTATCCGTATGGTCACTTCACGCCGTGTTGTGTTTTCTACTCCGTGATCCTAACGTGTCTTTTGAAAAATGTCGGAGTTATTGATCGACATGAAAGTTCAACAAACCGTCATTCATAACCGGAATGAGCTTAATCGTAATATCTATACATGTGAATAAAAAGGTAAACGGGGCGTTTTTAGAATTAAGGGTTCTTAATCTCTTTTGAGGAATCTTTGCTAATTCTTCATAGGTTTAGTAGAAAGAGATTGAAATCCTTGGTTTTAAGCGTGAGTTGATTGCATTGTGTGAGGACACGACAATGGTCTCGTGCAGGGTATTTTGATATGTGCTAAAACACATATAATTTCTTATTCAAATATGACCCAAAATAACCAAGAAAGAGCCGTTAATGCTTAATATTTGCGTGTTTCTTGAGTTTTTGTATGTGCAGGTACGGATATGACAAAACAGACAAAAGTAAGCCAAAACCGAAGAAAACCGAGCACGAGAGAAAGAAGAGTGCAAAAGCCGATGCCGGGATGCTATTTTATTGGATTTGGATGCTCAAAAATGACAAATTACGAAGTTCTGGATTATTGTTGGGAGTTTTCACATAACACCTTTCACTTTACCAAACTTTCACTTTTCACCCTTCCAATTTCATAATTCACACCATTGGTCCTTGGTTTATACAAAGTTACATAAGTTATCCTTAATGTTAAAAACAAATTGATACTAAGTCCAAAGAACCAAATGCAAATTATCTCAAATCCATTATCTATACCTAGCCCAATTCTCACAAAAGCCCAACAAACACACCCGTTAATAACCACAACCCGGTCAAAGAATAACCCACCCAGTCAACGTTTACCCTTTTTAAGCTAAATATTAAAAATCCCAAATCCACCCAAGCGCGCCAAGTAAAACTACCCAGAGCTTACTGTTTACCATCCTCTCCTCATTTACCCTGATCCCATCACTTTTACCCGTACCATTTAAGTACTTCTGGAAGCATCTGACAACGTGTCAGGAGTGTACACGCTTGGATTGCCAAGGTGTCAATTTGGAACAATTCTATTGGTGAAGACACATCACACATCTAATCCAAGGGCTACAAATTGATTGAGTGATGATGGGAAGCAATCAAGGGTCGAGGTTGATAGTACTAGAAACTTCCCAAGTCTCAAAGATGCTCCTCATTAGGCTATAAAATGATCCCCTTCACCACAGTCATAAGCCGTCCAATTCTTCATGCTTTAGAAGGATTTTGATCATTTTAATTCCTGTCACTCTTTCATGTTTTCAGTAGTTTAATAATTGTAATTTCAAATTAAGTTTTGTAATCTCATTTTGTTAATGCAAATTTCTTATTTTCCCATTTACTTCTTAAATTTGCTTTCAAAACTGTTTAGTGTTTAAAAGTGCTTAATCTCTGTTTGAAGGAGCTCACATAAGCTTTAATAAGCTTATGTGAGTTAATTGTGTATTGAATTGTTCTTAAAAGTCGGTTTTCTCATTTAGTCAACAAAAGTCAAGCGGGTCAACAAGTATAGTCAAGCGATTTTACGGGTTGAATTCGGATTTGGGTGAAGTTTTACATTCTATTGTTATAGTCAAATCAGTTTTAATTGAAGTTCTTACCAGATTTTAAGTAGAATAGAAGTTTTAATGTTTTAAGGGGTGTTTGGTACTAAATCTGTTTTGGAGTATTTGTCAAATCCTCAAGCTGAATTCTGATATAAATGCTTTGCAAATCCATTTTAGAAGTTATCTCAATCATAGTTTCTTAGTTCAGATTTACAAATTGAGTCTTTAGGTTCAGTGCAAAAATCTGTCATGTACTCTTGTCTCTCATAATTGATCTGCTCATTAGCGATGTTTATAGTTTAAACCTGTTAGATTTCGGTTTATGTTAATTTTACTAGTTTAGCATATCATAGATTAGTCAATGTTAGCTTATACGGTTTTAGGTTATGTTATAGATATTAATTTTGTGCCTTAAGTGACCAACATGCCTAATATGTCCCTTTCATATCGGTAGTTTTTAGTTTAATGCCTAGTTTTAATGTTATTGATAGTCGGTTTAGCATAGCTTTGCTCATTTCGTAATCATCCAGAGTTAAGTCGGTTTTATTCTGACTTGTTTATAGGTGATTTACTTGGTTGAGTAGAATACTTTAGAGTACTTTAAGCTAGTAATTAAGCTTCATTCTTAGTAGTTTCTTGTTTGGATATGTTAATGCGGTAAGTTCCTTTGTCGATTAGTATCTCATCTAGGAAACCTCATTAAGTTTGATTTGAGCTTTTATCGGTAGCATATAACATAGATGGTAGAATTCAAGTTTTCTAATTTCCATAAGTCTTGATCTTTTAATGCATAATTGTTCATCTCATTCTGCACATATGGTTTTTGATTTTTCATTTTCTTATTATTAGTCCTTGGAAGCTAAAAATTTGGATATATAATCTCTGGTTGGTGGTTGGTAATATGGTGATTTTAGTTTAATTTTGGAATTTTTCTAAGCTAGCTAGATTAGTGCTTGAAGTTGCTAGTCTAGGACTGTTTGGCAACTTGTGCTTATTCCTGATCTTGTGCCTTATCTGTTTTAGACTTGAACTTATAGGATCATACTCAGTTGCTGTAGGTTAGTGTTAGGTAGATTTAGCCTTATGTAGCTTATTGTAGCATATTGTTAGCTTCTAGCTTATTTCAAGTGCTTATTCATATAAGTAGTGTGCCCAAATCATAGTTCTTTTGCTCCGTATTGGTTTCTATTATTTTTCCCTGAATCTTAGTATTATTTTATAATAGACTGGAAGTTTTCATAATTTTTCAAGTTCATTTGCTACTTTACTACATTTAAATTCAGTTTATAGCATTTTTAATTAGCTTTTAATCCAAATAATTCATAAAAAGTTTATAAAAATACAATTTCAATTTTCTTAGGTTTAGAATATTAAAAAAATCATAAAAAGTATTTTTCCATATTTTTCTTAGATTAAATAGTATTTTCTAGCATTTTAATTAGATTTAAATAGTTTAAAATTCATAATAAATAGAGAAAAGTTCAAAAAAATGTGATTCCAGTTCTGAAAATTCTTATTAGTCATTTAAGATTTTTGAAAAATAGTTTTGTAATTTTCTAGCTTGTTTTCCTAATTTTTAGTATTTCTAGTCTATTTTAAATGTCTTAAATTAGTTTTTAATTCAAAACAAATCAAGAAAAATCAAAAAAAAAAATATAGTTTTAATTCACAAATAATTTTCAAATATCATTCTTAGCTGTAGAAAAATAGAAGTTAATTTTTACGGGTTTTAATTAGAATAGTTGCATTTATTTCGCGTTTCCTTAATTACGTTTTATTGAGTTTTTAGTTTAAATTTGCATAATTAGTCGTAATTACTTAATTGCATTATTATTTCTGTAGTTTTTGTTGCTTTCCTTTATATTTCCTTGCCTTGTAGATTAGAAAACCCAAAATTCCTTATTTCCCTTTCGAATCCCGAATCACGCGACGTGAATTGTTAAACTCCATTCATCCCTCGTTGGGAAAACGACCCGGGAAATACATGCCTTTGTATTTCTTCGGAAAAATATCTTGTACGAAAAACGACAAATCAAGTTACGACCCGGTTTTTACGCTCACGGAAAGATATTTGAGTTTACTAATTAGATTTGTGAGCCCAACTATTCTAAAGTTTACATAAACCAGTGTTAAATTACCAATTTACCCTTAAGTGTCAAAGTTGATTTTTAAGTGAACAAGGCAATCCCACAAAATGGCTTTAGTTTACAATCTACAACTCTGTTTTAATCGAGTTGAAAATCCACTTTTAAGTTAAAGTATCCTTTACATTTTCTCTTTTTACACCAATAGCGGGTTTTAATTAAAACAAAAAATTTTTGTTAAAATTACCTTTATCAGTATTTCATTCGGTTTATTACACAATTACTAAAGAACAAAACAAATAACAAATGCATGACTAGTTTCTAAGGGGTCTCTTTTTACCCTCCCTACACTTAAATTGAACATTGTCTCCAATGTTCTTAAAAGTACCAAAACTAATAAAGGGAGAAATAAAAGAGATGAAAGAAACTAGTACCCCCTTTATTAGCTCGGTATGAATGGAATGAAAATACGATCAAATCCTCCTCCAAGAAGATAAAATAGTCCTATGATATGCTTTTTGTTCAATATAACTTGTAAATCTTAAGAAAGTGAACATGAAACATCGTATAAAATTGGCGATAAACACTATATATAATAAAATAAACTAGAAATCGAATAAGATATAATGCTTGTAAAATAAATACTTACAGGAATCTAGAAATTTTTAAAAATCAAGTTTCAACAGAGAAACAAAAATCTGAAAAAATTTGTTGCTCTAGTACCAAAAGCCGTCACCTATTAAGGGTGACGCCTTCAGTGTGACATGACAGATAGCGTATCAATATTAATGGCCCAAAACCATTAATTACAGGCTCGAATCAAGCCATTACCAAGGCCCAATCAACACTTGATAAAAACACGACTTAAATCCAAGGCCACGTTAAGCCTGGAAAGACCTCTCATGCCTAACTGAGTAAAGACAATGCTACTGCTCCCCAACTGTCACTAGCGGTTAATATGTACCATATAAAATAGCACAGTGGGGATGTATGACAAGCACCACTATGTACGAGCTAAAGGAAGAATGTCATATGTCCTCTTTATCTGCTCCCGGATAATCAATACTTGGCTCTCTAGCAGTCGTTGATCATCTCCAAATGGTTTATCTCTAAAACCTACAAGATTTTATATAAAAATAGAGCAACACACACAATCACATAAGTTTTCACACTTGGGCAAATAATTCCTCACAACAGTGCAACATGGTTCTTGTTTAAGTGTTACATGAGCTTTTGATCTATATCAATCTCATCGGGTCCTTACCATTTAACACAAGAAACCAAACAACAAAACCATTCTCATCCTATCTCTAAACTAGTTTACATACCATACGTAAACAACAATAATGCCATTAATAAATGGACAAGTATTATATCTTTAAACTAAAACCGATGGCCGGTGGTAATATTTTAAAATTTTAGAGGTGGTCGGTGCGAATAAAAAAAATGGTGGGTCTATTTTATGTTATTAACCATACAATCTTTTGGTTAAGCTCCGCCCGATCCAAGCTATCTCCACCTCATCCTTGACGGTGTGTCACCATTCGCAGTCTTGCATGAACGCCACCTATTTCCTCTGATTTTTATACTCGTGAGATTCTTATTTCTTCTTTCTTTATAAACCACTTTGCAGGTAGCATTTTTTTGCGGTTACGCTTAATCGAAATAGAAGAGTTAGGGTTTCAGTTTGGGGTTTTTTTGGCCGGTTGATTTTGGGCTTTATGGTTGATTCATGTTCAATTACACTTAACCGGGAGAAACCACTTTGCAGGTAGCTTTTATTTTGCGGTTACGCTTAATCGAAATAGAAGAGTTAGGGTTTCAGTTTGGGGTTTTTTTGGGCGGCTGATTTTGGGCTTTATGGTTGATTCATGTTCAATTACACTTAACCGGGAGAATCAATAAGGTATGTAAATTCAATGTTGGCTTCCTTGTATTAGAGGATGAAGGTCTTGACGGAAGAGATAGTTACAGTATGAGTTTTTCAGGCCTGATTGGCGTCTTACTTTTAATTGTTTTTTAGTAGGCTGAAGAAGTTATTAAGCACTTTGTAGCTATTAACTTTTGTAAAGCCTCATAGGGTAACCGAAAGGCTGTGATGATAGAATTTGAACATGTTCAACTGGATTCAACCAAAGTTGAGATTGTCCATCTATTGGCGGGGCAACTTTTAAAGTTTGACCATCTTCGCTGGCGGGGCAACTTATAAAGTTTGCGTACCACATTGGACCAACCTCTTTATTCGATTGTTTACAATCGAGCCTCATGAAATGCGGGTTTACCTATTATACATTACCCAAAATACATAAGCCATGGAATCGTGTGTTTTTGATGGTTTTTAAACAAATGCAGCTGTTTATTTGAAGTTCAATGACGTTGTGTCTTGCTATAAAAGAATATTATGGGGCGTGTAATACGTTGCCATTTTAGGTTGCTAATCATGATTAAAAAATTCAGGACGATTAGGAAATTCAGAAAATGTTGGATTGTGTTAGTAATTTCAATAGAAATCGTAGTTAGTTTCGCCAAGGGGTTTTGAGTACCACTTCAATAATTGCTGACCTGCGCCTTTTTAGCTGTGTATAGACTGTTCATACATACGTGTTGTCGTCATACCCACGACAGATCTGAGCATTAGTTGTTGTGATTTTTAGCCTTTATGTTACTTTAGATTTCCATGACGATAAGGACAGGGACTGATCTGGGTGCCACGTTAGTTTCGATTGTTTGCTATCACGATTCTGCTTACTCTTACGATGATACTGCTAGCCACAAGAAAACTATGCGTTCGAGGCTTCTTGGTGACATTTTTAGACGGCAGCTTCATGGTAGGTTTTGTAAAAAAAATTTATGTATCATGGTATCTTTTATGTTTTTCATGCATATATGCGTTTGTCTAATATAGCTAACAATATATACTTTAACGATCTGTTTTTTGTGTCTGTACATTGTTCGTCGGGCCCAAAAGTCTTGGGCTGCGATCTGATCTCAGTCTTGCATTTCTTCGGTATCCACTTTTCCTGATCAGTATTCGGCAAATGGATGTTGCGACCAATATTCGGCCAAGAAAAACTAATCCTATTACTGGCCCACATCATGCTAGGGCGGTTATGTCAAATGCATGATTATGACAATGTTGGTCGCTTGCTATCGCTCTTGTATACATGTATCCGAGGTTTTGAAATAGTCTTACATCCCATCGTTTCTTGGATGGAGACGGTATCGTGCATACGAATTTTAGTCTTCTCCCTGTCTATAGGCGATGCTGATAATATGCTGACCATAGCGCATACATTTTCTTTGCGCGCATCGTGGCACGACAGTCATATCGAGTGTATGGCTGTAGCCATGTTGGTAGCCTGGTATCACTATTGTATACGCATATCTGTGCCTCATTTGGTGTCAACATCCACGTGTTTCTGTGACTTACGACGTGTTAGCGAAAGTGTGGATTACGTGCTAAACAAACGTACGTTCGCACAGTATTCGGTGTGTGTATTTAACAGGTATGTATTGCTGTTACTTTATGATACATCGGGAAGCATGAATAATGAACATAAAAGGTTTCACACCAAATAATTTTAGCTGACAACTATTGTCTATGTACCGCTATATCGGCAGGTTCTAATTCTAATACTGCAACAACACTACTTGGAATGCCAATATTCTCATATTGTATATACGCTTATATGACCTTTCAGGATCATAGGTTACTGCATTGCTGTAAGCAGGGAGTGATTGGAATTGCCCATAGGTTTGCAGTCGGTAGTAGTAGAATCTTATCCAACTGAATTGTCGTGTCACTGATTGGGATCTTTCCACTCGGTAGAATATTGCAAGCTTCATTTGCTAATATTGATATGAGATATTTAAGATATTGCCCTGTTCTAATTCACCCCTCGAAACCCTTTCGTTTTCACAACGGTCTAGCAATACGTCTGGTGCAGACCTTTGCACAACAACCGTCGAAATAGTAAAAGGAATTCAATGGGGCGAGTAGACGGGTCTCGCTATCCTGAACATCACGTCTCAACATCAGCGAGTGACACTTGAAATGTACTCCCGAGTGGAAAGAGTCCACTCGATGACGCAACAATATTCAGGTGTAATGTTGTATGCACAGAAGTTATAATTGATGCACAGAAGGTTTGTCTTCTAACGCGACCACGAGTCTTGCCAGCACTGTTTGTTGCGTGACGACGCTATTGTATACCTGAATTTTAGCGTTCTACCAATCTATAGGCGATGATGATAATATGGTGACCAATGCGTATACATTTCCTTGGCCCGCATCGTGGCAGGGCAGTCACATCGAATGTGTTGCAGCCATGTTGGTTGCCTGGTATCGCTATTGTATACATATATCCGAGCCTCATTTGTAATCATCATTCATGTTTTTCATTACTTTCGACGTGTTAGTGAAATCGTGGATTAAGTGAGAAATACACGCATGTCACGTAGTATTCAATGCGTATTTAACACGCACGTATATCTTGTTGATGTATGCGGAATCGGGACCCACAAATAATGTATATAAAAGGTTTGTGACAAATAATGTTACACCGCCAACTACCATGTATGTGTTCTCTCGTCGATGCGTTATATTTCTAATACTGTAATAATAGTATTTGGAATGCCACTATCCTCATATTGTATATGCGCTTATATCACCTTTTAGAATCATGGATAGCTGCATATTTGTAACTAAGGGTTGTCTGGAATTGCCCATATGTATGCAATCGGAATGAGTTGCATCTTACGCAACTAAATAGTCGTGTCATCGATTGGAATCTTTCCACTCGGTAGAATAGTGAAATCTTCATTTGCTAATATTGATACAGGATGTTTAAGATATTGCCCGGTTCTCATCTTCCCCTCGAATTCCTTTCGTTGTGACAATGGTCTAGCAATACGTCTGGTGCAGACCTTTGCAAAAAGACTCTTGACACAACAAAAGGAATTTGAGGGGGCGATTAGACGGGTCTCACTATCCTTAACATCGCATGTCAACATCATCGACTGACGATTGAAGTATACTTCCGAGTGGAAAGATTCAACTCGATGACACAACGATATTCAAGTATGGAACAAAAGGATCCTTCACAGAGTACAACTTGTGCGGGTACAAGCTTCGCGAACAGCGAAAGATTCTTTCACCAAGTCGATGGTGATAACCTCCTTGAACATGCACGTACTCGCGTATTTCTGTCTTATTGGAGTTCTTTTACTTTTTTATATTTCTTCACGACTCCTTTTGAATGTATCGAGTTTGGGATGAACGTATCAAAGGTCCAACATTTCTTGATTTTGTGAGTTCTTAAACGTATCCAAGCGCGTTCCGCATTTAAAAATAAATAAAAACATAAAATCTCCCGCAATGGGGGGGGGGGTGATTTTCACCTCGTTATCTTGGTATAGGGCTTTATATCGGATTTAATAGGAAACCATGTTCGACAAAGTTGGATGTTTCTTTTGGGATTTAATTTAATAATTTTCATGCGTTTGATAAAGGAAACCACCCACTATAATAAAATGATGTCTTCCAAACACATTTTGATAGAATATATAATCACATTTGCTAGTGTTTCATAGGCTAAACAAGTTATAGTGGACACTATAAATAATGTTTTGTTTTTTTTCAATTGTGAATACTCATATGTAAAAAGAAACTGAAAGAAACAAAAACCGTAAAACACATAAATAAAAAGAAAGCGAAAATATATAATAAAAAAATTAAAATAAAATAAACTGAAATCGAAAAACAAATAAGTAAAACGAAACCAAAACCGGAAAAGCAAATAAATGAAAAGAAACTAAGACCGAAAAACAAATAAAAATAAATAATATAAAAGAAACCAAAATCGAGAAACTAGTAAAAGAAAGAAAAAAAAGTCTTTCAAAAAAACAAAAAATAACAACAAAATAAATAATTTAATAAAAAATAAAAAAATAAAATTAATTAGATAAATCGTCCCTCGTTAGTTAGTAACGCACGTTTGTTCTCTTTAAACTTAAGAAGGAGGACTAACGCTGGTCAAAGTACGAACTGTACAAGATTTGACAAGTACGAAAGGTGTTACTATGTGCAAGTAACAATGACGAAGTTTGTAATTAACTCTAACATATAATAGATAATTGGATTGGAATCTGAATTAGAATTAGAATATAATTAACTAGAACTAGAATTAGAATTAGAATTGGAATTGGAATTGAAATTAGAATAAAAATCGAATATGAACTTTTGAGACTGTAGTAGAATTGGAATTGGAATTAGAACTAGAATAAGAATATAATTCATTGTATTTTGGTTTGAGAGTGTCGAGTTCTATTCAAATGATATATTGAATAAGACTTTGCGTGTTAATATTCGTGTTTCCAAAAAATAATTTAAATTAATTTTCTTAATAAAAAACAAAATCTTTATTCAGATTCTTGGTTATGCATAGGATGTAACTTGATAAGAGAATTGTAAATGTTTATCATGTTAATGATTTTAGCGTTATCATTTTTTCTTCTTTAACTAATTGTAATTTACTTGAGCCAAATTGACACAACTCACACAATAAAACCGGATGCAATAAGTGAATGTGGTCGTGCCGTGGTCGAGTGTCACATTAACGCGCTGTCAGCATCTACTCTCACCATCAAAGTTTTCGCAGTAGTTAACACCAAAAGCAACACAAAAACATATCCCAATTAAACACAAATAATTTAGGGGTGGCAATTCTATACACGACACGAACTCGACACGAACTTAAACAGATTTGGGTTGAGGATAAACATGTTTGGGTCAAAAACATGTCAACCCGTCTAACCTGTATTATAAACGAATCATGTTTGGGTTGAGTAAACAGGTTAACCAGTGAACCCATGTGAGTATATAAGCTTCTAAAAATAAAATATATAACTTCGGTTTTATGTGAGATGTGGTTTAAATGTATTTTGTTAAATATCATTGAAATTAACGCCTATGACTCACTTATCATTGAAATTGTATAGGTATTTGTATATAATTTTTATCATATTTAGATCCTTACAACATTTTTGCATTTAAACTAGTCAAATCTACAAACTATCAACCTTATTCATTGCTTGACCTATTTACTTAAAATGTTAAATGGGTTACATGTGTTATGCAGGTCTGGGTTAGAGTTGATTTTCTTGACACAATTAAATGGGTCGTGCATAGGTAGAATTTATACTAACCCGCGAACCCGCGAAACTGTGAACCCGAATTGATCAACCCAAACATGACTCGATTGCCACCCCCAACAAATATATATACCACAACACACACTCATATAAAAGAGAGTAATCATATACCCAAACACGACTCGATTGTCACCCCTAACAAATATATATACCACAACACACTCATATAAAAGAGAGTGATCATATACCAAAACACGACTCGATTGTCACAACCATCGAACCATCTTCAAATTGAATCAAGCATGAGTGATCATATAAAATGTAAAAAATAGATAACGTGTAAATTGAATCAAGCATGAGTGATCATATAAAATGTAAAAAATAGATAACGTGTAATGGTGATGCCATATCATGTAACTACATATGGCTCAACCGATTATTACGAGCAGGCTAACATTACAAGTAACACTGAAGTACAATAATAAACTACTTCAAAGTATGATGGTAAACTATTGCCAAGTATGATTCTATAAAGCATTTTTTAAAGTCTCGTTTGGTTTGTAGGTGGATTTAGGATTAGAATTAAGATTTAGATTTAATTTTGGATTAAGGTTTAGATTTATATTTGATAAAAGAGAGAGAAAATATATTATAAAATAAATAATAAATTATTTATAATTTGAGAAATTGTTTAAAATCAAAGTTTATTATTAATAAAAGAAAAGAAAAATAAATCAAGTGTTGATTATCAAAAGAGGACCCACAAATATAATGTGATGAGATAATTTTTTTGAAAACCTGGACTTAGGGTCGGGATTTCTTGATAACAAATATAAAAGTGTGAGTCCAGGCATTGGGTCCCACAAATACAAACCAAACATGTGATTTTGACCATCAACCCTTAACTTTATCTTTAACCCCATCAACCAAACGCACCCTAAATTCAAACTGGTTTCTAATGACTTCGATTAACAACTTTAGAAACCATGCTTGATCGTACAATGGATGCGCCAATGATTCGAACCTACGCGAGCTGTAATTTGGATACTTCTAAGGGCTTGTTGTAAACTGAAATAAGACAATAATTCACGTTATGGTAGTCGGAGCGCATGGATAGACCATGCGAACCGACTACGGCGTGAGAATAGGTTATCAGATTATGAGTTGAATGTGTTTGGAAATAAAACGTTAGATACTTAGATGAGAGAGAACATACATGAAATGTTAAAATGGTGATGGTATTTATAGGCAAGTCCTAGGAAAGTTCTCGGTCTTGCCACATGTCTCAGTCGAATAGGTTAGAGGAGCACATTCTTGTTGGCGAATAGGAAGGCTATGAGCGTAGGATGTAGTGTCATTCCCTTATTTTTCAAAATTGTGCCCATGTGCAGTTGTCGCGGACGCGAGAATATTAAAAACCCGTCACATGTGGTAGGGCCCACACAATATTTTGTGTTTCTCTTTTAGCTCCGAGCCAAAGACTGCTCGGAGGGTAAGATTTTGCAAGATAGGCTTCTTGTGTATCAGCAGATTCCCTTATTGTAGCCTAGTAGGCCTTACACCATTGATCATGTTGAGCGCTATACGTACACTGCGCGGAGGCTAGGCTCTGGCCGTAGTTGGGGTACACCATATGTGCAGGCTGCGGAGTTTCCAGTTGTTGAGGAATCGGATGCATGGTGTAATCAACGTGATTGATAAAGAGGACTTTCTTGATGTTGTTGGCCAATCTAGTATGGCCCATCGAGTTATGAAAAGGCAGTCAATAACAAATCCTCAGGAGGACACTTTGTCAAATAGAAAGTAGGTTGCAGGGTCCTTTTTTGGTGGTGTGCCCCTAGAGACTAAGAAGAGGAAGCAAGAGGCTATAAGGCGCGAAGGCTCTCGTAGTAACGTTCCTCTCACTACATCTTCAGGCTCTATGCCCAAAGGGGTAAGGAAGCATGCTCGGGTAGTTGATGCGTCGGTTCCTCCTATCGTTGATTGCCTTAAAGCTGATTCCATCGTCAACTCTTGGAATTTTTTTATTATTTATTTTTTACAATTTTGAGACTCTTCAAGGTAGGCTCGTTACTCCTAAGGCGGCTTGGGACATTCTTGAAACCATTTTTTTTTTATAACAAACACACTTGTACTATTGCTTTAAAAGGTGAACAATGGGTCATACAACTCGGGGATAAAAGTGTTGATGCTTACTTTCAAAAGATAAGATATATTGTTATGTTATTAAATGCTCTTGGCTCGCCTTTGAGTAATGACGACGTGGTCACGTATGCCATTAATGGACTTATTTGTGTTACACTTCTATTTGTATTGTTTGAACCCAAGCCCAAATGTTAGAATTAGTTATTATATTCTGGGTTATATGTATACCGAAGGAATAGATCCAGTGAGAAGAAAATTTGAAAAAAGAAAAATAAGAAGAAATTTGAGCCACGCATTTTAAATAAGGAGGAGAAATTTAAAGAGATATGCATTGATGTTTGTAGGTGCATATGAAATGTGCGGTTGTGGTTTCTTCTCACCCTCCTCATTTTAATTTTATTTCTCATTTGATCCTTACTCTATTGATTAATCAATAATATCTTATCTCGGTTTACTAAATGTGTATTTCTATGAAATTTAACAAAATGGAAAGTTTATAATTAAATGTGTGAGACGCGTAAGAGTATTGATATATTCAGTTTGTTATGGAAAAGTCTGAGAATGACATATGTATTTTATTTTTTACATACAAATAAGCTTTCCCTGTCATCATGAATTGAAGTTGCTCTAGAAGTTTATTATATGACTTTCGTATGATTGTGAATGTGATTGAGTCATTCAACTTGCTCAATATAAATTCAACACTCAGTATCAAAAAAGATACCCTTTTTCATTTTGATTGTTATTAGTCGGCTAGTCGCCATTTTGGAAAAAAGAAAAGAAAAAAAGAAGCTTAGAGACAGGATTAGGTTCATTCTTGTCTCTTTATCAACCGCACACTTGACCAATAATAGTGTTCTTTCAAACTACTTTATAATTTCAAACCTTATTTGTTTGACAATTTGATTTATAGTGAGGCAAATAATTGAATTATTACTTTATGTAGTCAAGTTTTAATTATATGTCAAAAAATAAGAGTGGGTTGTTCTAATGTAGTGTTGTAGTCATTTTCTAAAGTCGTTCAAACGATGAAAGTTTTATTAGAATGTGTTCCAACTTTTTTATGATGTGAAACTAAAATAACGTGTTGCATTTGTTTATGATATTACGTATTGCATTTGTTTGATATATCATAAATGGGTCATATAAAATCTTGTATAGATAGAAATGGAGAGTTGAGATCACGTATAGGCTCAATTTGTCGTAGACCAATTAACCAATCGCATTCATCCATTTTTATTTTCACCTTTTTAAAACAACATATCTTTAAACGGTAAATCTTGTTCTGAAAAATACATTATCGTGACGAGAATTAAATTATTTTTACATAGATATCGTTGTTATATCTTTCGTATGACTTTTTTTAAAAGTTAGTCAAAATCATCAGCGTGTGATTTGTAAAATCACGTGTGATTTTTAAAATCAGCGTGTGATTCGTAAAATCAAATCACATATGATTTTAAGAAATCACACGTGATTCTTACAAATCACGTGTGATTTTTAAGGCGAATTTTTTAAAAAAGTTCGTCGAAATTTTGTAAGAATCACGTGTGATTTTTAAAATCGCGTGTGATTCGTAAAAATCAAATCACATATGATTTTAAGAAATCGCGTGTGATTCTTACAAATCGTGTGATTTTTCCGGACGAAATTTTTTTAAAAAGTTCGTCGAAAGTATATAATGATGCGTATCATAGAAAGATAATTTAATTTCGTCGAGATGGTATAATTTTTTGACGTAACGATTAACGGTTTGTGAGATATTTAATTTTCAAAAAAGGGTGAATATATTTTAATAAAAAAATGAGTGGTATGATTGGTTGATTGGTTATGCGAATATGGGTTATAATGGCTTTTCTGAATGAAAGTTGTTGCAACAAAAATCAAATGCTTTTGGATTCCAGAAGTGGAAAATTTTGATTAGTTTTATCACTCATTAAATTTAAATCATTGTAATTTTTCAATGGTTTCTAACTTTACCTTTTTTTATGTTTCTTTTATATTCCTGAGTTTATTTGACTCTTTTTATATTTTATACGGTGATATTTTTAATTCAGATTATCATATATAGTTATATTATGACTTAAAGAGATGGAAAACAAAATCATAAGTCACACAATATGAGCTTATGAAATGTAAAATGAACCATATCTATCTTATATAAAATGGAAAAATGGTGAAAGTGGAAAAAGTGAAAAATGTTGAAAGTTGAATGTTGAAAGCATGGTCGATGGAGAGAAATAAATAATATCTCCATAAAATACCAAAATTATATCATTAAACAAGATTCACATGATTTAATAAAAGTGGGGTTCACTTTAATTTTCAACCATTCAAAGGAATATTCCTCCACTAAATTCTCTTTCTTTTCTATAAAAGGAAAGTGAATGATAATTTTGAGACGTCCAAAAAGGAAATGTGACAATTATATTGAGACGGAGGAGTAATTAATACTCTTATTAAAACACCCCATTACTTAAAAGTCTGATAATTTATTCACATTGTACACCCGATTAAAAGCACATCTACCAAATTAAAATAACCAATTGAAACCGATGGGTTGACCGTTGAAACCAAATCTGGGTTGACTGTTGAAACCGATCTGGGTTGACCCGGACGCTTCAAACCGTGGTGACCGGTTTAATTTGACATTTTTCGACCCAACCTATCGGTTTGACTCGGTTTAAATCGACTGTTTTTTATCGAACAGTTCAACCAGTTGAATCACCGGGTGAAATCGGGTTTCAAATTTGACAAAATTATATCATAAATGATGAAGTAGTTGTGAACCCGTCACAATTTTTTTAAATGAGATCAAGTAATTGTAGTTTTGGTTTATTTTCTTTGACACATGTAATTTGTCATTTGTATAATGTTATTTTAAAAATGTTGCTCGCACCATTTAAAGGACTAGAATATATGAATCGTCGTTTAAAGTTAATATATATTGTATAGCCCTTTGTCAGGTGTATCAATAATGTTATGTAAGTTTATTAAAATCACAAAAATAAATAGTATTGTTATCTTTAGCGATAATTATTTGTCGCCAAACAAATAAACTTTGAGCAATGATAAATATCTATACAAATTGATAGTACACAATAATCTTATGGTGATATCCAATTTGCAAAGTTACAATTTTAAAAGCCACACACCAAATGGTAAGCGTTACACATGTAAAAAATAGTTATCATTTGCTAAGTTCTTGACAAAGCAAGAAAAAGCGATCACGTGTTGGTATCATCTAAACTACTGATATAATATTATTAACTACATAATAGTTCTTTTTGTAATCTTGAATCTATTATTACTACAAATCTTAATAACTTAAAACAATCCTATTAGAAAATATCTTTCACTTAGATCGATTCACATAATTTTTAAAAACTATATATTTATCTTTCTATGCAACCACGCGCGTCGAATTGTAGTTATTCGAAAACGATTCTCTAATCTACAAATCGGTTTGTTGAAAAAACTTATGGGTCGTGAACTTTCTGACCCAGACATCGGCGCCCATTGGCGCAGGTCTTCATCTATTAACTTATAAACCTAAACGTAAGTTAAGATAAGAGAAATACTAATAAGAGCAAAAGGAATGGAGCCAAGTGAAATATGAAATCAGGATCGTGCAACATTTGTAAACATGTAGTCTGGGTCACTTCTAGAAGTAAATAATTGTGTTAATAATTGATATTTTTTAAAAAATCATATGAACATGATATGTAATGTTGGTTAATAAAAAAAAGTAAACTAACAGTGGCCTATTTAAAGTAAAAGTCAAGGGTCCATTACACTCGCAATGTTTAACAACATGACCTCTCATGTTTATACAAACGCTAAAAGTAAAAGTCAAGAGTCCGATCTGGTTTCGGGATTTTCCTCCTTTTGTTATGTGTTTTTTATATCGATTGAATGAATACCATAGTAACAAAATCTTATGCGAAAAGTTGAGAACCACCAGCGTCGCTAATTTTAAAAAAAGAATTGCTATTTTGTTGGATATTTAACATAAGTACAAAAAGCATAACTGTGTAAATAATTGATATTTTTTTAAAAATTATATGACCATGATATGTAATATTGGTTAATAAAAAAAAAAAAAAGTAAACTAAGAATAGCCTATCTAAAGTAAAAGTCGAAAGGTCACTACTTTCACGATGTTTAACAATGGCCTCTCATTGTTTATCTGAGCATTAAATGATCTCAATCTATGTAAAAAATAGCTTATGATTTGCGTATATGTGTCTTTTATTGAGATACACCGACACATGTTAGATAGTTGTATTATATTTTTATTTTGCTTTATCACCTCATATACACTAGTATATGTGTCAATCAAGATGTTATACGTGAAAAATTGAAATGTGGAGCTTGTAATGCAGGGTAACAAAAAGCCCATTGACTTTGACCAAATAATGCTTAACTCGGGTTGGGCTGACACAACCGC
Organism: Chrysanthemum lavandulifolium; assembly: GCA_022545495.1. NCBI lineage: Eukaryota > Viridiplantae > Streptophyta > Magnoliopsida > Asterales > Asteraceae > Chrysanthemum > Chrysanthemum lavandulifolium. The sequence continues at coordinate 99,825,601 of CM040240.1, read as the reverse complement.
CTGACTACCTCCAACTGACTGACTTTTAGCTCGCACATGTTGACATATTCAATGATGACAAATTGACTTTTATGGATGCTTCCTCCTAACAAATTGGGTGTGTTTCGTGTTGTACGTGTTTGGGAATAAGTCCACCCTAGATTTCATCCTTCTCTAATAATAATATAATCTGATTCGATACCCCTTCATGGTTCCACGATTGTCCACGCGTCTTTGATGGATCCTCACCTACTACACACACCCAACAACAACTCCTAATCTTTTCCTGATCCAATATCACACCTATAAATTCACAATTTCATTTCCATCAAATAACTCGATCATCAAACTGGTAGTAGTACTTCATCACACAAAGTGACCAGAAATATATGTATCAATCAATGGCACCACATAATCTCACCTCTAATGTATGTTTCCTCTTAAACTACTATATATTATTTGTTCTCTTATTTGATCCTTCATTTTAGAGTTTTTTCCACGTCTATGATTTCCATTGTTGTTTGTGCTATATATGCATGTATCGTTTATTGTTGCTTATGGTATTGAATATTTGAAATGAACCATAATAATAGTAGTAGTTGCTTATAAAGCTGGTTAGGTTTTCTGTTTTACTGGCTTATGGTCTAAGGGTACCCTTTCCGCCTAACCATTGTTTTGATTTTATCACTACAAAATAGTTAATTCTCGCATTTAAAAGTAGATTAGTAGCGGTTAAAATCGTAAATTATTGATTCCACACTTTCTCATGTGCGGTAATAATGGGTGTAATAAATTTTCTACATATATAAGTGTGGAGATATTATCCAAATTTCTATAGTTAAAAGTGTGGAAATTTTTTGAATGTCCACACCTAAAAGTGTGGCAAATTGCAAAAATGTTTATAATAAAAGTGTGGAAGCATTTCTTCTGCATATAAGTGTAGTTTATATTATAATCATATACACTTATATGTGGATTCTTTTTAAAATATTTGTGACACGTATTAGTGTAAGAAAATTATTATCCATATAAAAATGTCACACTTGGGCAGATACCGTATGAAAATAAGTGTGGAGAATAGAGATATTTTTTGTAGTCGTTTGTTTTAAAAAGTAAAAAACTAGAATTGTAAGATTTTGTAGTACAAGTTGTGACGTCTATAGACTTTACTATTATCGCTGTGTTGTTTCTTGTTTTGTAGTACATTTTAGGCATACTTTTGTTTGTACTAAATCTGGCCTTTTTGTACTAATCAATAGCTACAAAATGTAAGGAACAAGTGTTTTTGTCTTTTAGTAAATTTTTAGGTTTGTTAAGTTATTTAACATTTTTAGGGTACTTAAGTTATTTAACATTCACTTAAAAAAAAGTTATTTAACATGTTTTTTTATTGGCGGATTTGATATAAACAAAAACAAATACATATTTTGAGTAACCGGATTACAAGTGGCTTTAATGGAAAAAGCCAATTAATATTTAATTGATGACTGGCTCATGGCTGAACTTGAATTCGGTGCTAAAACAAATTAGATTATTGTACTTTAAAGAATAAGATAAGTTTGGATAGACTTCAATTATAAGCTAAAAAACATAAAATTTGGTAGTACTATACAAACAAGATAGGACATAAGAATGGTGGTTGTACTGTACAAAGAAGATAGGAAATAAGAAAGGTGGTTGTTAGGGGGTGTCAGTCATGCCACCATACCTAATCCATACCTAATCACCCATCAATAATATTCTTCCATATCATCTCATACCTAACCATAATTTTTTAGTAGCAACTATGCCTAACCCACACCCACCAATAATATTCTTCCATAATCCCTAGTTGATGCTTGTCCCTCTCCCACACCAAATTGGTGTCTTTTACCGATTCCATTCTTCACCACACCACACCCATTTGGTGGCATTGGTGTTACCGATCGGGGTCAAGCAAACCGAAGCCCACCCCGAACACATTGCCAGTCCCCTTAATGTTGAGTGGAGCTAGTGCTGGTTACTCCAAATAAATACAATAAACAAGATGGATATGTTATGTAAAGTAACTTTAACAGATTGATGAAACCATTCCAGCAATTTCAGTTATGCGAGAGTTAATGTAATGAAAAATTATGACGTAATGAAATGTGTAGCAAAAAACCACCTTTTATATAACTAGCTAATAGGTACAATCTTGCATCCAGATTCTACATAGTTTATTTGGTAATTAATCATACGTAGCAAGTCATAATTGTAATAATGTCACTCATGGTAAGATCAAAATATATCTTTTTTTCCCTTAGGATTTTTATGACGTTGCTTTATGAAAACTTTACTAGTTACCAGTTTTGGCTTATACAATTTGACCTCGAATTGTTGGAAGTGAAATGGATATATTGTTTCACACATATGCTACATATACTTCGTGCATGTGTTAGCATTTTTTGATTAACGCAAAATGAGTTCGATCTTTGTTATACCCATTCTAATGCCTATTTTTTGCATTTTATGAATGATTTTCTACTTTTTAATTTGTTTTTTCTTACACACATTTTTATACCATTTAATAGGGTAATGCATCTATTGTGCCATGCGAGAATGGTTTTCTTGATTCATCATCTCTTATAAACTCTGAGAAGGCTGTAAAGGAAATTGTCGAGCAGCCACTTGTTGAGGGTATTGAAGATCATCTTATAGAGTTTTCAGAGGCCATGAGAAGTATGATGCTGTTTCCATTCTCGAACATTTCATGAAATTCTTAGTTTATGTAGAATGACATGCAATACTCATTTTCTCACAAAATTTGTATTTACAGCTGTTGGTAAGGCTTTAAGACGAGCAGCAGAGGGAAAGGCTTCTGCGCAAGCTGAAGCATCAGAATGGAAACGCAAATATGAATTGGAGAGAGAACGGAATTTGCAGTTGGAAAATAAAGGTATAAGATATGACTATATGAGCAACATAATAAAACTCAAAAATATTTCCTTTTTATGAGTTTATGTATTAGTTTCTTAAAATATAAAAGCTTGCAATTAAACAACTGATTATCTTATTACAACGTGAAATAGCTAAAGCACCTTCAAAATCATCTCTTAAACCTGTTTTTTACAGTTGATTATGTGTTTTGCTTATCCAAAACACATAATCACTTTCAAAATCCACATCTAAACGCCCCAAAAGTGAACAAACAGTCACTGATTTTTATAAATGTGGTTCTTTGAGACCCTATAAACAACCATAGCGCAAATTTCTTCGAGTTCACATCTTTTTCATGCATTACTTGCTTCATGGTTGATCATTGTGTCCGTATGTCGCAAGTACTAACTAAGATTCTTCTACATTTCGTCTCAGTTCTTACATCTGTAGAGCATAATGGTAACTGTACCGAGAAGAAAGTTGAAAACTCAGCACAACACCTAAAACTCAACAATGGAACAAATGAACAATCTCAACTCTATCGTGGAAAGAACGGAATATACTCTCACGAGGTTCTTTGGGACAGGGAGCACAACTCTTATTCCAATGTTCATAGCAAACTTATTCGGAAGGTACTTATGAAATTTGGTCAGCTAGATGGAAATATTATATTTCTTGGGTGCAACAATAAATAACTAGTGCATTAACTTATTTAAATCTGAACACAAATATTAGTGCATATGCGTTCATAGTTGGGCCATAGTTATATATACATGTGAAGTGGTGCTTTTCTGTTCCAGTTCCTATACGTCTCAATATTATACACTGTACTTACAGCCTTACCTTTTTTTGCGAACTCTAACTGAAATATGCATTGATCCCTGCTATAGGCATCATTCAAGCTACATTGGTCCTGCAACGGTGAAAAGAATGACCAACACAAACATGACATTGTCTCCTTTGATAAGGGAAACATATCAACCGCAGAACGTAGCAGTAAGCAGGTATGAGACTGTTATTAAGATCAGAGGTGGAAATTCCAACCTGTTTACTAATGAATGGGTCAGTTTGGGTTTTGTTTTATCTCTAACCGGTTAAGTCTAAAAAGGAAATGAATCGAAGGATCAAACAGGTTATAAGTTGCCCAAATTTCAATGTTAATGCATACAACTGTATAAATTGCTTTATCCAAAATAGATTTTTATGATCATAGTGTAATTTTGTAAAGCATATTTATCAGATGAATATTTTAGAAGGACCTTCAAAATGGTCCAATTGGTTGCGAGCCAACTCAATATGACCCAAACTGTATGCAAAATTACCATCTTTGGAAAGCTGCAATAGTTAATTTGTACCTTATAACGTATTAATTTTGCATCATCTCGAAAAGTGAGTGTGATTTGTGTAAATCTGCTTTTAATGGCTTGTTTCGTGCCTTTTTTCAGATTTGTTTGAAATGGGATTCTCCTCCACAGACCGTGCTTATCATAACAAAACCAAACTCGACTTCTGTTAAAGTTATTTGTGCAGAAATGGTCAGGTAGCGTCCAATTGTATGACTATCTGTTCATTTTATATATATCTGACGGCCAGTTTTAATGTCTAGTGATACATCGTGCCCTATATTTTTACTATTGGTTTGAACATATTGCTTCATAGATGGTTTAACATTGGCGGTTTGGGTAACAGGTTTAAATGAGTAATCTTTTAGTATTGGTCGGGTCGGATTAGGTTGACACACAAACACTTCTTTTTGCTAAAAGATATAAATAATTAATGCTTTAAATATGATTGGAAAACTTTATTGTAACAATCGTAATAAGTCTCTTGACTAAAGCGAGTTTGGAGATCTATTGCATCAAAAAATACACTTCGGGCATTTTAACCCGTTTGGCTGTTTTCTCTATGGTTTTTATCTACCTGTTAGAAATAAGGACATCTAGATTGCCCATTTATAAGTAAGTAGGTCAAAATTGCCACCTATAAGGCTATAACAATGGTTTTGGTTTTTCAGATGGTTGAAGGAGAAGCACTTAAATATCTATGTCGAACCACGAGTAAGAACAGAACTTATGGCAGAGTCCTCATACTACAACTTTGTGCAGACCTGGAAAATTGGTGAGTCACACAACTTATTCTTAATTCATTTCCAATAGTAGGATTATATCTTAAATTGTTCAGTGGCTACATCTTTTAACCACCTATTCATTTTTCTTACTAATAATTGAATGTCTTAACTTTCAAAAGCGGTTAATACTTAATACACATAAAGTTCATAAAGTGTTGCTTTTAGTCCTTTAGTTGCACAGGGTTCCTATTCTTGTTGAAGGCGTGTGATTTGTTATATTGCGATTATAACGGGTCACTTGAATTAATTATGTGTAGAGTGAACATGTGTCTTATGTATATTGTCGTAAGTTAGGGATGTACTAGAATATTTCTTTTGTCACTCATTCTCGTCTTGTTACTTCACAGAGGATGGCATTTCGCTTCTGCACGAGAAAGTTGATTTTGTTGTAACTCTTGGTGGGGATGGAACCGTGCTTTGGGTATGTACTTCCATTTCCATTTCTTTTGGCACAAAGATTTAGGTTAAATTAGTAATATTTGAAAATATATCATCTTCTTGAACAATAATTATGCTTGGATAATATGCCATGGAATTGATTCTTCATAGATGGTGCTGATATTTGCGGTTTCTAATTCAAAATCACCTATTGCAGGCTGCATCGATGTTTAAAGGCCCAGTTCCTCCAATTGTGCCGTTTTCTTTGGGCTCGTTGGGATTTATGACTCCATTCCGTATCCTTAATCTTCCAGTAAATATTGTTGTTTCTTCAATTTCTATCTATACTACTTTATAATGCGTTTAGGCTTCTAAAATTAGAAGGCTTAAAATTCAGACTTTTTACTTGCTTATTATGGAAAGAGTTTTTCTAACCAAAATTAAGATAAGGAGCTTGATCGTGAGATGACGTGTGTCACTTAACAAACTCTAAGCCTAACTTCTAACAAACTCCAAACCTAACTCCTAACCACTAAAAATTAAGATAAAGAGTCTAATTATAGAATGACATGTGTCATTTCTCAACTAAAAATTCATCTTTATTTTAAAATTAAAATATATTTTTATCTACTTATTTTTTTTATAATCTAATTTCACCATATTTTCTAAAATTTTATGCTCTTTAATTCAACATCCATTTTGATATATTTTTATGAGTTTTAGTTTTATATTTTTAATGGGTTTATTTTATTTTAATTCAAATTTTACAACTTTAACCTTTATTTCATTTATTTCAATCAATATAATCTTGATTAAATCAAAATCATATACTTTTGGGGTAGTGTTTGACGTAAGAGATGCGAGGTATTTCTATATACGGGAATAATGATGTCGCGGAAAGCTACGGGAAAGCTACGGAAAGTTACGGTAACCCAAACAAACACTTACAACTAACACATATACATTCGAAGTGTTGTGAAGCAATTCACTAAACGGGTAAGCAAACACATATAACTATACTTATCGCCACTTGCACTTGGTTGTGCAAATTAGTTCTTGTATTATGCATGATAAGTAATTTTGCAAAAATGGTAGGGTGGCTAACGGGCTCAAAACGGGGTTGGGTTGAAACAGTTTGTTTTTAAGTATGGGTTGCATATGTCTGTTAAATAAACTTATAATAAATAATTATTCAATTTTATTATTTAATTTTTTTTCAAAAAAAATTTCTTAAGCTTCAAAAGTACAATTTGAGCGACTTCCAACTTGTTATGAACATGTTTCCTCAAAATTAGTTTTTTTGTTCAACCTTTAGTTGCATTAGGGATAAAGTGATAAATTATTTATTTTCCAGTTGGCCCAATAATTATAAGTAAATGAGCTGTAATAGTCTTCAAAATTTAAGAGCTTGGATGCATCTACTTATTGTAAACGAAATGAAATTGGTTCGTAAGTGATCTTTAACTTTAAAAGATAGCGAACAATACAGAGAATGTCTCAAATCAATCCTACAAGGACCCATCAGTATCACACTTCGACATCGTTTGCAGTGTCATGTGATTCGTGAAGCAGCTAAAACTGAATATGAGACTGAAGAGCCAATACTTGTGTTAAACGAGGTTACAATTGACCGTGGGATTTCATCATTCCTTACAAATTTGGAATGTTACTGTGATAACTCATTTGTCACGTGTGTACAAGGAGATGGGTTGATCTTATCAACGACTTCGGGAGCACTGCATACTCCCTTGCAGCTGGAGGTTCAATGGTCCATCCACAGGTATGTTTCCATATTTCATGGGTTCTTGATCCTTTTTTCTGCACTTTGAATGTTTGGATAAATATATTGGCACTTATATTCATAATCCATTTTGAGAGCTCACATCCAAACACCCTTTTTCAATGTGTTTTCGTCTATTACTCATTTACATGTTGATTATATAATAAATGCTGCCTTCACTATATTTGCATTTTGATATCTCCTAACATAGCTTAAACGTGTGCAGGTTCCGGCATCTTATTCACCCCAATTTGTCCACACTCGTTATCTTTCCGCCCCCTAATATTACCAGAATACGTAACACTTAGAATCCAAGTGCCCTTCAATAGCAGAGGTCATGCATGGGCCTCCTTTGATGGGAAAGACCGTAAACAATTGGCCCCAGGAGACGCGCTTGTGGTTAGCATGTCTATTTGGCCGGTACCCACAGCTTGTCAAGGTGATTCGACCAACGACTTCTTGCACAGCATCCACGATGGCCTTCATTGGAACTTAAGAAAGACCCAATCTTTTGACGGGCCTAGAGAATAGTAGTGGACTATTCAAGTTAATGTTGTGTGTGGGTGAGTAAGCTTGGTTGGAAGTAGTGTTGTAGTTTAACTTGTAATTTTACGTGGTTAATCAAAAAGGTTATAGGGATGGATTAATTTTAGCTTGGGATTAGTTTACCAAATACTGAATATAATGGTATAGTGTAAAAATATATATGAATGGCCAAATGATGGAAATCGTCGTCATCACCAAATTTTATTTTACGCTAATAATTGTTTGTATGACGCTTTTTTCTTTTACTACTGTATATAATGGTTTTACTTTTGGAGGATAGCATGGGGGTGTTTAATAGCCTCTTAATGGGCCTATTATTGAATCGGTCAGCAATGGTTCCTGTTTGATAACATCATTTTAGTCTCTTATTCATTCTACTGAGGGTTGACCGGCACAACATCCAAGGGATGCAAAATGATTCGGTGGGTTTTTAAGATCTTTTATTATAGAGTTATGATATATTATTATTAACTTTAGTATACTTTAGCACCTGCTTGGCTATTTGGAACAAATTTTTTCGTTTATTTAATTTAAATGATAAAACAACTCATTCTTTTCCCAAATAATTGTATTAATCAACTTTTTTGTTTGTCATCTTAACTTTTGCAAGTTTAGTCACTTATATATTATTGTAACATCTAAGGCCGAACACAGTCGATGACTCAGATCACCTGGGTCATCGGTTTGTCATTATTTTTCTCTCCAATTGATGACATACACTACCAAGTTGTCACAACCAGATGATGAGGTTATTTTTTTTTATTATTTTTTTTTTTTTAGTTCAAATATTTTAAACAACAAAGAAAAGTTAATTAATAATACAAATATTACATAAATTATACAATACGATACGGTTAAAAAAACATACGAACTAAAATAAACTACAATACGAAGTACATAAATCATAAATTTGCATTTCTTCGACGGAATGAGGGAGACGACAAGCCATAATAATTTTGTGTTGAGATAATTGTGTGTTTAAAAATGTGTTTGAGGTTGATATTTATAATGTGTTAAAAATGGTAAAGTTTAAATTTTTTTTTAATCAAATGGTAATATATAGAATCGGTCACCAAAGTTGACCGACCAACTTTCCCGATCGATTGTGTCTAGCCTAAAATTATACAACTAAATATTAAAATCAATAAATGATCTATATATGAAATGTGCAACAGTAAACATTTTAGCTTTTAAGAGTTAGTTTAGAGATACACATAAAAAATGATGATAATTGGTTAAAAAATCATTTAAAAGAAAAAAAATAAATGTTAAAATAGTACATTAGCCAATAAAGACATGCATTTAGGACAGTTGTCAAATATTATGTTATCATTCAGAAACAATCTGGTTAAGAGTCTTTTAATCATTCAGAGATAAATCACATAGTTATATCAAACAACTGTGAAGATAGATTCACCCCCACAGTGTTTGAGCAAACATGGAAGTGACGAGCTGATAAGTTGTTTGCTAATTATGATATAATCACGCTCATGTTTATTCCGACATAATGCGAATTTCCAATGGGGGCCTTATAAATGGACGATACTATACTAAGTGTTAGCTTTAAAATTGACGACAATTACAGGATTTGCATTAGATACTCTAGCTTAATACACAGAGACCGCTTATATGATACGGAGTATTAGATAAGTTAACTTGTAATGGCATGATGAATGTGTGTCTAGTTCATTATATCAATAAATACATTGTCTCTCAGTCTTTTTCTCTTTAGAATACTAGTTATGGTTTTCGCCTATTTTGCACTATCTAGACCTCCCAATCTAGCTAAGTTCTTGATATTGGTTGACCTATGATTGGTATCAGAGCTAGCATATGATTGTTGGAGTTGTGGTGTTGTTTTTTTTTTTTTTTTTCAAAAATCATGATCAGAAAGTTGTTTAATATTCATTTTTGAATGCTTTTTGTCAATCGAAATAAGTGTTTTTGAAAATCTTTAAGTTTTCACGGATCAAGATCAAAACTTTGTTGCTTTCACACCTTCTTAAAGTTTACATATGAGATATCACGAATCAAATACAAACCTTTAGGTCAAAATTCGAAGCTTGATTGGTTTTTTTTTTTATTGAAAACGTAAGTTCTACATGGTTTTCGTGTGTTTTAAGGTTTTTGATCCATATTATATGAAGTTTTCTTGGTCCAAACTTGTTCATGAACATATAAGACAATTGGTTTGAAAGTTACACGGCTCAAATCTTGCAAAAACACGTCTTTTGGTTCATTTTAGTGAAAATATGCGTTTTTTGAAGACAACCAACGCAATAAACACAACGGGAGCCTATAGTGCACTCCAAGGCTTTAATGCTATTTAGGACGTTCAAGCTCGCAACAATAAAATAAGAAGCCAGTTTTCCTTAATCTAGCGTTAACCAATTAGAACAAGAGACAACCTAACAATAATAAATAACTAGGTTTCATTGGATCTAATCAAACACTAATTAATTTAGTTACGCATGATAGATAAGCAATAACACAAATAAACAATCAAACATAGATGAAACATGGTGATAGATTGGATAAAGAAACTTATCTTGAAATGTAAAAGAGGGTTTGGAACCCTAAAATACTGTCCAAGTCGGACATAAAACGAACTAAGTTTTGCTCTGCAAAATAATACACACATAATGCAGAATATTTGAGGTCTATATATAGAATTTACAGCTGCGACGGCGTCGCCTTTTGATGATGACGCCGTCTAATCGCCGTCATTAGGGTTTCGTCTTTGCCAAGTCATCACTGGGACGATGTCGGGTATAAAGCAGTGACGCCGTCTGGGTTGAACGGACGTCGTCTTCGAAGAAACCTTGCTCGTCTGGTGCATAATGATAGAGTGACGGCCTTGGGAAAATAGGCGTGGCGCCGTCACTTGTTAGGACCAAAATATGTTCTGAGCCATTGCTTGAGAGAATTTGGAACATGTTGTGAGCGACGGCGTCGCCTTTGAGGTTTGGACGCCGTCCGGTCTTCTGAATTTGCCTTGTTTTCTTAACTATGTCGTTTTTTTTCATGTTTTCGCTTCTTTTCGTCTAGATATGCTTCATTCTAGCATTTTGCTTCCGAAGACCTAAAATGTGAAAAGGAACGATTTTAAGCAGTAACAGATATAAAATGTAACGATTTTGGGTTTAAATGACCCCTAAAACGTATGTTTTAAATCCTTATCAGCATACTCCATTTCTTGCATTAGAAAGTTGTACATATGTCACATGATGCTTCTCATACTTGTACATTGAAGTGTGCCAATCATATTTTAGAGTGTGCAAATCACCTCCCTTAGCTAAAGAATTGGGTCGACAAACCTATTTAATATTGTTTCTTTTCTAAGCGGACTCCACTATTTCTATTAGTTGGTCTATATTGCCAAGTCAAAAATTATAGTATCCTCCCTAAGAGCATCTCCAATGTAGCCTTAAATGTACTTTTTGCACTAATTTAGTGCAAAAAAGTACAAATAGCTATATAAATTCTTCTCCAATGTTAGCACTAAACTTGTCACTAATTTAGTGCAATGAATAGTAAAGCACCAAATATAGTGCAACACTATTCATGAGTTATGACACTAAGGCTATGTTTGGCACATGAGATTATGGAGAGATTATGCTTATTTTTTCAAAAAATAAGCTACTTAAAAAATAATCTTTGTTTGGCAGACATAACTTATAAGAGATTATAAAAAAAAATATTTCATAATCTCTGAAAATAATAGGTTACTTCATGTAGCTTATAAAAATAATCTCTTATTAAAACTCAATATATTTGTTAAATCTTTGATATTGACTAAAAATATAAAAACTAGTTTATATAAATTATATTCTTATAATTGTCTAACAAATACAATAAAAATGAGTCTAATATTGATATATATATATATATATATATATATATATATATATATATATATATATATATATATATATATATATATATATATATATAGACTATTTTCTTTATTTATTGTGTAAATGTAATTTAAACTAATTGAAAATGTTTAGTGCCAAATTTTAGTGTAAATACATTGGAGCAACTTTTATTTAGTGCAAACGGGGTGAGATCAATAAAGATCACATAAAAATTAAAGATCAAATGGATCAATCTTAACAATTTATTTTTGATCAAATTAATTAAATTCATTTTCACCATTATATTTAAAAGTTAAATATCTCACAAACCGTTAATAGTTAGATAAAACTAATTATACCATTGCGAATAAAATTACCTTTCTATAGAGATCTAATATTGTATACTTTCGACGAACTTATTTTTTATCGTTTTTTGCGGGTTTCAATATATTACACTATAAATGAAAATTTTAAAAATACTATTTTGTGTTAACACAACCCCTAAACGCTAAAAACCCTAACCCCTAAACCTAAAAACCCTAACCCCTAAACTAGGGGTGTCAAAAATCATGACCCGACCCGAACTCGACCCGGACCCGAACCCGACTAAGCATATTCGGGTCGGGTTACTCGGGTTAGAAAGTGAATTAGGGTTATTCGGGTCAACCCGAGTAACCCGAATACTAAATAGGGTCGGGTATCGGGTTGAGTTTTTTGCCTAAGTCGGGTTCGGTCAACCCGTTTGACCGAGTAAGGATTGTTTTATTTTTTATATATTTATTTTAGAAATTTTTTATATAAATTAGAACAAATAGGCAATTTTGTCACTATTTAACTTATATTCGGTTTGACCCGAACCCGAATTGACCCGACCCGAATTGACCCGAGTTCAAATAGGGTCGGGTTCGGGTAAATTATTTTTAGCCTTGACCCGACTTTGATCCGACCCGAATTGACCCGAACCCGACTAACCTGACCCGAATGACACCCCTACCCTAAACCCTAGAAACCTTAAACCCTAAAACCCTAAACCTCTAAAACCTTAAACCCCTAAAACCCTAACCGCTAAAACAAAAAAACCTAAACCCTATCCGTTAAACCGTAAGAAACCTAAACCCTTAACCCCTAAAAAGCTTAACCCAAAAAGTCAAACCCCAGGCCTAAACACTAAACCCTGTAGTAAACCATAAACCCACAAAAAGTCGGAAAAAAATTATTTGAAAATATATGATGTTGGATATCAAATTAAAGGTAATTTTATGATTGTCGTGATGGTATGATTAGTTTTGTCTAACGATCAATGGTTTGTGAGATATTTAGTTTTTAAAAATGAAGGTGAAAATTTATTTTATTGTTTTGATGAAAAAATGAGTGGCTGGTTTATTTGATAGTTAATTTTTTTTATCTTTATTGAACCAAGCTCTAGCGCAAACATATTCCATTAAGATGCTAAATTTGGATTATGTTAGTTCAAAATTTAGTGTTATACATTAGAGATGCTCAAATAAATGGCTCAAATAATATAAACCCACCTATATTTATAAGCCTCTTAATTAATAGAGAAGAAAAAAAAAAAAAAAAAACCTTAAGCAGCTTGTAAACATGATTAAACAAACCCTAAAATGTATCCTGCATAAACAAACACCCCTAATTCTAAAATTTCCATATATCATATTCCATTTTGGACAATCGTTTTAAAAAATGTATTGGGTCAAACTTTGACTCTTGTTTTCACCAACACCTAAATCCATCACACATCTCCGGCGACCTGACCGGATCTCCATCACCTTCAAAGGTACACATTTCATAAATTCAATTGATTTGTTTTAAATTATAAATGCGTTTTAATTCAACATTCTAATATAGATTTTTTGTTAGAATTATATGACATTATAAGGCTAGTGTGAAATGTTAATGACTAGTTTACGCCTTTTCGCGATTAGTAGTCGATATAGTACTAGGCGTTGTAGTTTACGGAATGTGTTTGTGACAAGTAGTGGAATTTAAGTTGGAAGAACTCGTGTTTGTATTTTTTTTTACGGATTTGAGATTCGTGAACGCGAGATAGATAATGTATATTGTGAAGAAAACAGGAAAGGGCGTGTACTTTGTGTTCAAATCTAATAAAATGTTAAGAAAAAACAAACATTTTACACGACAGATGATGCCTCAAGTATGTTCTCCCCTGTGCACCTGATACTTGTTATAAGCGTTAGTGAAAAGAAGCACATATAAACGTTACATACTCAAACCCCAAAAATTTAAGACTAAATTCTGCAATTGTGAAATGTATCATGTGGGCCAACGTTTTGGTAGTGATTTTTTTGAATAATCGTTCTGGGGTCCGTCTCACAAATGCTGTAACTTGACCTATCTTAGATGCAAAATGTATACTGTGTAAACCTGCATGGTACTTTAGTTCGTTTGTTCCTTGCCTTGACCATCCTCACCCAAAGCATCACGGGTGCAGGTGAATATTCTGTCATACTAGAAATTTTGCATAATTCAGTGATTACAAACCGCTGTCCTTCCTTATCGAAAATTAGTATCTTTTAAGTAGATATTTTAACGAGGTTCTATCTGATTTGTATTTAACTAACAATGGCGGTGTAACACTTGCGTTCTTTTTGTATTTTTGTATTCTGATTTGTTTTAAACAGTTCTTGTTCTTTGTAGTTATGGAAGGCAACAAGGGAAGACATAACATTTTGATGGTATCTGACTTTTTCTACCCCAACTTCGGAGGTGTGGAGAATCACATCTATCTCTTATCACAATGCTTGCTTAAGCTTGGCCATAAGGTTGGAACCTTCCCTATTTCAGTTATATGTTGCTCAAACTTGTTATTGAAAATTACTGCATGCATAAGCTACTGCGTATGTTTGAGTCTGAACCGAAGCTTCATCACTTTTCAGGTGGTGGTTATGACTCATGCTTATGCAAATCGTTCTGGAGTGAGGTACATGACTAATGGCTTAAAAGTCTATTATGTACCTTGGAAGCCATTTCTTATGCAAAATACTTTGCCAACCTTTTACGGAACACTCCCAATAGTGAGGACTATTCTTATTCGTGAAAAAATCTCCTTGGTTCATGGGCATCAAGCGTTTTCAACCCTTTGTCATGAAGCTTTAATGCACGCACGCACAATGGGTTACAAAGTTATATTCACCGATCACTCGTTATATGGTTTTGCTGACGTTGGAAGCATTCACATGAACAAAGTACTCCAATTCACTTTAGCAGATGTGAGTCAAGCCATTTGTGTCTCACATACAAGTAAAGAAAACACAGTTTTAAGGTCAGGAATGCCACCTGAGAAGGTTTATGTTATACCAAACGCTGTGGATACAACTATGTTCAAACCTGCTCCAGAAAGACTTAGCATGGATCCGATTGTTATTGTTGTGATAAGTAGACTGGTTTATCGGAAGGGTGCGGATCTGTTGGTTGAAGTTATACCTGAAGTATGTCATTTGTTCCCCAATGTAAGTTCTTGCCACAGTTATTCTGTGTTTCAGTTATAATTAAAAGAGTTTATGCTACTACTTATTTCGTTTCTCATTAAAAAGCATATGTTAAGGTCCGCTTCATAATTGGAGGTGATGGACCCAAGAGAGTAAGACTGGAAGAGATGAGGGAAAAACACTCTCTTCAAGATCGAGTTGATATGCTGGGTGCTGTCCCACATGCTAAAGTGCGATCAGTTTTAAACTCTGGCCATATATTCTTGAACAGGTATGATTCTATACAGAATTAAGCATTTTATTTTTAATGTCTTGTTATTAATTTCATGATACTGTAATAAATATATTTGCAAACACTTGTTTAAGTTTTCTCTCTTTCATAGCCTTAGAGATTGCCTTGATATCATACATGTAATTTCTACTGGTCTGTTGTCTTTAATAGTTCTTTAACAGAAGCATTTTGCATAGCGATATTAGAGGCTGCTAGTTGTGGATTATTGACAGTAAGTACAAGGGTTGGTGGTGTTCCAGAGGTGAGATTCACTATATTCTGCATTTGCATTGCAAATTTTTAGAGGTGTCAGTTTTGATCCATTTACCTTTAAATGGGTCTATTTGGGTTATGATTTTTGTAGAAAGGGGCAAATGGGCAAGTTAAAGAGTTTAACTAATTTAATTAAAAAGAAAATGGGTCAAATGGGGTAAGTTAAAGAATTTATCTGAGGGTAACGGGTCAAATAGTTTGGATGTCATCCGATTTGTTAAGAATTTACTCAATTAAAAGTTAGATCATCTTTGTAATCGCATAGTGTTTGTAATCTTCCTTATAAATAAAAGGATTAGGAGAAAAAAGTGTTTATGGGTTGCCCCAACCTGACCCCGTTTTGACCTGTTACCCAACACACCCATTTTGCCACCTCTGCAACTTGGCTACTTTTGTTCAGTTTCATTGCCATCTGTTTCTTAATTGTGCGGCAACGCTTTTCTTCTCGGTTTTTAGGTTCTACCAGATGATATGATTGTTCTTGCTAAGCCAGATCCTAGTGATATGGTACATGCAATTAAGGAGGCAATCCGCATTCTTCCTCAAATTGATCCACAAGAGATGCACCTTCGTGTACGTTTTTGAGGAATAAATGTAGCTACTTTCTTGATTGTTTTTCTTGATTAAAGATTGTTAGAAGGTTGGATACTTATACTCGTGTTTACATTAGATAAAAGGCATGTATAGTTGGCAAGACGTTGCCAAAAGAACCGAAATTGTGTACGACCGTGCAATGAGATGTTCAAATCAGACCCTCTTGGAAAGACTCCCACGGTATGCGCTTGCTAATTTCGGTTGTTCTTTTTCCCAAAATCAAGTTTTCATTGTAAAGCATTAGAGGTGGCGATTTGGAAATTTGGGTTACGTGTTATCTTTACCGGGTCAAATGGGTTAAATAAAGGATTTAAAAAAATATAAAATAGGAATTGGGTATGTGCTAAACAGGTTAAGAGTCGTCCTGGAGTATATTTAATTGCATAAAAAGCTCCTAACATGCTTTTGTAAAGAAAGTTAAATTAAAGTTCTACTGTGGGTGGGCTTTTGACATGTTACTCGACCTGTCTGACCAGCCCAATTTGCCACCTATAACATGTTTATATTTCATATCCTAAGAATCCATAATTGTTTCTGTTTTATTTCCCGAAATACCATCATAATCAATGACAATGTCAGCAGCAGCATTTGCACATTCATAATGTAAAAAATCTACAGTGGATATCAGTTATACCATTACTTAGCTCGATCTTGTGATATTGCTTAATTTGTTGCAGGTATCTCACGTGTGGTGCTTGGGCAGGAAAGCTTTTCTGTTTAGTTATGATCATCGATTTCATATTATGGCGATTATTACAACTGTGGCAGGTATGCGTTTTCATCACTTTACTAAACGACCCTTGACCCTTTCTTCCCATTAGTGGTAATATTCTCTGTTCAAAACTTTTGTAGCCTGATTCTGAAGTTGAGCTGGTACCTGATATTAAACCGACAAAGCGTATACAGTGATCCTGATTCTTTTGTCCACGATACTAATCATGACAAGTGCTGATTGGTAAATAGGTATACAAGTGCTGATTGGTAAATAGGTATACTCGTGTCCAATTATTTTAAAGGAGTACGTTGTAGTTTTGATATAACTCACATTTAACATGTAATTCTTTTTGCTAATGGAAATTCGGGTGGAAGGAATTTGTGTATGTAACTATTTATATCATGAGGAAGTACTCTGCTAATATATATCTTCATCCCAAGTTGGTGTATATGCTAGTGCGCTGTCCCTTAAGTTAAGAAGTTGTTTTGTCATCAAGAGAATATTGTACAGCATAAGGATAATACAGCGATGGTGATAGAACTGTTTTTACAGTTTTATCTCCATCTGTTTTGTGTTGTTGTCAAGCTTCAAAGTGTTTTCTATGGCTTTATCATGTCCATTTCAGGGCTTGTTTGCGATCACTTGGATCAAGCTCTCAATGTTCCCCATTATAGAAACATCCTGGATCTAGAATATTTTGAACTAACAGTATTAGAAAGAAAGGGCCTATTGCAACTTTGCAAGATAGGCTCTTCAATCTTATGCTTGGTGAGCAAAATCTTTCTCGTATCATGGAACTTTCTAGATGGATATACGGATGCTCTCCTAGATTCGGTCTGTATTTGGTATACATTAATACTTCATAATATGTTTATTGTTAGAAAATTGGATCAACTCATGAAAAATTTATGTTGTAGAACACTAACGGTCAAATGGTAAATATAAACATTACTTTGTTCTTGGTTCATTTTACCAAAAGCGATTGTCGGTTATAGGATGGTAATAAAGTTTTTATATTTTTTAAGAAATCGCTTAAATTTAAGGGTTAAAATACCGGAAATTTTATTTTCAGTGCCAAATTTTTAACATAACACTTTATTGTATTATTGGATGCGGTAATTTTAACCAACTCATATGAGAAATTTATGTTGTAGATTTCGTAACGGGTCAAATGGTAAATATAAACATTTAGCTATAAATGAAACATGTCGAATGAGTGTTACAAGTAAAAGAAGTCGGAGGTTGCATGAAGTGTATTGTTTATAACTTTCTAAATTGTTTTATCGAAGTATTAAATCATGTTTAGTACATTTAATTTAGCTATTCACAAAATTGTAAAACCATTCAAGTTTTATCCGTGTAATGAAATATTGCCCCGTTTTGCCATCTGAGTTCATATTTTCTAATTTTGCTTCTCTTTGATGCTACTTATGTTCCAAGTTATACTTTCTTTTAATAACGACACCTCTTGTACATTATAGTAGTCCTTTTTTGTTTCAAATTATAGACAACCTAAAAGAGATTATATAAAAGTTTCAATGAACTTCGAATGTATGAGCGTTGAGGCAGACTTTACATTTACAACAACATAAACACCTAATTGCCATTAGTCTTACCATCCAATGACTAGAGTCTACAAGAAACACAAAAGGTAGTTCACCAAAGTTAGTGAATCCACTATACCAATGAGCATGAGTTAGCCTACCCAACTCTCCTAACACACCAAGATTCATCTTCTTACATTCTCATCCCATAACTTCCTTCAATCTCCATACTCTCAACTAAAAAACATGACACCTTGTTTCTCCGCCGTCGAAGATGACTCAGCCGCTCTTTTCACCGCCTCCGATAACTCCCCGGATCGATCCACGAGCCCTTCCTCATCCTCCCACCACTCACTACCACCACCTTACACGTCAAAACCATCCTACAAACTTACTATTAAAAACCTCTCATACACCATCAAAACAAACAACCAATTCACATTTTCATGGCTCCTAAAGAAGCCAAAATGTATCAATATCCTCAAGTCCGTATCGTTTGTTGCACAAAGCTCGGAGATCATGGCTATCGTGGGTCCGAGTGGGAGTGGTAAATCAAGTTTGCTTCATTTTATCTCAGGCCGTGTTAGGAACAACACATTGGATCCCAAAACCACCATATTGCTGAATGATTTCCCGATCACCAGCGCTTCACAAATGAAGAAAATATGTGGGCTTGTGGCACAAGAAGATAATTTGCTTCCTTTATTAACTGTGAAGGAAACTTTGATGTATAGTGCTAAGTTTAGGCTAAAGGAATCGAGTTCAAAAGAAAAGGAAGAGAGGGTTGAGTGTTTGTTACGTGAGCTTGGGTTGGTTCATGTTCGCGATAGTTTTGTGGGAGATGAAGATGATCGTGGAATATCTGGTGGAGAGAGGAAAAGGGTGTCAATTGGTGTGGACATGATTCCTGATCCTCCCATTTTACTCCTAGACGAGCCTACATCAGGTTTAGATAGTACCTCGGCTCTTCAAGTGATCGAGCTACTGTCAAACATGGCAAGATCAAAGCAACGAACTATCATTCTATCGATCCATCAACCAAGTTATCGAGTATTACAATACATTTCCAACTTTTTAATCCTCTCAAGTGGCAAAGTAGTCCATAATGGTTCTCTTGACTCACTTGAGGAAACTATTAATCAGTTGGGATTCCAAATCCCAACCCAACTCAATGCGCTCGAGTTCTCAATGGAAATCAAAGAGGTCCTAGAAACATCATACAACTCAAAAGAAGCACATGTTACATTAGGAGAATTTATGGAACCATCTTTCGCTACTGTGTGGGCTGAACAAACGAATGGAACATTTCAAGAGCTTTTAAGACGAGATCAAAGTGCGGAAACAACTCGATATCAGCATGGTTTACATGAAATTATAGTTCTTTGTACGAGGTTTTGGAAGACAATTTACCGCACAAAACAACTTTTTTTAGCAAGAACAATGCAAGCCATTGTTGGAGGTCTTGGTTTAGGGAGCGTTTATGTTAAGATCAAGAACAATGAAGACGGGATTGCCGAAAGATTAGGACTTTTCGCCTTTAGTCTAAGCTTTCTTCTTTCTTCTACAGTTGAAGCACTTCCTATTTACCTTCAAGAACGTCGAGTCTTGATGAAAGAAGCATCAAGAGGAGCTTACAAGACTTCTTCATATATGATCGCTAACACCATAGTGTTCCTACCTTTTCTTTTTGTGATTGGTCTCCTCTTTTCCATACCAGTATATTGGCTAGTTGGGCTTAACCCTTCATTCACCGCATTCGCCTTTTTTGTATTCGTGGTGTGGCTCATTGTACTCATGGCGAGCTCGTTGGTTCTTTTCTTAAGTGCGGTCTCACCTGATTTCATATCTGGTAACTCATTAATCTCCACAGTTCTTGGTGCATTTTTCCTTTTCTCAGGTTACTTTATACCGAAAGAAGTGATACCAAAATATTGGATGTTTATGTATTATGTGTCGTTGTATCGATACCCTTTGGACTCATGGTTGGTTAACGAGTATTGGGATAGGAGGGAGGTTTGTTTCTCGGGTGAGGGTTCTGGTTCGACATGTTTGGTTACTGGGAATGATATCTTGAAGGGTAGAGGGCTTACATGGGACACTAGATGGATGAATGTAGGCATCATGTTTGGTTTCTTTGTGTTTTATAGGATACTGTGTTGGATCATTCTTGCAAGAAAGGTCTCTAGGACAACAATATGAATATTTTTTTTGTACTTTGTATAATATAAAATACTAGATTTTTGTAACTTGTGTTAGTACTTTGTTTTTTAAAAACAAGATAATGATATTTGGTAAAATTTAAGTACTTATTTCAGTTCATTGTCTATTTAGGATTTTGTTTGCTGTCATGACATTGTTGTTAAGGGATAAAATTTGATCATGTTTGTATAACATCATCCTAACTGGAAATTCTATGCCAGATGCAGTCTATGAAATGTTCAAAACATTGGCTTTTTATAATGGAGCGTGTAAACAGGTTTACCAACATAAACTGTTTCTTAACGAATCTTCTTTATGCAACAAAATTGTGCTGATATATTGGATTATCATGTAATATTCATGAATTACAGCATTCAAAATAGTGAGCTAACACCCATTCAAAGGTGTAGCAGAATCTTTATGCTATGTGACATATCATAATATATATGTTATGTAATTTTGTATAGGAGTTTTAAAATGGTCACCCAAAATTTATGAGTGACTCATGGTCCATGAACCAACTAATTCATCAAAGAAAATGTCTCTCCTTTGATCACACAAAGACAGCGGTAATTTTTCTCCTAAATACATCCAGATCCCAAATATATCGCGTTATTGAAAGCTCAAGTAACAAATGTTCTTTATAAGTATAATGTCTTGTAAAAATTTCTGTAACTATGATATATTTATTTAAAGCTAAAGACAAATAATGTAAATCGCTTGTTTTATTAACTTATACCAATTTGCATATGATTAGATACAATATTCCAAATTAATTACAAAACACAACAATATATACATAGCATGCATATACAAAGATTATTGGAGTTGAGCACCTTTAAACAACTCCTTCCATTTTTCTGTATCGCTTCCTGGTCCATCACCCTGTATCAGGAAACACTTGATCAAAACTAATTTACCTTAAACAACACACTAGCAAGTCGATTCTAGTTATCTTTTTACCTTTAATGTATAAATCCTCTTAAATCATTTTATTTACAAAATAAAATTATTTCCGAAAAATATATGAACTATCTACTTAATTTTAAAAGGAAAATATAAAACTATTTGTAGCATCAAACTTTTAATTTTCCTATTGTAGCATCCAGCTTTTTTAATTTTCCTATTGTAGGCCTGTAGCGTAAAAAAGTGAGGTGACAATAGAAAAATTAAGGATGAATATAAAGATTAAGGAAGTTGGATGCATACAATAGGATGATTAAGAAAGTTGGATGCTACAAGGAAAATTAAGAAAGTTAGATGCTACAATAGGAAATTTAAAAGTTTGATGCCTACAAAAGGAAAAAGTGGCAAGTTGGATGCCTTTTTATATCATTTTCCCAATTTAAAAACCCGAATTGGTTTGAGGCATACCAAAAATGGCCCATTTTGACCTATAATTTAACCTCCCGACCCTTTTGCCAGCCCCACACCAGACGCTTGTAAAACTTGTTTTCTGATTCTTGTAAGTCACAATAAACTCAGTAATTTACCGGGACTGAGTTGATTTCATATATTTGGCCTTCTGTGAAATCTATTTCCAATGCTTGGATGCAAGCTTCAGCAACTACCAGCCTACTAACCTCTCCTACGAGTTTATCTCCTGTGAAACACAAGCAAGAATCTCTCTGCTCAAGTGTTGTTAATAAAGTAGAATTGTCAATTTGTCATGTTACCTCACTTTCTTAAATAATATATTTTATTGATAAACAACAAAATGTCCAAATAATTTTATTTGAGCAGTATCTTATTACCTTAGAAGTCAATATTTAGTTAAATTTGACGAGAAGGGTGTATGTAAAGTACCTTGACCTATAAGGACAGCTCGTCTTTCACCTGCTGTAGCTTTGAGCAAAGTATTTAGATCATATGATGTATAAGGTCCATCTGTCAACCTACCAGGTCTAGTATCACAAAATGTAACACTTAATTAGTACACAATGAGCTTATATTAACAACAGAGGTAAACCATCTACTCAAATTCTTTGAATGTACTGTAATTGAAGATCAACGCGATTATGAACCACAAACCTTATTATGGTATAAGGAAGGCCAGAGTTGATAACAAAGTCCTCCCCCATCTTCTTATATTTCAGAACACCAAAAAGATTCATGATGCTGTCAACAAAAACACAATCGGACACGGTTTGTAACATGCATAAAGGCTGATTTAAATAAACATGTGCTAGTTAACAGGTGTTTGGTTGTAACGGACAAAATATATTTGCTTAGGCGTCTGGTTATTAACCAAACTTACCAGAACTTACGATAAATTAATTTGTTGTGTTTTAAAGTCTTAACTATAAAATTTGCCAAAAGATTCGAACACGTACATATCTGATTATTACAAACTTCAAACAACAGCGCACATCCAAACACTATTTTCTACATCGAGCTTTAATAGATCTGATTATCTGATTTTGGTTATTCAATGTCACATAATAGGGGTCAAAAGGCATACCCAAACACCCCATTAGTTTCAGAAGACAAAAAGGGTTGGAAACATCAAACAAAGGAACGATTAACACAGAGACTAGTGAATACAAAAGGAAACAAATAACTGGCAGCCATATACATACCTCCATGGTAGTTCATTAGACTTGGTCACTCCCACTGATGAAACTAAAATGAGTCTTGACAATGATCGAGGCAGTACTGACACAAGGTTTCTCACGCCTTCCCAGTCTTCAACAACAAAAGACATCGACTTATCAGAACTTGAGGCAATAAGCAAATATATTTGAACAAAGCAATATTCACAATTGATTTTCAACCAAGTATTGATTCAGACCTACTCTTTCAGGTGTGTTATCACCATCCCATCGCTTTGATGGAAAAGCTGTAGTACCCGTGCAGCAAATAACATGAGTTACATCCTATGCATCAATCAAAATGATCAATGTCATTTCTAATCACTCTACTTCTGTCAAGAAAACCTTAAATCAATTCAGAGTACATACCTCAAACATTGACGGATCAAGATCCTGTGAGTTCCGAGTATCACCTTTGATCACCTACCAAAATCTCTTTTTAAATAACATGTTATATCCTGAATTGGTTTCACTAATAACAGGAAGGGGGTCACATTTTTTTTATTGCATATCACGTAACAGAAACCCAAACAACAAAAGAAACCATACCTGCAATTTCTCATCGTCTTGTTCTCCAAATAGAGTAGTGGCTTTCTGTGGATCTCGGAGTAATAGTCGCAATTTAACATCACGATTTAGCAATGATGCTACCACTAATTGTCCTGTATAGAAGTAACACATTAGTACATATCACGGATTCATGATATACAAATAATACTTGTCCTAATAGTTTGATGTATAGAAGTAACACATTAGTACGTATCAAGTAACTGAGTAAGTATTAGGTCTATCATACAAACCAACAAATTGCAAAGACTGCAACATTGAAGATGGAAGTCAACAACGGAGACCAAAGTCAGAAAAGCGTGGGTATATAACAGTATCATTAAATGAAAATTTCGTGATTGGCTGAAATTTGCTTTTGTGAAGAACAACCGCAGATATTGCTCATTTGCTCCTATGTTCATGTAAATCCTTAGATGGTCTTGTCTCTTGTGTGAACTATGCTGCAGACCATAACTGTTTAAAAGTGCAGTCACTCAATACTAGTTACGTTTTGCGACATTCAATGAAATCGTCCTAAGTCGATATATGTTATTTAGCATATTTCATAAGAGACATAGACTTGCTTTAAAACACCTAGAAAGGAAAAAGTCGCCAGAAAACATATTCTCTGTAATTTGATGTTTTATATAATTAACCTTGTGAGAACTCGTGAAATATGGATATGCTAATCTTAGCAATCATTTAGAACATATAGGGCGGTGTTTGGATATGGGTATTCTAAAGTACATGTGAGGAACTAAACTCAGTGTTAGACTATCAGTAAACATGTTTAATAAAATTTGGGATAGATTACTCAATTATCATTTTCTCAAAACAACTTCTTACATGTTTCTCCAACTCTAGTTAATTTAACCATAAATACTTAAAACCTGAAATCGAAAAGTTGCTACTCAATCATTCAATACTTGTTCTATTTAACATCAATCACTTACTACTGATTACTTCAAGTCAAACTACTCAATTTGATTGCACATCCAATCATGACCACGAAATCAAAGCATGTGCATTATCTTAGAATATAACCTAAACATATCAGCCCTGCCATAACAACTCTATTTGGATAAGCAAACGCAACCTCCTAAACTAACATGATATGCCAAAGTCCCTTGTGTGCATATCTTAATCCACTGCCAAGCAGTGCAACTATTATCCAATTATTCGGTTTCAAAGTCCCAAATATATCGTGCAGTTCTAGAAACACAACATCAAAGTCCTAATTCCTAAACACCTTCCAAACATGAAAGTAGTACTTTCATAATCAGCTAATAAAAAGCATCCACATTTTATCAAACACTATATTATAAAGTTTTCGAATAAGTCTTAATCTAGCTTGACATTACTATACTGCATTTCTTTTTATTAACGGTCAAAAGTATCAGGTTTTCCACATTTACGTTACTCGGCTAGGGGCCTAGGGTGAGTATTTAGCTAGGATATCTCCGTGACCGTTTCCTAGCCCTTTCCCCGGCTACCCCTAAGATGTTTAGCTAGCGAGGTTTGAACCTAAGAACTCGTGATTACATCCCATTTTAATAACTATCTACTTATGTTTATGATAATGGGTTACAAAAATCATACCAACACCTCCAGTGCCCCCAGTGACAAGAACAAGCTTATTAGATGATGCAAAAGATGTGTTTTGGTTCTCAACTGTTTCTTGTTTTACTGAATTCCTACAAATATACAGTTTTCGTTTCGAACCAACAAGTTTTCTTTGAGTTGATGATAATGATGAGCTAAAAACAAGGTTGGTTTGAAGAATCTGTGTTTGGAATGTCGGGGTTTTATGGGTTTGAAAAGGGTTTGCGAGTGTGAGTTTGGAAGCCATTGGAAGAGACAGAGATTTAGTGGCAGTTATTTGTTGGGTGGTGTTTATAAAACATTATCCAAATAAAACTACCTGACAGTTAATGAGTGTTTGGTACTTTGTTTTATTGTTGGTGGTCTGTAAGTTGTTTCGTCAAAAGTGAAGTAATTACGGGAATTGCATTAGTTTCTTCTTTTCTCATTCACAAAGACTAGTTTAGTCATTTTGCTAAGTTAGGCTTGTTTCTAGTATAAATACACATCCTAGTCTCAACTAGGAGGGTAAGAAGTTCACATTTGTAATAAAGGTGTGTGTGGTTTCTTTTTCATCTCTCTAGGAACACACACATCTTCCCTTTTTTCTA
>CM040240.1:99578563-99799543 GCA_022545495.1 Chrysanthemum lavandulifolium | reverse complement strand
ACTGTAAGATTATGAAACCATGCTTTAAAAAAAAAAAAAAAAAAAAAAATTTAGGAATGCTTAAAATCGTGATTTAATAAAAAATATATAAAATATATAAAAATTGCATTTTACTATAATACCCTTTTGGATTAATAATAATTTTTAATATTTAAAAAATCTCATTGGTTTAGAAGGGTTCTCAAAGTTCTCAAGACTTAATGCGTTTCTCAAAATAAGGTCCCCTATATATATATATATATATATATATATATATATATATATATATATATATATATATATATATATATATATATATATATATATATATATATATATATATATATATATATATATATATATATATATATATATATATATATATATATATATATACTAGTCAAAACTCGTCCGATGGACTAGCATGACTTGTGATTTTATTTTATGATTTTGTGTATCCAATATACTATAAAGTAATTAAAAGTTAAATGAAAGGTTAAAGATCTATAATTGATGTTTACCATAATCCATTAAACGACTAAAAGCATGTAAGTACTTTGATTTGTGGTTTTTATTTTTAGGATTTATTAGAACAAATATATAGTTAAGAGTTATTAAAAGTTAAACTAAATTGTTAAGAAGTATAATTGATTTTACCATAATCCATAAAACGGCTAAAAGTAGGTAACTAATTTCTAACATTTTGTTCTAAACAATATTAATCATGAACATCTTTTACATTTGATATTATTAGTAACATTTATTATTATTATTTTATTTTTGTTAATTATGTTTATTTAGTTATTGTATATAGGTGCTTCCAAATTATTTTATCATATTTAGATGATGTTGACAAATTTGAATTATGTGTGAATGGATTTATGGTTTTGTTTGATGTTTGTTGTGATGAGAATATATGTATTGTCGTTATAAGTGGAGTTTTTTTGTTGATACCCTTTGTTTGTTAAGTGGTGATGTTTGTGTGTTTACCGTGAATAGAAAAAGGTTGTGGTTATATGGTTTGATAATGATGATATAATCCTTATAGAGGTGGTATTCAAACGGTGGTTTTTAAGGATGCTCCAACTACCATTTACTTAGTTAGAAAGCAGAGTTAGTGTTTTTGTTCGAGTTATTAAATTTTATTGTTTAAATTTGATATCATTAATTTCTAGTTTACATTATAATTATATTCGTGTGTTACGTGTTTTAATTATTTTTTTTGATGACATAGTTAGTATTTATATAAGGTTTTATTTTCAATAAGTTTTTAAACGAAATTTTATAAACCAAGATACACGATTATGATTGCTCGAGTATGTGTTTTTAGAATTCTCATAATCTTACAATGTTTTTAATAAAATTTTAAACTTATCAATATGGCTAAGCCTCTACCACGCACGCACGACTTTTATTATTCTTTGATTGTAATTGCTATGAATACACAATGTTTGTTGTTAATTTACGTATCACCATCCGATCACAAAAGAAAAGATACTGCGTGAATACCTTGAGACGCCTTACTTGATCTCGCCTACTATGAATGTCTCGAATCACTACTCGTCGTGGTGGATCCAAAGGTTGTTTACCCAATCCCTGCTTTTACCATTTAGTGAAATCCATTCACCTTCTCAATCACCAAATCGTTGATCAATTAAATTTGTATGAAAATCATTGGCATATTTTGCTACACCGTAGTTAAGGGTAGTAAAAAATAGTTGGAAAGTGTATGCATGTTGAAAGAAAAGGGTCGTATATAAAAACTTTTGGGTTTACTTGCCTCACTTGTAGGACTTTGGCGGCGTTATTTATATATGTGCCACCTAAAGGCCGGTCACTTATAGACATGGGCACCACGTAAATTTTTAGGCATTACGCAGTATGTGAAGTGAAGAACATGAAATCGCATTATATATATATATATATAGTGTAACTTTATTTTCGTAACCCCATTAGGGCAAGAATCGCAAGAACCCGATATAAACTATTAGATCATTTCATCAATGGATGAGATGACCGCTCCATTAATGTAATTAGTTCAAAGAATAGGTCATTGTATGTAAACACAAAGGGTATTATAGTAATCTTAAATGTCTCCACTAATTATGGAATTAATAATTATATGTAGGGAAAAAAGAACCGATCTATTCTCCATCTTTAACTGCGCCTCTCCATCACAATTCTCTTCTCCTCACCAAAACCTAGCACCGCCTCTTTTATTTTTATTATTAGGTAAGTTTTTATTTTTACAATAGTCGACGTTTCTTGATCGTTGTTGATTGGTCGATTGATCGTTTTTTATAGTCGACGCTTTTATTTTACGATAGTCGCCTCCTTTATTTTTATTCTTAACTAGAGAAAGCTATCCGTTAATCAAGATAATTAAGATAAATATTGGTTAATGTTGACGTGGTCTCTTTGATGAAAACAATAAAACAATAAAAGATAGTATTGGTTAATGTTGATTGATCGTTGTGTTCTATTATTGATGAAAACAATAAAAGATAGTATTGGTTAATGTTGACATGGTCTCTTTGATGAAAACAATACAAACTCTAAAAATAACTAGAGAAAGCTTTCGGTTATTTTGTATAATTACATGTTTGTATATTTCTACTCATATTAATGACATATCTTTAATTATGAGTCCTGAGCAAAAAAAAAAAAAAAAAAAAAAAAAAAAAACCCTCTAGTTGATTGTCTAATCTTTATAGAAATATAACTACTGTAAATGAGATGTAGTGCTTGATACCCTAGCCTTTTGCTATCAACAGCCATACAGTCTCCTTTAAGCTTTCTACAAATGTGGTCCAGGATGGATTATGTTGAAATAGGGTCTATGGCTCGTCTAACAGTTAGAACTAAAAATCAAAATCTTTAAGTTTAGATTTATTCAATATGTTTGCAAACATTCATTTGACTTTCAACCCGCTTGACCCGCTTAGTAAAAGAGGTTCAATTTACAAAGTTTGATTCCTAATAACTTTAACCTTGTTTTGTTGGGTTTACGTGATAAAACATATGTGTTTTGTGTATGAATTATAAAACATATATGTTTTGTGATTGGATTATATATGTTTTATGGACAAAAAAAAGTTCTTATTTGTGTTTGTTAGTTTAAGCTTGTCCATGTGTGTTATGTTATCTTGAGTTTTATTTTAAAAGTATTTAATCTTATGCTATTATTTTTCTAGGCATGACGTTATTTGAAGGTGTGCACACATACCGAAGTACATATATGTTCTTCAAGGCGTGCATGTATGTTTTGGAAGATATGCATTACAATGCTCAAAATATTATGATGAGAAACTTCAAACACATATGTTTTGTGCATATGTCCGCTTCACGTTAATTATCATTAGTTACGATGTGTAAAGATAGATTATATTCATGTATTTTTCTTATTATAAATTTGTATTTTGATTGTATTTCAATTTATATCGAATTTTGTGTTTAACATTATGTTCTTAGTTGTTATAAATTTACATGATCTAAAAACACATATGCACATTTTCATTTGAAAAACATGTATGTCAGAAAAAACTATTCCAAAAACCAAAATAATAAAATTAATTCACCCATATGCACTAAATCAGTATTAAAACATGCATGTTCAGAAGAAAAAAAAGGCGCAAAAAAAAATTGAATGTTTTCAAAAAATCAAAAATAATATAAATTTGACTTTTACTATCATACCCTTTTGATTAAATAAAACATTTAATAATTAAAAATGCTATGTTGCATTGATATGTTGTACAATATGCATTACTAGGAGTACACAAAGGCCTCGCAGCTCGTGACTTAATAGGTTCTCAAAATAAAGGTCCCCTATATATATATATATATATATATATATATATATATATATATATAGGTTATTGTAAAAGTAATGAATGGTAAAAAGTATAGGAAGGGATTTTGACCATAGGATATGTCAATGTAAAATAAATTAATGGATGAGATCAATTGGGTTATTAATGAAAATTTATTAATTTTAGTGGGTCATTAAGTGTAATTGTGAAAGTCAAAAGGGTATCATAGTATTTTAATGTATTGCATTAAACGTATGTTTTGCTTAAAAAATTAATGGCTTGCACATCTAGTTAATGACATATGAAAAAGTTGAAAAGCTAATTTTTGAAAAATTTCTAACGTTTTTTTCCTATTCATTTATGAGATCCATTAATTTATCTTAATTGTCATACCAATTTATCTCTTTTGACACACTTGTTAGTATATTTTTAGTGGTATATTATAAAATTTTAGTATATTTGTAATGACACATTATAGTTAACACACAACTTTTTATGACACACTAAAAAAAATTTATACGTTTGTAGTGACACACAAATTTTTATGACATATTTTTAGTGATAAGTTAAATCTTTTGATATACTTAGTTTAATAATACATTTCTAATAACACACTAAATTTGAGTATTTTTTATGACACACTTTTTATCACACTATTTCTTAATACATTTGTAATAGCACACAATTTTTTTTGATACAATGGTATTTAGTAATGATTCACTAATTATATTGACACATTTTTAGTGATAAATTATGTTTATTTACACACTTAATTTCATAATGAATTTTCAATGACACACTAAATTTTTTGACCCATTTTATGTGACACATTCAACCTTTTAATACACTGATTTCAAATGATGTTACAAACATCATTGTTACTGTTGGACTAATTTCAAAAGATTTGTCTTCTTTCCTTTTCTCAAGTTTTCGTAGAATGGTGCTACGCTAAACTTTTTATATTTTAAACACACAAATTTTCTTGATAGGTGTATACAATGACACATAATTTATTTGGTACATCTCAAAGGACACTATAAATTTTAATACATTTGAAGTGACACATAATATTTATCACATTAATTTTCTTGATATATATGTAGTGACACACTTAACATTTGTATTGACACACTAATTTTATTGACAAATTTTTAGTGGCAAACTAAGTCTTTTGACACATTTAGTTTCATGATATATTTGTAATGACACTTTAAGTTTTTCGACACATATTTTTGTGTGACACTTATTCTTTTAATACATTTGTAGTGACACACTAATTTCTGAATACATTTTTAACGACAATATAATTTTATGATACATTTGTAGTGACACACTAACTTTTTTGTTGCATGTTTAGTGAAACACTTAGGTCTTTTGACATACAAAACTAATTGTTGGTATACCTAAGCTTTAATACTTGACAAAATTTGATACGTAATTTGACAAAAATGGTTTAAATGAGCTTTATTACTTTCAGCAAACCGGTAAAAAATGTTTCATATATATAAGCTTTAATACTTTGACAAAAAGGCTTAAATGAGCAATTAAAAGATGAGTGTCAAGTCCCTAAAATGCCCTTATTAATCAAATCAAATATGTTACACTTTTAACCCTTTTATCCTTTTATCATAAGACACTTTTATTTGATCTAAACTCTATATATATATATATATATATATATATATATATATATATATATATATATATATATATATATATATATTTGCAATGTTAGTTCATGAGACAAAGGATTTGAAAATGGTGATACTACGTTGAGGAAAACTTGTTCGGCTACAGACTTTATTTGGTCAAATGCTCCCCTAGATGTTCTAGGTATTGTTACATCCATGGCCTTCACATATGACATTTGTTAGGCAATCAAGAATCATAAATTATCTACGGAAGAGTTATTGTATTTTTCTCTTTTTTTTATTAGTAGTAAGGAGGCCAGATGCTAATCGCTAAGTTGCTAACGGTCATTGAAATTCTTACCAAGATTGATTAAGGCTTTGTATTAGTGCAAAACCACTGTTTCTTTAATTTATTAGACATTTGGCTATTCGTTTACTTTTCCAAATTTTCATGCTTTGATATATTGGTTAGAATTATATCGTTATCATTTTAAAATTTTATATCGGCCCCCCTCAACTTGAAATCCTGGCTCCGCCCCTGTTTCTTTCTCGATCAATAAAGGGATAGGATCAAGATTCCCGGGTATCTACGTTGAGTTGGAATTATGGCTATATTATTTCTTGATTTAGATGATTATATGAAGTTGTTGGAAATTAGAAACAGTTGAAATGCTATTGTTATCGGCTGCTAAGGTGTTTAAATAAGTTTGGGGATTAAAAAAAAAAATCTAGTTAATATATAGTTATTTAATAATTGTTTGTTTTTGTTTTATATCGAATCCAGGGTATTAATTCCCGAGACGACTTTTGGTGGTGTCGAATCTAGGGTTCTTATTCCCGAGACGACTTTTGTTGGTGTCGAATATACTGTTCTTATTCCCGATACGACTTTTGTTTTTGTCGAATCTAGGGTTCTTATTCCCGAAACGACTGTTTAGGATACTTTGGGTTATCCCATTTTATTTTGGTTATTGTTTTATTTTGCTTTTTAGTTTACTACTTCATTCGAAGCCATGATTTCGCCGCCCGAACTGCGGGAGTATTAGTGGATAATTAGGCCCAAGCCCGTTTGTGGGTTTTGGGAATTAGGTTTACCATTATAAATAATGGTGATCAATAATGTTATACCGTTTTATCATTGTCTTACAAATATGCTGTGAACTTCATCATCATTTCAAGCAGTTGCTGCTTCGATTCATTTATCAAACTTTCATCTTAAATTCCATCTAATTGTCTTTGTCAACTAGTAATCCATTGTAAACAAGAGGATTCTCGTTAGGACAAAATCGCATGGGAACAAGAATGTCACTAGCAAACTCAAATAAGTAACGCTGACACGTTTTCTATACCACCATCTACCCAGCCATCATTTTCCGACACCGGCTGCATTCGGCTATATCCCTTGTGAGGTCTAGTCGATTCTTTGATACGCACTGCATTGTAACAACCTAAATCGCTTATGAAATGTAGTTGTTGATGAAAACAAACAGGAATCACATAAGAAGAAATGAAACCGATTTGAAATCAAATGATTCACTTAGTTTGTAATGGAATTAGAGAGAAATATTACAAGTCTTTTCGTGAATGAATTACAAATGAAATGTAAAGTATTTATACAATCGGGAGGAAGGAGAAATGGGAGGGAGGTTAGCATGATTTTCCGCCAAAAGTTAGTTATAACTTTGGCTTTGAGAATCCATCATTAGTGGTTTCGGTGGAATCCATCGTGTTCAAAGAGAATCCAAATTGGCGCAGATCAAATCCCTTCCTTAGCATTTGACTTTCCACACCAAACAAAGATCTTCTTGCTTCATCTTGATCAAACCATGGGTACTTTTTCAAGAGTTCAAGATATAGTTCCCAAGTTGCCTCTTCTTCACCGCCATTTGACCATTGTACTAACACATAAACAAAGACTCTATTGTTAACCTTTCCCGCCTCCTCGTCAATGATTTTCACCGTAACACTGATAGAGTCCTTCATTGTCACATGGGAAGAGTTCCAGCTTATTCACCACCCTTTGCAAAGCTTAAGTTGGGACATGAAATAATTGGATGGATTTGACTACCACTGAAGGCGTAATTTATAAGCCACATTGCCAATCTTCTATGATCTTGAAAGGACCATAGTACTTGGTCGAGAGTTTGTTATAAGGACTTTGTCTATTGCCACTTGCTCGTTGCGCTTCAAATAGACCCACACACCTTCTTCAAAATTTCTATCAGCCTCTGTGTTTATCCGCCAAGCTCTTCATCCTATCTTGTGATCTCTTCAGATGAAACTTAAGCATGTTAACCAATTGCTCTTGCTTGCATTGTCCTATCCACAGCTTCAACGAAGATTTCCCACGCAAATAAGGCATGGATGGGTGGTGTTGACCATATAACACTTCAAATGGAGTAGTCTCGATAGTAGTGGAAATTTGTGTTATACCAAAACTCGCCATTAAAAGCCATCAGGTCCACTCTTTTGGCTTCTCACCGACATACATCTCGGTAGCACTCAGACACCTATTCACCACTTCATCTTGTCCATCCGATTGTGGATGGTAGTCGTTGACATTTTCGGTTTTACTTTCAAAGCCTTGAACAATGATTGCCAAAAGCACTTAGGAACACTTTATCTCCGCTACTACAATGGTATTTGGCAAACCATGTAACTTGTAGATGTTATCTAAGAACACTTGTGCCACTTGTGCACTGTGAAAGGATGTTGAAGGAAATAAAATGAGCATACTTTCTGTCTGTCCACCACCACTAATATAATTTTCCCATGAGATTTTGGCAATCCTTCCACAAAGTCCATGGATATATCACTCCACACTCTAACGGGTATAGGCAAAGGTGCAAGAGTCTCGGATAGGCACCGAGATCGCTTTTGCCTCGACACATCACATTCCCCGATCCATTGTTTAACCACTTTCTCATTCCTTCCAATAACAAATAGAACTCATCTTCAGACAAATACTTGAACACCGTAATGCCCACCAATTCATCTATGTGATTCAGGAGAAGATTTTCTTTCTCAATACCTCATTACCTCCCACTACCAACCTACCTTTCCTTCTTAATCGGCCATTAGACCAAGTGTACTTTGTTGATTGAAAATTATGATCTTCAAACCGCTTTATTAATTTGGCCAACTTCTCATCCGTCACCCAACTTTCTTCAATTTTTGAGAAGTTCAAGAGTCACATTAGTAGCTATCATTGCCAATACCATTGACCATGCATTTCCTTCCTAGACAAAGCATCGCCTACCACATTTTCACCGCCTTCTTATACACAATTTCATAATCATACCCAAGCAATTTAGGCAACCATTTAACTTGGAAAGGAGTAAGCCTTGATCCAATAAGTACTTAAAATTTGAAGTGGTCGGGCCTTGATCTTAAAATGTCACCCATTAAGTAACCTTCCATTTCTCCAATGCCAAAATGACAACTAAAATTCTTTTTCATAAGTGGACAAAGCTTGATGTCTAAGAGATAAGGCCTACTCTGTATGCCAATGGATGACCATCTTGCAACAACACAAGACC
The DNA here is from genome assembly GCA_022545495.1 of Chrysanthemum lavandulifolium. Classification (NCBI taxonomy): domain Eukaryota; kingdom Viridiplantae; phylum Streptophyta; class Magnoliopsida; order Asterales; family Asteraceae; genus Chrysanthemum; species Chrysanthemum lavandulifolium. The sequence goes on along the minus strand of CM040240.1, from coordinate 99,790,582 downwards.
AATACCAGCCCATGCATCCGGTTTCCACAAAGTGAATTCTTTCTCAAAGTTTGGCAACCCCAACACCGGTGCTTGTATCATAGCTAACTTCAATTGCTCAAAAGCTTCTTAAGCTATGTGGACCATTCAAAAGAGTTCTTCTTCAAGAATGCGCTTAATGACTTCTGATGATTCCATACCCTTAATGAACCTCCTATAATAGCCCATGAGTCCTAAAATCCTCTCGCTGTTTCCACATTCTTGGGTGTAGGCCAATCTTTCATAGCCTCAATCTTAGAAGGATCCGTTGCAACCCCTTTATCGGTGATGATATGACCCAAGTACTCCACCGAGATCTTGTAAAAGTGCACTTGCTCTTTTGCAAACAAGGTGAGCCCATAGTAGTCAAAAATCATTTTCGGTGTACAATGTTCTTCAATTGACTTGCTATAAACCAAGATGTCATCAAAGAAAACCAATGTGAACTTCCTCAAATAGGGTTTAAAGACCTCATTAATTAGTGATTGAAATGTGGAAGGGGCATTTGTGAGTCCAAATGGCATCACTAAAACTCATAGTGGCCATCATGAGTTCAATGCGCCTTATGAATGTCTTCCTCCTTCATTTTGATCCGGTGATACCGCACCTTAAATCAAGCTTTGAAAACACCATCGACCCATGTAATTCATCTATCAATTCTTCTATCATAGGTATGGGAAATTTGTCTTTGACAAGATTCTTATTCAATTGTCTATAGTCAACACACATTCTCCAACCGCCATCCTTCTTTTTAACCATGACTATAGGAGAGAGAAAGAACTTTGACTAGATCTCGATGACACCAAAGATCCAATAACTCTTGTACCATCTGCTCAATGGCATCCTTTGGCTAGGAGGATGCCTATAGGTCGATGTTAAGCGGAGGAGTGTTTGGCATAAGAGGAATGTGATGATCATGTGATCTTTTGGTGGTAAACCAGTAGGAACTTCAAACACACCTTTAAAGTCATCCAAATTTCATCAATCTTTCGTGACTCAATCAGACTCTGTCCCCGCCATACTACGTAATGACACAGGACATACACAAAGATGTCATAGAATTCAACATAGCAATCTGTTTCGTTTCTAGGTTGCATCCATTGAAGTGTAGCTTGTTGAGAACCTCTTAGCAACACCTTCTTATTCCCCATATAGAACCTCATGGTTAATTTCTCAAAATTGCACATAATTTCCCCAAAGACAACCAACGATTCCCAACACCACTTCACAACCTCCTAAAGGTAGTACCATAGCATCAATCATAAGTTTCTTCTCCCATGATCACGGATAAACCACAACACATCAAAGTACTAGTCATAGCTTGACCATTAGCCACGACACTTGCAAGGACACATAGTTTTAGTCTTACAACCCAACTTCGATACCGCAAATCAATGAAATTATGTGTACTTCCACAATCCACAAGCACATGCACCTTTGTTTTCCTACCATACCCTTAACCCTCATTGTCTCGATAATTGTATACACAAGAAGTGCATTCAATGAGATTTGAGCCACCATTTCATTATTATGATCAATTTCAAAGTCCGATCATAATTCCCCAAATGACCCATTTCATCATTAGCCCATTCTTCTTCTGCACTCAATTTCCTCATCCAACACCACTTAATGAATGCAATTGACCACTACATTTGTGTCTGTGCACATATTTTTGGTCACGAGAAAACAAAGATTCTTAGCCCTCTTATCCTCCAATTCTTTTTAAGTCAATCTCTTAAAGGGTCTATTTTCCCATATGGTGTTCTTGTGGGTGCAGTAAAGCCATAGGTCTATTAACCGGTTTGGTAGAATGCCCTTATCCTTATTGACATAACCAAGAGTAATGATCTCATAGGAGATTGGAAATTATACTGGCTTTAATGCAAGATTAGCGGTTCTTGTTTCTTGGCCCGACTATACACATCCATCAATGTTGACAACTTAAACATTCTAATGGGCATCCCAATTTCATCCTTCAAACCTCCAATGAACAAACTGATAGCATATTCTTCACTTAACTCCACCTTATTCACCAAATCTTCAAACAAATCTTCGATATCACAAGACACTACCAGCTTGTTTCAAATTCTTCAAATCCATCATTGGATCTTCAAAGCATGAACCAAATCTTTGCAAAGCTTGTTTCATACACCTCCCAAGAACTGCTTTCACCAAATCGCTTAATGAATCTGCGATGCCACACCAAGGCTTTTGTCATACACATGCATTGCAAAGAATTCCCACTTTCAATTCATCATCTACATTATCAAGACAAAGAACTACCTACACTGAAATATCCAACCCTTTACATCATCCCCATTGAATCTTGGAAACTCAAATTTAGACAACCTACTATATTGTAGTATCTCATCCACCATTTCTACCATTGTTACTATGATTCCTGTAATCGTACTTCACCATTCCTCATTCTTTGCATTTCACCATCAACCGCCATAGTTCTTGCAAATCACTAACAGCTTGTTGAGTGATTCCATTGAAGAATCTTGATTACTAATCGTGGTTCTTGTGTTCACCACTCACCAAGAATATTATTGCTCATCTACAATGGAATAACAACCATGGTCCTATTCTTGATTACCCAAACCAAATGCTTGATCGCCTTGTTCAAGGCTAGAGAATTTAACCACTAATGGGCTAGCCTTGTGACCGTACAAATGTTTGGCACTAACTGATGTAATAGAATAGGTGAAATTAGTGGTGACTAATTTCTTTGCCGAAAATCTTGTTTCTTTCAATTACACGAGAAGATAACCTAAATCAAGAATGTCGGCTTAACAATCTTGAATATTATCCGTGCCAAGAAAGGGCTCGATACCACTTGATACGCACTGCATTGTAACAACCGTAACCGCTTATGAAATGTAGTTGTTGATGAAAACAAACAGGAATCACATAAGAAGAAATGAAACCAGATTTGAAATCAAATGATTCACTTAGTTTGTAATGGAATTTAGAGAAATATTACAAGTCTTTTCGTGAATGAATTACAAATGAAATGTAAAGAGTATTTATACAATTGGGAGGAAGGAGGAACAGATTTTCCGCCAAAAGTTAGTTATAACTTTTGGCTTTCAAGAGAATCCATCATCGCGGTTTCAGTGGAATCCATCGTTGTTTCAGTAATCCAAATTATGCCAGATCATTCTTTCATCTTGCATCCATAATCTACATACCCAGTTTGCAATTTTAATTCTGACTCCCCTCGGATTTGGTCAGATTGGGTCCATGTTTGTTAATCTATGTTATGAGTAGAGGTGGCCAAATGGTCATGTCAGTAATGGATCAAAATGGGTGAATTTTTTTATATGTCGAAACAGGTCAGTTGGACTGGGTTCTCCTGGAAGACTTTCTATCCAAAATTTGTAATTTTTTCTATTTTACCCTTATATAAATACCAGAGCCGCCTACAATCCCTATATGATTACAAAAAATATAATACTTCAACAATGTTTTTGTTCAAAGTAATCAACTTACGAAGTATTAGTAATCAACTTATGAAGTATTATGCATAAAAAACATCGACTGAATTTGAAGGCATGATCAAAATCCAACCTATGGCAGGTGTTGAGGAAACAATATTGCGTTTGGGGTGGAGTAATTTAGAGTTTATAAACACAAAGGGTGTGGAAACATATGATCTTCATAGAGGACCAGAAGGATCTCAAACGCAGGTTTCCTCTAATTATGTGTTTGTGTGAATATATATGCATATATAGTTTCGTATGATTCAATTAAGCTTGTATTTGGCGATGTATTATGAATACGGAATATTCAAAGACAATTTATGAGGCGAATTGATACCAAATTGATTGAACGAAGTGAGCGGGCCATCAATTTCATTTACTATCCCATCATCTTCTATAAAGCTCAGAGGGTTGAATTTCTACTATGTTGAGGTGAAACAATCTACATATCAGATATTTGATTTGCCACATATCAAAATTAGTAATATAACAAAGAACCTCACCTTGATGTACAAGCATTATATTAGAACTGTCAATGTAGGTGGAGAGAGTTTTAACATTCTTAAGTCACTGGATGTTTGGGGAGAACGAGATGGAAGATGGTGACCAACTTACTATTTCCATTAATCATATCATTGTTAATATAAAGGAGTTTGGGGTGAGTTTTGTGTATAATGATGGTAAGAATAAAGAAGATCCATTGAGTTATTACAAGTCATGGTTCTCTCCTTTTCAAGTGATACAGGTTAGTCGCACGGCCAAACCACAAGAGAGTGCAATATGAATTTGACTAATGTGTGTGAATCAATTCAGAATTGTGATGAACTTATCCTCATTGATCTCACTTACTGCATAGAGTTTAGAAAGTTTATAGGAACTTTAGCCAATTTAAAGAAAGTCAAAACACTAATACTCCATGGATGTAGTCTTGGTGAATGTTCACCCAACATAAGGGATATGGATTCACTTAGAATTCACAATGCTACCAAAAATGGCATACCAAGAGATTTGCAGTCCTTGGCGATTTACTTACCAAGCTCATTAGTTATCTTGTCGCTTGCATAAAATAACTTGCCCATCGAATCCTTTCCCATGGACTTAAATTTCCTGTCCAAGTTGAAAGATTTGTATTTAGATGGTAATCCATTAATTTCAATGCCTAATTGTTTAAGAAGCCTTCCCAGGCTTAAGTTCCTTAGCATGTGACTATGAAACACTAATGTCAATCCAAAATCCTCCACGCTACTAAGAATGTTGTCCAACAACTTTTACATCAGTTCCGCACAGCGTTGTGAGACTTTGCTAATAAAGAAAATTGCATTTGATCCAGAAAAGTCCCCGCTGGATTTATTTGAAGATTTGTACGCATTAACAGTAGAAAATTAGATATGTGCATTGTGTGGAAGTAGAAGTTTTAATTGTGCAGTATTTTTTTAGTGTTATACGTCATCAATGACCAAGGACTTGGTTGAAACTGATAAGTATTGCACGCAACCATGTGAAGGTGACATTTTGTGTGAAACCTGTGAAAAAAACTGGTAAAGCTTGCGGGTTTGATCTGCTTATACTTCGTATTAGCCCGGTCATTTTGGCAGCATCAAACACCTAATAAAGAAAATGAAACATTTCCAGTGATACAGGTTAGTCGCACAGCCAAACTACAACAGAGTGCAAGCACAGGGATACACTTTGTTGCTGAAGAAAACATTATTTTGTCGTCTTGCTAAATTTAGACTACAACCTGAAACCTTTGTTGCTGAAGCTTGAACTATGGCCCCCTCTTTCTATATCTATCAGTAAGTTGGTGATCTATATTATGACTCGACAATGATGTAAAACCTATACACGCGATCTTAATCAGGTTGTACTTTGCATACAAGTCAAAACCAAGAGGAATAACTCTTTTAAGCCCTCTGGTGAACGTAATTACATACTTAACAAAAATGATCCCTCCACTCAAATGAGCAATTTTAAGGGTAGGTAGACGTGTTGATCTAAAGATTGTAATAAATAACCCAAGTCTTGTTTGAATGTTAAAGACTGCTACAGAGTTGTATTAAAAAAAAAAAAAAAAAAAAAAAAAAAAAAAAAAAGGCATTATTTTGCCTTACAAATGTAGTTTATGAGCATTTTTTTTTTATTTGCATTTCTACGAGTCAAAAGTGATTGGCCATATTAGGTTACAAAGAACAAAAGATATGTCTTATTACAGGGTACGTGAAATGATTCGTGAAGAGCTAAACTTAGAGTTCAGGTACCATCATTCGGTTTTGGGATCCTCTTATATTCGTAGTTGTTTATGTCAACACTCTGCTGCAAAGCCTGTAACCAAACAAACTCAGTGATAAGCTTCACAAAAGTATTGGAATACTACATGAAGGGGTTGGGCAGGCTGAAACTGGGTCAAAATGACTAACTATTGGTATGGTTCCTTTTTTTGCAGACCAAAAACATTTTTTTGTTAAATTTTATGTTTTTACAAAATAACGTTGTTACATATAATTAAAAAAATCTATTGCCTAAAGCAATTGGAGGTTGCTGGTTGCATGCATGAAAATACGCTTTGGACTGCTTTTGACCCATTTGACATATTCCTATTTAACTAAATTTTTTGAATTGGCCCGTTTTACCCGTCAGAGATAACATAACCCATTCTATAGTAAATGGGTCGAATTAGACACCATATACCGAGAAATGAGTTTTTAGAATCTGACCTTTAGCTCTTCTTCCAGAGACAAGTTTTTGGGTTTGTAAGCTTCAATTGGTCCTGTTCTTGAAAGGGCTTTCTTTGTTTCAAGGATTTCCCACTCTTGATCGTCTTTTACCTTAGCTATATCCTTACTGAAGTACGAAAGTTGACATCAGAAATATGAAAAAAAAATATAGGGAGGAAAACTAGAAACAAACTGAAGTTGACACTATCGATCACTGAACAAAACTGTTACTAGCAGACTCCCCTTTGAATCGATTGTATGATGAAATACGCAACCATTCTGATTTAGTAAATTAGTTAAAGATCACTCACCTGCCCTGCAAAAGATGACCAAGCCCAAGTGCTCCAAAAACGGTGAGTGATATCATAGGTAGCCCATATCTGATAAATGGTCCTTTTCTTCCCCACCTTTTGAACCCTGAAGCTTTATTCTGAATTTTAGGTTGTTGCATTGTCGTTCCAACTGTCGTCATCCTTAAACACCACAATTTGACATGTATTGTATTTGCAACAAGTAACAACATCACCTATTTGCTTTATTTTTTATTGATTGCAGTCATAAAACTCAATATTTTTTACTACTTCCACTAAATCAATTGCAGTACCAATTAGTACGCTAGAATAATCAATGTAAAGCACTTGCTAGTCTTCTAGTCCATAAGTATGCCAAGACACCTAATAAGCTGTTTGCGTCTTCATAATTTGAAACCGATTTAATAGCTTACTAGATCAGAACCCATGTTTAACACGGGAAGAAGTAAATTTCTAAAAATACGATCATAATGAAGTAGAGATCAGGTGAAAATGCCCAACAAAATAATAATAATAGAATGTGTACGAATAAGGTATGCTCAATTTGATGACACCAACTTTTACAATTAATGATCATACATTTCATATAGTAGACATTGAGTTGAACATATAAAACTGAAGGGTTCAAAATTGTTCTTATACGAATAGTCATTGAATAATAAGAACAATTTAAGGCGCAAATAACCTAATTAGGGCATCCATAATAAAAGGTTCATGAAAAGGTTGATCGTTTACTTCAACCATAGTGAGTTTGAAGTTTACATCTATATGACATGAAAATGTCCAAATCATAGACCTCTTCATAATCTTATAGTGTCAATTTTTTTATAAATTAATGATTTAAAATGTTATAAACTTATTGAAAAGTTTCACCCGTTGGGTGAATTGTCTAATAGATTAAAATTGAACTTTTTTTCTAATAACAATGAGAAGATATCACACAATACAGCCAACAGTCATTGAATAAGACCACTTAAGTATTTTTTATCTTAACAAACTCTAATTATTATTATATAAAATGGAAAAAGATACCATTTACCGTTTGTTTGTCTTGTATTTCTTAGAATTAAGAAAGTAATCCAGTTTATAAATATGATGATCTAGTTAATTAACACAAAAATATATACCAGTTTAATAATTACAACAAATAGGTAACAACATATTAGTGAGCATGCACTTACAAAAACCTAATCACAAGAATCGATTTGGTCCAAGGTTGCAATTCTAAAATGCAAAGCAAAGCATAGAACAATTTATTTGAGCTGAGATATCCACCTTGTTATGTTCTGCAGATGCGTTTGAGGAATCTTCCCTTTTTTATACTGCAAATGTGAAAGCAAACATCACTGTATTAGAATATAGATAGAATAATGAACATATCATTAAAATCACAGCATACCAGCCCGATTTTGTTCACTGGATCACAAATACACAAAAAAATAAAAATAAATAAATAAAAACAAAAATAAAAGTCCTACAACTCAAAAACCAAGTAAACTGCCAAAATACGCTCCTTTTTCCATCTCTAGTCTCCAGAAAACTTTCAGACTTTGAAAAACGTGTTCAAACGCTGTAGCATTTCCCGAATCAGAGAATTTAAAAACGTGTTTAATGCATTTATTTTTATTACTCTTGTTTTCATTATAAACACGATCCCATTCCCAGCCACCACCAAATGGCAGTATGTGACAGCTATCATCAACCCGAAACCAGGTAACAGAACCAATTAATTACTAGTGTAAAACCAAAATGAACCATCCCTACTAAAACTGGAAACATATAACCTCAAACAGCAGAAGAGAACCAAACCAGGAAAAGTCAAACACAAGAACCGCATGCACCCTTCAAAGAGCCAGGAAGACTGCAACAATAACCTAATAACACCCATTGCAACTATCCCTTATTGGCATTACAACTAACACTCAAACCAGCATATAACAAACCCAAAACCCAAACAACCACTCCAAGAAAGACACATCTAAACACCAAATCAGAACATATTTAGCAATCAAGAACAATAACCATCACGTAACATGGGTCGCAAAAAACATGAGGGTGGAATGATATAACTGATAACAACCATTTCGCCATATAATATTGTTTGGGTACACTTGAGTTTAGTAACTCATTTCATGCACACAGTCACACACAAAGTTACACAAACACCTTCAGGGAGGTTAATAGCTTTCTCAAAACGCAACAAACATTTAAGCTCCCCGAATAAGCTTTTAGCCAAACCACCAAATCAAATAAAAGGCAATTCAAAGTTCAAACAAATTAAAAGGGGCAACAAGTGAAATGTGTAAAACAAAATAAAAATAAACAAAACATGTGTCAAAATGAAACTAGTTGTTTGTAGTAGTATATATAGTAAGTTGTACTAAGATTTTGACATTTTGTGTTGTCACTTGGGTGTTTGGAATTGCTTATTCTTTTTACCGACATATTAAGAGGGTGTTTGGATTAACTTATTTATTGAAATTACAGGCTTATTTGAATTTGGCAAAGCTCTTGAGCTCAATTTGGTTGGCTTACGACCTTATCAACGTGAGCTTATCGCTTATTTAAGTCCATAAACTCACCTTGATAAGTCCGAAAAAGTGGGCTTATGAATTTTTCCATGTTCAAATACTACCAAATAAGCTAATCCAAACACCCCCTATGGCACTAATAAGTTACAGTTGTATATATTGATGGTTACAAAAACTGAGAGTTAATTGTATCAGGAAATTTCACATGTCTAAACACATTCAAAATTCAAGATTTTAAATAAGAATATGCCACTAATGAGCAAACAAAAGGAAACTAGTTAGTGGTAAATAATCAGCATTAATCATGTGTAATAGGGCTGCTTTATGTACCTTTTGAAAACGTGTTAGAGATAACCGTGTGGAGATCGCGACGGTTTCTGGTGGAAATGCGACAGTGTTAACATATGACAGAGTCAAATTTTCCGATTTGTTATTATTACAGTATGTAACTTGTATTTTCCCTTCAGCTTTTGCTTATACATATTGTTGGTCCTCAATTTTTAAAACTCAAAACCAATATCACCTCAACATTATCTAATAGGGTCAAATGAGAAATTCTTAACGTGAGAGATCGTGAAATAAACATGAGTAGTGCATTTAGTCACGTTGATTTATAGTTTTTATGCATAAAAATATTTTTTCCGTTGATAAAATACGAGGCTTGAAATTGCGTTTCTCATGGTTTCTCACTGGAACTAAAGTCATACAATTGTTTAGATTTTTTTTTTTTTTTTTGGAGAAAATGTTAAAGTTAGTTTTATACTTTTTAAATAAAAATAAATCAGTAACCAAAATAAGTTCATTACATCTTCACTCTGTAACTTATTTCTAATGCAGCCATAACTTAATAACACCCATTAAAACTGTCGGGATATGAACCATTTCATATCAGTTGGTCACGCATATTCCATGTACGAGGCTAACTCAATTAGGCAAGAAAGTTAATTAATCTGTTAGTCATTAATCAAGTGTTTGTAGTTGAACTAGCTAGCTCTTATAAATATTAAATAGTGATCATGTACTCATATTGTTACTTAGCTAATGAAAAGATTGTTTCTTTCTCTCTAATCTCTCTCTAAACACAAATAGTCAAACACCGAATTACTTCAATTCTAATTCTACATACATTAAGATTCTGATGTTTGGATTCCGTTCTTCTTTTCTTAATTTTAATCCTGGTTGATCATATCATGTCCCTCATTAGCATACATATAACACTCAAACCAGCAGACAACACGCACAAAAATCCAAATAATCACTTGAAACAAGACACGTATAAACACTGAAACAGAATATAATTAAAAATCAAGAACAATAACCATCAAGTGAAATGGGTCACAAAACATGAAGGGGCCAATACGATATAACCATTTAGGCAATATATGAGTACTAATGTTTGGGTAAGCTGAAGCTTAACAGCTTATGTCATGCACATAAAGGCTATAAGCTCTTTAAATTAAGCTTACACAAACACCTTTAGGGAGCTTGAGATTTCTCATAACACATCAAACATTTAAGCTTCCCGAATAAGCTTTTAGCCAAACCACCCCTCATAGACAAATCAAATAAAAGGCAATTTAAATTTTGAAACAACATTACCGCTATTTTTAAGGCTCTTTTTAACATCTCAATTGAAATGCACTTGTAAACAAATTAAATGGGGCAACGAGTGAAGTGTGTAAAACAAATTATTATAAACAAAACATGTGTCAAAAAGAAACTAGTTGATAGATTATATAGACAACCAAAGGGAAATCTAAAAATTTAGTATAACTACATTTACCCGAAAAGTATGTCTGTAGTAGTATATACTACATAGTAAGTTGTACTAAGATTTTGCCGTTTTGTGTTTGTCACTTGGGTATTTGGAATTGCTTATTTTTTTACCGGCATATCAAGAGGGTGTTTGGATTAGCTTATTTATTGAAATTACAGGCTTATTCAAATTTGGCAAAGCTCAATTTGTTTGGCTTATGACCTTATCAACGTGAGCTTGTGCATAAACTCACCTTGATAAGTCCGACAAAGTGGGCTTATTAGTTTTTCGAAATTCAAATTACCAAATAAGCTAAGCCAAACACCCCTCAAACTAAAACCTTGTACAAATGGATTTTAGTAAAATCATTCAACAAATTATAATTTTTTGGAGCATTTTGTTACAAAATAAGCAAATTTTTAAGCAAAAGCATACCAGAAAAAAGAAACCCTATGGCACTAAGTTATTGTTGTCTTACAAAAACTGAGATTAATTTCACAAATTCGAGATTATAAATGCGCTAACTGAGTTATAGTTGTGATTATTATGTAACTTTTACATTTTCCCTTCAGCTTTTGCTTATAGCTACTTTTGGCCCTCAGTTTTTTAAAACTTCATCTCTCCATATGCCAAAAGTGACGGATCTATACATACTCCCTCCTCACAAATCTCATTCGGTTTGGAAATCCTTTTATATTCTCAGTTGTTTATGTCAACGCTCTACCGAAAAACCTGCAACCAAAACAACTAAACAAGCCAAGTGCTCCAAATGTTTGACGAAATGCCTCTTTTATCTTTTGAACACCTTCATGGATGTTCACAGAACAATTTTCTTAATTGCTCACACCGTGTAGCTTCTTTTGGCAGTTTTTGCAGTTTCTATTTCGATTATTAAGAACCCTTTTTGTGGTTCTTGGAATAAGTTATATTAATGGTTCAAAACTTGGTCTTTTTTACGTTGGTTAAAACCTTTTAAGACACCTAGGATGGTATGAGTGGTTCTTCGTCTTTGGTTTTTAGTTAACTTCAGATATTATAATGTGCTTGGAGTTGTATATTGATTTGGTCATTGACACAACAATAACGCAATAATTGCAGCAAAGCATTGTATAGTATGACCCATATTGCAATAGCATGGTAACCGGTGTCTCAATACTAATTAATCATTTAATAAATTTCGTGGAAGGTCACCTTCCATTGTATTGTAATATCCACTTGGTTACTTTTATAATCTTTATTGATACTATAAAACAAGAAAACAAAGACAAAAGTTGATTTTAATGTTTATGTTAGGTAGCGTGATTGATATGTAAATTTATATTCAATGTTTCCTAAGTCTTGCTTTATCAATTTTAAATACATTGTAGTAAGAAAATTTCTAACTAAATTTCATAAGAGAAGTAGTAGGTGACTTGCTTCCGTTAAAAAACAAAATTTCCATCTAAATTGCATAATCAAGAATCATATCCTACTCATTTTCTTATCTCTGATCAAATTATTCGCATCTTTCATAAATCATAATGGTTATCATCACAGAAGAAGCATCTTCATCAACTATTGATTATGTATATGATGTATTTTTGAGTTTTCGACACTCGTAATAATTTCACCAATCACCTCTACACCGCCCTCGTGAATGCTAATATCAAAACCTTTCTTGATGATACAGAGATTGAAACCGGGCTATATTTGGAGCCCAAGTTAAAAAGTGCAATTGAAGAATCAAGAGTTTGTAGGGGATATGTAGTAATAACGAACACCAACGGATATGCTTAACCTTCGAAGGCGTGCGAACACTTTCGATCGAATCAATTCGCGGTTCTACCAAATTATTCAATCGGATACAATTCGTAGAATGAGAATTTTCCAGTATGTGTGTCGAGATATAATGAACTGTTAGAAATATATATGACCAAATAAACCGTATATAACAATGATACGGGATAATCGCCAAAGCGCTTTAGGCTTCAAGTTGTCAAATTATGTCCTCAATTTCCAAAAATTAATCGACGAATATAACTTCAGTGAAACAAAGCTTCAAGAAACATAACTTCAGCAGAAACAAAACCTCGCCAGATTCCTTCAAAGAATTTCATAAGTTTTACATAACAACTCGATGGAAATAAAATTTCACCGACCGCGACTGACCCTGACTGTGGCTCACTGGACCTCAGGCAGGCCGCCACCTGACTCAAGTGATACAGGGCGCCGCCCGGACCACTGTCCGTGGGCTTTCGCCTAAGATCATAATAAATTCAAGAGCGCACTCCACCTCCAAACCTAAATGATGTATTATTATGATGAAATTGGTAAAACAAGTTAATCCAATTACACTAAAATATCCGACAGAGTTTCTGTTGTTGTCATGTCTAAGAATTATGCATCTTCCACATGGTGCCTTAATGAACTCGTACTGATCCTAGAACAACATATGAAGTTCAACCAAATTGTTATCCCCATATTCTATCATGTCGAGCCCACCGATGTCAGGAAGATAAAAGGCAGCTTTAAAGTTGGAATGAACAAGCATAGAAAGAAAATGGATGAAGAGCCAAATACGGAGATTAAAAGTGAATGGGCTCAAAAGATCGACATATGGGAGAAAACACTTAAACAATTTGCTAATTTAAAAGGGAAAGAACCAAAGGACAGGTAATTAACTACTTTCATTTCTTTTAATAAAGATTTAAACTGAATATCATTTTCAATCATATTGTCCCTTATGATTTCCATTGCATCTCACTCTGTCATGGTTTAAACTGAATATCATTTATGGATATCTGATTAACCTAATATTGTTCTAATTTGACCATTCTAAAAAAGAAGTATATACCATATAATAACTGAACTATCAAAATTTGTATTATTAGATGCATGGATTGAATTTTTCTACTTATAAGTGAAATTTATTTCAGGCTAGAGACGGAGTTTATCGATGATATTGTTACCGACATCTATCATCAATTAGGTGTACCCCTAAGGAGTATTCTGTCACAAGACCCACAACTAATTGGGAGAGATTATTCCATTAATTTCCTCAGTTCATGGCTCCAAGCTGATGGATCTGAACATACTGCTGATATCCTCACCATATTGGGTATGGGTGGGATCGGGAAGACATCTTTAGCCAAACATGTCTATAAGTTACATTGTCTTGAATTCAACCGAAGCAGCTTTGTTGAAAATATAAGTAGACGATGTGGAGAAAGATCTCTTGGATTGCTGGAAGTTCAAAAACAACTTTGTGGTGACATTTCAAGGGCAAGTTTAGATCGAGTTCATGATGTTTCTGTGTACACCTCTACCATTGTGAATGAAATATCCCGTAAAAAGGTGTTTGTAGTACTTGATGATATTGATAGTCTCGACCAGTTGGATGCGTTACTAGGAAATAAAGGATTTCATCCAGGAAGCAAAATAATAATAACAACTAAAGACGCATCGCTGACGGAGAGATGTGCACTATTCGACCGGCCGCAAGTTCGGCCCAAGCATACAACACACTTACTCACAGGCTTATATGAGTGTGCATCACTAAAGCTTTTATGTCATCATGCATTTAAGTGTGAAGATCCCAAACAAGGTTACAAAGAGGTTTCAGATAATATAGTGAAGTACTGTCAAGGACATCCATTGGCTCTTGAAGTTTTGGGCAGGTCTTTACATAATCGAGATGTAGCTTATTGGGAGGATTGGATGGAAAAGCTAAATGAAGAAACTGATTCTCGGATAAATAAGGTCTTGAAAATGAGCTTTGACTCTTTGCCATCTCAAAAGGATAAAGAATTGTTTAAACATGTTGCTTGTTTTTTTGTCGGAATGGATAAAGATATTACTGAAACAATATTAATTGCATGTCGCATGAATACACGATCTGGGATCAAGAACCTCATGGACAGATGCCTTCTTAGTATTGGAGGGAATAAAAAGTTGATGATGCATCAATTGGTTCAAGAGATGGGAAGAGATGCAGCACGTCAAGAATCACCACGTAGACAATTATGGTGTGATGAGGGGTCATTTGATATTTTGAGACGAAAAATGGTAAGATGGCATTTTGTATCATTTATATACGTACATGTGCATAACGTTGTTTTATTACCTTCTAATTTTTAGGTTTCTTTTTTCATAGGGTAAGGAAAATATTCTTGGGCTTGCCCTTGACATGAGAATGCTTGAGAAAGAGAAGTTTAAGTTGAAACCAGATGCATTGAGTAAGATGGAGAATCTAAAACTACTACAACTCAACTACGTGAAGGACTTCTTGTGGCACTTAGATTTTCCAGAAGAACTAAGATGGTTGTGCATGCGAGGGTTCCCTTTAAAGTCTATACCTTCAGAAATTCCAATGGAGAATGTGGTTGTTCTTGACATGTCATATAGCAAACTTGAATCGTTTGACATGTCTTTTATACCACTTGAGGGTGGGCAATTGGTAAGTACTATAAGGAATCTACTTCAACTTTTAATATTCCTCAATGTTTAGTTACTGCACTAAAATAAGTATTATTCCCATTTCAACAGTTGACTGGGTCGTGCTCAAAACATGACCCATTGCTAGGATCTCTGAAGATTCTTGATCTAAGTTACTGCGATCAGCTTCGTAATCTCGGTGGCTTCTATGAACTCCCTTCACTCCAGAGTTTATTTCTTAGAAATTGCTCGAGTTTGATTGAAGTCAGTGAATCAATTGGCCATTGTGATGAGCTTATCTTCATTGATTTCAGTAACTGCAAAGAGTTGATAAGAATGCATCCAAGAACGTTAGCCAAGTTAAAGAAGGTCGAAAAGCTGGTACTAGATGGATGTAATATAGGTGAACTTGACATGGAGGTTGTACCAAGAGATTCGAAGTCCTTGGCGATATATTTACCGAGCTCTTTAGTAAGATTGTCACTTGCAAATAATAAGCTGTCCAATAAATCCTTTCCCATGGACTTCAGTTGCCTATCAATGTTGACGTATTTATGTTTAGATGGTAATCCAATAGTTTCAATGCCCATTTGTGTGAGAAGTCTGCCTAGGCTTAAGACACTTAGTTTGATGAACTGTGAAATGCTGGTGTCAATCGAACATCCTCCACGTACACTAAAAAAGTTGACATACGGATATAAGAAGAGTGTCCAAGATGGTTATAAGTCTTTGATACAGAAAATTGCATTTCATCCAGAAATGTCCCCACTGATCAGATTATGGTTGCCTTTGGATCAGTTAACAACTTCATCCATTGAAATTGAAGGAATGATCAAAATCCAACCAATAGCAGGTGTTGATGAAACTATATTATGTAGTTTGGGGTGGAGGAACATAGAGTTCATTAATAAAAGGCGTTTGGAAACGTATCATTATGTAAGAGGAGTAGAGGGATCTCAAACCCAGGTTCCTCTAACTAACTATATATATGTGTTTGGGGTGAGATCAATAAAGATCACATAAAAATTAAAGATCAAATGCATCATTCTCAACCGTTCATTTTTTATCAAATTAATTAAATTCATTTTCACCCTTATATTTAAAATTAAATATCTCACAAACCGTTAATAGTTAGATAAAACTAATTATACCGTCATGACAAGAATAAAATTATCTTTCTATAGAGATCCAATATTGTATACTTTCACGTAACTTATTTTTATCGTTTTGGTTTCGATATATTACACTATAAATGAAATTTTAAAATACTCTTTGCATTAACACAACCCCTAAACCCTAACCCCTAAACCCTAAAAAACCCTAACCCCTAAACCCTAAAAACCCTAACCCCTAAACCCTAAACCCCTAAAACCCTAACCGCTAAACCAAAAAACCTAAACACTATCCGCTAAACCGTAAGAAACCTAAACACTTAACCCTAAAAACTTAACCCAAAAAAGTCAAACCCCTAAACCCTAAACACCTAAACCCTAACCGTAAACCCTAAACCCACAAAAAAGTCGGAAAAAAAATTTCGTCGAAAGTATATGATGTGGGATATCAAATTAAAGGTAATTTTATGCTTGTCGTGATGGTATGATTAGTTTCGTCTAACGATTAATGGTTTGTGAGATATTTAGTTTTTAAAAATGAAGGTGAAAGTTTATTTTATTGTTTTGATGAAAAAATGAATGGATGAAAATGGTTTTATTTGATCTTTAGTTTTTCTTTGATCTTTATTTAACCAAACTCATATGTGTTTATATGAATATATGTATACATAGATAATTTATTCTGATTTGTATTTTGACAGATGTATTATGAATATGGAATATTCAGCACAATTTATGGGGGGAAAGTGATGCCAAATTGGATTAGGCGTAGAAGCAAGGGGCCTTCAATTTCATTTAACATTCCATCATCTCCTAAAAAACTCAGAGGATTGAATGTCTGCTATGTACAGATAAAAAGAATTCAAGATGGGAATTCTGAAAATCCATTTGATCAGTCGATTGTATTGCCATATATCAAAATTAGTAATATAACAAAGAAGCTCACCTGGATATACGAGCATTATATTGATCAGGTCAATGTGGGTGGAGAGAGTTTAACATTCTTAAGCCATTGGATGTTTGGGGAGAATGAGATGGAAGATGGTGACCAACTTACTATTTCCTTAGAATTCTTTTTAGGTAATGACATCTGTATAATAAGGGAGTGTGGAGTGAGTCTTGTGTATGATGATGATGGAAAGAATGAGAAGGAAGAAGATGCGTTGAGTTATTACAAGTCATGGAATCATATTATTGGTGGAGATCTCTCTCCTTGTCAGTTAACAACAGGGGAATACCACCTACAAAACAAGTACTTTCTATGGGCTACCTATGAAAGGGTCCATTGAGACCTAATCCTTTCATTCCAGATGGCGTCCTTTATAAAGGTAGAACCGATTTACTATAATTTTCTAAAAAGTTGTTGTATGTTGTATTACTTTTTAGTATTATTATTTTTTATCTCAGAGAAAGAAAAACGCTTTAAAGCTTTCTGCCGGAAGAACTCCAACACACGTGGCCGCGCAATTGAAGTATGTTTTCGATACCCAAACACTTTCTCATAACACGAACAAAAACTACACATATAACCGAATACTTATTCATTATAGCTCTTAATTGGTCACAGGATGTATCAAAATACAAGTAATTATAACCTTGCCATGGAAGGGCTAATTACACAGCTTCATTTCAAGGTGTTGCAGATTTTATTAATTTTTGTTTGACGTTCGAAAACATATAATCTCGTTCTTACTTTCTCCCATTTGTTGTTCAAAATAATTAAATTTCACATTTGGCATGAACTTGCAGACATCTTGTACACTAGTATTGGATGAACATGTGTGTATTGTTTGATCTACTTGTACTTATTCTAGACAGTGATTTTGTCATCATCAAGCGGCTTGGTTGAGCCAATTTCCACCACGATCGTCACACCAAGTCACAAACATTTTGTTATGCGGCAGACTCAAGTACATATTTTTTACACAATATTTTTGACTTGTCAAGTGTTTGATGAAATGCCTCTTTCACTCCTGCTTTCATTTTTGTACAACTCAAGTTCCGAACACCTTTATTATGAAGATCTTATGGATTTCTATATTTAAAACGCCCAAACAAGCAATCTCGATACCATCTTCCTTCTGTGATTTTGTAGTGTCTATTTTGCCCCTTAAGGACACAATCTTTTGAGCTCGCTCTCAGTCCACTCATGTTTTAAATAGGTTTGTCACGAATGACCTTTTCAAGTCTTATATAAGGTCCAAGACAAGGTGTTGATTTTGGATGATATGCGAGTAATGGTTGTTCTGATATGAACTTAACCAAACTAAGGAAGAATAAATCCTTCGATAGCCGGATCCAATCAACAAGAGTAACAACCCACATGGGTGTATCTACAATTTACTAACAAGTTCTTATAGTTCTTGTGTTATAACCATCATGCTAGACGACTTATTGAATATTATAAAAAGGACACATAACAATAACCTCCCCTTAAGCTGATCCTTGTCCCCAAGTTTCAGATGTTGGGTACAGAGTAGCTATGTTATTAGCAGCTTCCCAGGTAGAACTTTTGTTGGGGATCTCTTATGAGTAGAAGGAAGATTAGCTTCATATATCCTTGGGCCAAGATGTTTCTTCGATAATGAGACATAGAATGTGGGGTGGATGCGAGTGTTAACTTAAGAGTGTAAGCAACTTCTCCAACCTTAGCAATAACCTGGAAGGGACCATAATACTTAGCTGCCAGTTTTTATTTGCCCTGAATTCCTCTAAAGCTTACCTGTTAGGTTGAAGTTTAAGTTAACTTATACCCACTTCAATAGTTGACATCATGCTTAAATGCTGGAAGGTTGCTTGGATCCTTGAAGATTCTTAAATTGAGTCACTGCTATCAACTTCATAGTCTTGGTGGCTTTCATGAACTCCCTTTACTCGAAATGTTATTTCTTAAGATTTGCATGAATTTGACTAATGTGTGTGAATCAATTCAGAATTGTGATGAACTTATCCTCATTGATCTCACTTACTGCAAAGAGTTTAGAAAGTTTATAGGAACTTTAGCCAATTTAAAAAAAGTCAAAACACCAATACTCCATGGATGCAGTCTTGGTGAATGTTCACCCAGTATAAAGGATATGGATTCGCTTAGAATTCACAATGCTACTAAAAATGGCATACCAAGAGATTCTCGGTCCTTGGCGATATACTTACCAAGCTCATTAGTTATCTTGTCGCTTGCATAAAATAAGTTGCCCATCGAATCCTTTCCCATGGACTTAAGTTTCCTGTCTTTTTTGGGTAAAGGGGTTTACCCCGGTAAATATATAACCAAAAAATAATGTTAAGTACAAATGGAATGTGGCTGAATTACCACATTAACCTCAAGCGAAGAGCTTGATAAAACTAGTGTTTATGACATGCCATAAACACAAAACCTAGCTATATTATATCAACAAACTAGGCATACACAAGTAAAAAACTTGTAACAAGCGAGCATCCCGCATCCGGCCAATCCACGAAGGTAGCAAGTTAACCCGGAAGTTTGCCTCCTTAAAACCCTTTCAAGAAAACCCAAAGGAAAAACCTTGGAGTAGGGAAAAGAGTACAACCCTTACCCAAGCACTCCTTCCGTGTGAAATACATATACTCGGAATCTGCCATTTATCCAGAATCAATCGAGACCTCGAGGTTAGCTTCTTGAACTTGAAAGTAACCAGCTTCAACCGAATAGTAGAGACAATGGTGCTAACCACTTCAGCAACAGAAGACTTCTTACGCTTGAACAGCCTAGAATTACGCTCCATCCAAATGAAGTAAGTAGTAGCAGCAAGCAATAATCGAGAAATAATACTACTAACCGACCGCCCTTTAGATAAAGGAATAAGAACTGTAACAGCACTCTCCAACGAAGGTGGGACTGCATCCATACCAGATAAAGTCCTAACCTGAAACCAAACCTGCATAGAAAATTGGCACTCAAAAAATAAATGAGAATGAGAATCCGGAACCAATTCACAAAGCGGGCATCTAAGCAAGGCCAAATCAACGTCAGGACCAACATCCCATTGTCGCATCCTATCCTGAGTCTTTAACTTCTGCTTAATAGCGAGCCACAAATGTATAGCATGCCTTGGAATACAATGAGAGAACCACGGAACATTACACCATTCCACCAAATCAGCCCTAAGACGCAGAGCTTCCCATGCACACGAGACGAAAAACAACTAAAATTGCCATCCAGTTAAGCCATAATAATCCATCGTCGAGATCATTTAGAGTAGGACAGGAGAGCGACTAACAATGGAATTGAAATAACCAGTCCAACGGCCATCGCCAGACATCCGTTGCAATCAGATCATAAACCGAGTCAGATAAATTAAACCCCGCTCGGGCGATATCTCTAGCAGTAAGTAAATTACGAATCGGGCTTAACTGACACCACATATCAAACCAAACCGAAGTGTCCTTTCCATTATTGATCTTATGCCAGATAAAAGGACGCACCTTGGGTCTAATGGCAAGAAGCTTGCGCCAACCCCAGCTAACATCCCCCAAACAAGGGACATCCCAAAAACTTCTCCCACGAAGTTTATACGAATGGATCCATTGCACCCATAGCGACTCTTTATGTGTCAAAATACTCCAAATGTGAGTAGTCATAAGAGCAATGTTAAAATCCTCCAAACGCAGCGAATACCAAGGCCACCTTATTTCTTTGGCTTACACACAGATTCCCACGCAACCTTAGCCTTTCCCTTTTCATTTCTCCTTGACACCAAAGGAAACCCTCATAAGTTGCTCTAACTCATGGATAATACGAGTAGGAAGGATAAAAACCAAGCCCAATATAAATGCATCAAGATAAAATGCAGACCTCACCAATGAAGCCTACCCGCAGAGATAAGAACTTATTACGCCAATCATTCACACGACCTTCCAATTTTTCAACAAGCACCTTGCAATCCCTATAAAGAAGTCTAGATGATATAAGGGAACCCCAAGGTACTGACAGGGAGAGAACCTCTCGCAAACGGCATAGACGGAGAATAGCGACTTTAATAGCATTAGGAACATTACAAAAGAAAGTTGTACTTGTAGGGATACTTGGGACAAGACCCGAAAAGTTCTTGAAATCCTCCAAAGCTCGCATAATGACGTTAATGACTCTCGATGGCCTCTAGCAAACAAGAAGAGGTCATCTCAGCAAAACAAAGGTTAATAATTCTCTGTTGCTCACACAAATGATGAAACCGAAAATCAACAAAGATTCAAACCTTTTTCTCGCAATATAAGAGATAGCACTTCCATAACCATCGTAAACAAGTATGGAGATAACGGGTCACCTTGTCTAAGGCCCCGCTTACCTTTAAACCAACCATGAAGATCACCATTAACACGTATGGAATAAGACGTAGATGAGATACATACCATGATCCAATCAACCATTTTGGAGTGAAAACCAAACCCAATCAGAATAGCCCTAAGCAAATTCCAATCAACCGTATCATATGCCTTCTGAATATCAACCTTAAAAGCACATCGAGGAGGACCTCTCCCTCTATGATAATTCCGCATAAGCTCTTGGGTAAGTAATATATTATCAGATATACGCCGACCAGGAACAAATGAAGATTGATTAATACTAACCAACTGACCAAGGCCTTCTTTAATACGATTAGCCAGGATTTTGCTAATGCATTTATACATGACATTACAAAGAAGAAATAGGCCTATAATCATTAATCTTAGACGGGTAGACACTTTAGGAATCAAAGATATAATGGTATGATTAATCTCCTCGAGAAGCTTACCATTAATGAAAAATCACGAACAATGCATCCTTACCTCAAGACCATTAATATCCCATGCTTTCTTAAAGAAAGCAAATGTACCGTAACCATCGGGACCAGGAGCTTTATCATCCCCCATAGAGAATATAGCATCCTTAATCTCCGCATCCGTAACATGACGAACCATCGAACCAGCCAATTGATGAGGAAGAACATTAGAGAATATACCGTAGTCATCAAAGAGCGTACAATTACCTTCCATACCAAGAAACTGTTCATAGTGAGCAACAAAAGCACCTGCAACCTGATTACCCTCGTACAAGACATTGTTTGCATCTCTAACCACTTCAATTCTATTACGGGCACATTTGCTTTTAACAATATTGTGAAAATAGGCCGTATTAGAATCACCTACATGGAGCCATTGAACTTTAGATTTCTGCTTTAAAAACCGTTCTTCATCTAACGTAGCCTCCTTATATGCAAGAAGATAGTGAGCATGTTCATCATGTAAGTCTGAATTAAACGGATCTGTATCAATAGCCTTTTGGACCTCATCTAGCTCCTTCCGAATACTAACCACCCGCTCATGCAAATTACCTTGACTGTGCAAAAGCTTACGAAACGGAGATTTCAGCCCCTTTAAGCGTTGAACCACACGATACATAGCACAACCATGAACATTAAGATTCCATCCCGCAGTAACCGTATCATTAAACCCATCTTTATGAACCAAGAAGTTAGAGAATTTGAACGGTTTAGGTTTAGGCTTATTTACCTGGGGAATACGCAGAACACATGGAGAATGATCTGAAATACGATACGGTTGAAAAATAGCAAACGAACCTGGAAACGAGTCAGCAAATTTCAGATTGCCCATTATCCGATCAATTTTCTTCAATGTACCAAAAGAGCCTCTTGGTTTCTGATTCCAAGTAAAATGAAGACCAGTACAATTAATATCCTCAACCTCCATTTTCTGAACACACTCTTTGAATTCACGCATAGCAATGTCAGGAGCATAACTACCACATGAATGATCCTCCAATTTAAGTGCCGCATTAAAATCACCCAACAAAACCCAAGGCCTAGTACGCATAAATCCAGCATGGCAAACAAGATTAGACCAGAGGGCACGCCGATGAACATAATAATTATCTGCATAAACAAATGAACAAAAAAATGTTTTGTTGTCCGCCCTAGTATTAACCTGAACATGCATAACCTGGTTAGTTTGAGACATAATCATAACATCAACAATATCATCATTCCAACCAAGAATAATACGGACCCTTATCACATAGACTACCATTTGATGTCCACTTCCACCGACGACAAACATTACGACATGTATCATACACCACCGAAGCATCAACATGCGATTCCAAGATAGCACATACACTAAGATTATTATCATTAACCACCTGTTTAACCTCTTTTTGTTTAGGGGAATGGTTCAAACCCCTTATATTCCAAGAGGCGATACTAAACATCAGGGACATTCAGAACAGGAGTGCTTGCCCCCGATTTGTCAAACAAATTACCAGATTCATCATAAACATTTTCAACCTCATCTTCATCCGCCAAACCATTAGTCCCATCATCATCATCATAAGTAGCCAAAGAACCAAAAGGGTTAGATGTAGATATATTAGGAGCCAGAATTGGATTACTTGTCGTATGTGTAGCAGGAGCAGGTTGACTACCCTTAGTAGACACATCAATAGGGTCATTAGATGTAGAGTTATTAGGTGAAACAAAATTACCTATTGAATTTGGTGAAGGACCGTGCTAGTACTAGCAACTCCTCGAGGGGTTTGCTAGTGGAGGAACACTTTGGGTCTATATTGCATATTTTACCGATCGGAACCCCGTTAAAACCGTACCACCTTTATTATCCTTAGCGTCCTCTTAACTTTACCCTTTTTCCCAACTATTTGAAAACCATCATTTGTATCCTCCACAACCGTGTAGTCACAATTGTCTTGGGACAAGAATCAACAGAGTGGCCAAAAATTAAACAAACATCACATCTAGGAGGTTTCCACTCATATTCCACCCTAATAGTTTCAGATGAGAACCCATGTCGATCCATGTATGGTACCCCAATAGTAATAGATTCCTTAAGGGGGGCATTAGAGTCAATTTCAATTAAACACCGGGCAAAACTACTATTATCCTTAGCGTTCCTCTTAGCTTTACCCTTTTTCCCCACTATTTGAAAACCATCATTTGTATCCTCCACAACCGGTGTAGTCACAATTGTCTTGGGACAAGAATCAACAGAGTGGCCAAAAATTAAACAAACATCACATCTAGGAGGTTTCCACTCATATTCCACCCTAATAGTTTCAGATGAGAACCCATGTCGATCCATGTATGGTACCCCAATAGTAATAGATTCCTTAAGGGGGGCATTAGAGTCAATTTCAATTAAACACCGGGCAAAACTACTCCTACCCCACGATTCAGAACACATAGAGCTAGTATAAGAATCAAGCATGATAGGCGTACCAATATGTGTTGCAATAATACTAATACCATCATCAGAAAATACCTGTAACGGGACATCATGAAGTTTAACCCAAACTGGAATACGGGTTAGATCCTCTTTCGTCAAACTAGTACTCATGTCCCATTTTTTAAGAATAACAGGACTATTCTTAATCATCCACGGACCTCCTTCTAAAACAGCCTCCACGCCAACCTGGGAATCAAACTTAAAGAAAAAGAAGCCTTTTGCATTCATCATGATCCGTTTTAATCCATACTTGCCCCGCTTATTACGTGCAAAATATACCACCACAGAAATGCAATACGCTACCAATAAAGTATCCATACAAGGTGTTATCGAATTTAGTGCTAATATTTTGTACCACCTTAAGAGGAATGGACACGTCAACACCATTAAAAACATTATCAACTTGTATTGTACGAAAGTTAGATTTACCTTTAATATTTGTCGAAGACGCACCACTAGTAGCACCAACATAGGACTTAGTTGGAATATTAACCTTCACTGATTGGACAGGCCTAGCTTCATCCACATTCGGCAAAGGACCACCTGTTTGAACCCCATGCATACGTCCTCCATGACCACCAACACCCACGTTATCACCCGCGGGTAGACTTGCATTGAAACCAATGTCCATACCACCATGGTTGCTAGATGTCCCCGAACCAGGAATGTTAGTTTGTTTAGATGCAAGATGAACCTCAAGCGAAGGATAATCTTGTGAATTCAATGACTTCATGCCACCAGCAGTACCCATATCCCAAAACGAAGTGCCATCCAGATTTTTAACTTCGTTACTTGTTGTGCCAGATTCGAACAGCGATGATCCAATATTAGCATTAGGTTTAACATGTAGTCGATCTCCACCGAAACAACCCCGCATCAAGAACCTGGATCGCTAGTACCAATCGAACCGGACTAGGTTACGCAAAACCCTAGTCGCTACCCTTGGTTGAATCGAGGTACCTCTTCCGACTTCAATATCCTTAAACCTTTGCATACGAGCCTTTAACGCATCCACATCCACAGTACCATCACTAGAATTCACCATAGTAATCAGCCAACAAAACACGAATGAGAATAAACCCTAAACGAAGAACAAGAAAACCCTAAAACGAGAACCAGAAAAAACCACTAAGAAAACACGAAGAAACCACGTCACTCTTCAATTCGATAGTCCTAACAAGGTTAAGACATGCGTTATAGCACAATGAAACTAACCAAATCCAGCCATGCTAAATACGAATGATAATCAACTAGAAACCATAATTCGAAACCCTAAAAGTCGACAACAATAAACCCAAAAATCAACACGATTGCAATAAGATGAATTAATCAGGTAACCCACGAATGAATCACTGAATATAAAACAAATTAAAACAATACAGAATCGATTTGAGCAAGCATGTGATCGAAATTTTAGGGAAAAAGTGAATCGTATGTCGCCAGAGGAAAAAAATCGTTTTTAGGGTTTCACTTAAGTTTCCTGTCCATGTTGAAAGATTTGTATTTAGATGGTGATCCATTAATTTCAATGCCTAATTGTTTAAGAAGCCTTCCCAGGCTTAAGTTCCTTAGCATGTGTGACTGTGAAACACTAATGTCAATCCAAAATCCTCCACGTCACTAAGAATGTTGTCCAACAACTTTTACATCAGTTCCGCACAGCATTGTGAGACTTTGCTAAAGAAAATTTCATTTGATCCAGAAAAGTCCCCGCTGGATTTATTTGGAAGATTTGTACGCATTAACAGTAGAAAATTAGATATGCGCATAGTGTGGAAGTAGAAGTTTTAATTGTACAGTATTTTTTTAGTGTTATACGTCATCAATGACCAAGGACTTGTAGGTTGAAACTGATAAGTATTGCACGCAACCATGTGAAGGTGACATTTTGTGTGAAACCTGTGAAAAAAACTGGTAAAGCTTGCGGGTTTGATCTGCTTACACTTCGTATTAGCCCGGTCATTTTGGCAGCATCAAAAACCTTATAAAGAAAATGAAACATTTGCAGTGATACAGGTTAGTCGCACAACCAAACCACAACAGAGTGCAAGCACTGGGATACACTTTGTTGCTGAAGAAAACATTATTTTGTCGTCTTGCTAAATTTAGACTACAACCTGAAACCTTTGTTGCTGAAGCTTGAACTATGCCCCCCTCTTTCTATATCTATCAGTAAGTTGGTGGTCTATATTATGACTCGACAATGATGTAAAACCTATACACGCGATCTTAATCAGGTTGTACTTTGCATACAAGTCAAAACCAAGAGGAATAACTCTTTTAAGCCCTCTGGTGAACGTAATTACATACTTAACAAAAATGGTCCCTCCACTCAAATGAACAATTTTAAGGGTGATCTAAAGATTGTAATAAATAACCCAAGTTTTGTTTGAATGTTAAAGACTGCTACAGAGTTTTATAAAAAATAAATAAATAAATAAATAAAAAAGCATCATTCTGCATTACGAATGTAGTTTATGAGCATTTTTTTTTTTATTTGCATTTCTACGAGTCAAAAGTGATTGGCCATGCATCATCTTCACAAATCATTAGGTTACAAAGAACAAAAGATATGTCTTATTACAGGGTACGTGAAATGATTCGTGAAGAGCTAAACTTAGAGTTCAGGTACCATCATTCGGTTTTGGGATCCTCTTATATTCGTAGTTGTTTATGTCAACACTCTGCTGCAAAGCCTGTAACCAAACAAACTCAGTGCTAAGCTTCACAAAAGTATTGGAATACTACATGAAGGGGTTAGGCAGGCTGGAAACTGGGTCAAAATGACTAACTATTGGTATGGTTCCTTTTTTTGCAGACCAAAAACATTTTTTTGTTAAATTTTATGTTTTTACAAAATAACGTTGTTACATATAATTAAAAAAAAAAATCTATTGCCTAAAGCAATTGGAGGTTGCATGCATGAAAATACGCTTTGGACTGCTTTTGACCCATTTGACATATTCCTATTTAACTAAATTTTTTGAATTGGCCCGTTTTACCCGTCAGAGATAACATAACCCATTCTATAGTAAATGGGTCGAATTAGACACCGTATACCGAGAAATGAGTTTTTAGAATCTGACCTTTAGCTCTTCTTCCAGAGACAAGTTTTTGGGTTTGTAAGCTTCAATGGGTCCTGTTCTTGAAAGGGCTTTCTTTGTTTCAAGGATTTCCCACTCTTGATCATCTTTTACCTTAGCTATATCCTTACTGAAGTACGAAAGTTGACATCAGAAATATGAAAAAAATATAGAGAGGAAAGCTATAAACAAACTGAAGTTGACACTATCGATCACTGAACAAAACTGTTACTAGCAGACTCCCCTTTGAATCGATTGTATGATGAAATACACAACCATTCTGATATAGTAAATTAGTTAAAGATCACTCACCTGCCCTGCAAAAGATGACCAAGCCCAAGTGCTCCAAAAACGGTGAGTGATATCATAGGTAGCCCATATCTGATAAATGGTCCTTTTCTTCCCCACCTTTTGAACCCTGAAGCAGCTTTATTCTGAATTTTAGGTTGTTCCATTGTCGTTCCAACTGCCGTCATCCTTAAACACCACAATTTGACATGTACTGTATTTGCAACATGTAACAACATCACCTATTTGCTTTATTTTTATTGATTGCGGTCATAAAATTTAATATTTTTTTACTTCTTTCACTAAATCAATTGCAGTACCAATTACTATTTACAGATACACTCTAATGATCAAGTACTAGTCTTCTATGCATGACAAGACACCTAATGTAACCTAATAAGCCTCTTGAGTCTTCATAATTTGAAAGGGATTTTATAGCTTATAGTAACTAACTCCAGAGACTCGGTCTCATTATTGAATCAAATGATTGACAAGGTATAACGATTTGGGTCTTTGTTTTCTGTTGAGCATTGCCTTCAGTTTTGTTTTCATTTTCATTATTGTTTATTTGTCTTGTAATCTTATCAAAAAAAATAGTCCAGTCATAGAAATATGATTATTCACTTACAAGTCAAGTCTATTGAGCTGAGAATTTCACCTTGTGCTGTTTTGCAGATGCGCTTGAGGAATCTTACCTTTTTTACTGCAAATGTGAAAGCAAACATCCCTGTATTAGAATTTAAATAGATTACTGACAATATCATTATAATCACAAAAATACCAGCCCGGTTTTGTCCACTGGATCACATAAACAAAAAGAAACAAAAGTCCAACTCAAAAACCAAAGTAAACTGCCAAAATATTCTCCTTTTTCCATCTCTAGTCTCCAGAAAACTTTCAGAATTTTGAAAATCGTCTAAAATGATGTTGCATTTCCCGGATCAGAAAATTTTTAACGTGTTTAATGTTTCTATTACTCTTGTTTTCAATACAAACACAATCCCATTCCCAGCCACCACCAAATGGCTATATGCGACAACTACCAACAACCCGAAACCAAATAAAAAATCCAATAAATTTCTAGTGCAAAACCAAAATATTCCATCCCAGCTAAAGCTGAAAACATAAAACCCCAAACAGCAGAAAATAACCAAACCAGAACAAGTCAGGAATCGCATGCACCCATCAAAGAACCAGGAAGAATGCAACCATAACTTAATAACACCCATTAAAACTGTCCGGATATGAACCATTTCGTATCAGTTGGTCACGCATATTCCATGTACGAGGCTAACTCAATTAGGCAAGAAAGTTAATTAATCTGTTAGTCATTAATCAAGTGTTCGTAGTTGAACTAGCTCTTATAAATAAATATTAAATAGTGATCATGTACTCATTTTGTTACTTAGCTAATGAAAAGATTGTTTCTTTCTCTCTAATCTCTCTCTAAACACAAATAGTCAAACACCGAATTACTTCAATAATTCAATTCTAATTCTACATACATTAAGATTCTGATGTTTGGATTCCGTTCTTCTTTTCTTAATTTTAATCCTGGTTGATCATATCATGTCCCTCATTAGCATACATATAACACTCAAACCAGCAGACAACACGCACAAAAAACCAAATAACTTGAAAAAAGACACGTCTAAACACTGAAACAGAATATAATTAACAATCAAGAACAATAACCATCAAGTGAAATGGGTCACAAAACATGAAGGGGCCAATACGATATAACCATTTAGGCATATATGAGTACTAATGTTTGGGTAAGCTGAAGCTTAACAGCTTATCTAACGCACATAAAGGCTATAAGCTCTTTAAATTAAGCTTACACAAACACCTTTATGGAGGTTGAGCTTTCTCATAACACATCAAACATTTAAGCTTCCCGAATAAGCTTTTAGCCAAACCACCCCTCATAGACAAATCAAATAAAAAGCAATTTAAATTTTGAAACAACATTACCACTATTTTGAAGGCTCTTTTTACCTTACTTTAACATCTCAATTGAATTGCACTTGTAAACAAATTAAATGGGGCAACGAGTGAAGTGTGTAAAACAAAACAAATTATTTATAAACAAAACATGTGTCAAAAAGAAACTAGTTGATAGATTATATAGACAACCAAAGGGAAATCTAAAAATTTAGTATAACTACATTTACCCGAAAAGTATGTCTGTAGTAGTATATACATAGTAAGTTGTACTAAGATTTTGCCATTTTGTGTTTGGAATTGCTTATTTTTTTTACCGGCATATCAAGAGGGTGTTTGGATTAGCTTATTTATTGAAATTACAGGCTTATTCAAATTTGGCAAAGCTCAATTTGTTTGGCTTATGACCTTATCAACGTGAGCTTGTGCATAAACTCAAAGTGGGCTTATGAGTTTTTCGAAATTCAAATAATACAAAATAAGCTAACCCAAACACCCCTTAAACTAAAACCTTGTACAAATGGATTTTAGTAAAATCATTCAACAAATTATAATTTTTTGGAGCATTTTGTTACAAAATAAGCAAATTTTTAAGCAAAAGCATACCAGAAAAAAGAAACCCTATGGCACTAAGTTATTGTTGTCTTACAAAAACTGAGATTAATTTCACAAATTATAAATTGTATAATCATGTGTAATAGGGCTGCTTTATGTACCTTTTGAAAAAGTGTTGGAGATAACGGTGCGGAGATCGCGACGGTTTGTGGACGGTTGAAATGCGACGGTGTTAACAGAATTTTCCGATTTGTGATTATTATGTGTAACTTTTACATTTTCCCTTCATCTTTTGATTATAGTTACTTTTGGTCCTCAATTTTTAAAAATCATCTTACTATGAACCAATTTCACCACTACATTATCCACAATGCGGTTCGGTTTTTACTTTTTCTGAAACCAAAAAATGCGGTTCAGTTTTGATTTTCGTCCAAAAACCAAATCGTAAAAACCGAACCGAACCAAACCAGTTTTATTATATAATAATATCTAATTAATATAATATGATTAAATAACTAAATAAATCAAATTTATACATTCATATTCATTTTGTGAGTGGATTTATAATGTATTTATCTTAACGTTTATATTTATGTGTGTGTTTGTCGTGTCGCGTGTTTTGTGTGAATATATCAATAAGTATTCGATAATGATTATACTACGTGTATGTTCACTTGTATGTGTATGTCTCATTTATATGTTTGTAATTGTAGAATTATGCAATAAACATTATTATGCTTAGATTGAAAAAAAGTAAAGAAGAATAACTAATTTTGTATGTAAAACAAGTTTGTTGGTATAATTTGACCATACCCAAATATTAACGGTTATAAACCGAAAAAAACCAAAAAATCGAACCGAAACCGATAACAAACATAAAAAACCGAACCGTCAAAAACCGAACGGTTTCGGTTTTGGGTTCTACAAAAACCGAACATTGTGGTTCGGTTTCGGTTTTAGCCAAAAACCGACCCAAACCGAACCGTGCACACCCTAATTTCAGGAACTAAAGTCATACAATTGTTTAGATATTTTGTTTTTTTTCGAAAAAATGTTAAAGCAAGTTGAGTAAGGATCAAATGAGAAGTAAAATTAAAATGAGAATGGTGTGAAGAAACCACAGCCGCACATTTGAGATGCACCTAAATAAATAGATGCATCTCCCCCTAAATTTCTCCTCCTTATTTGAAATATGTGGCTCAAATTTCTTCTCATTCTTCTTATTTCAATTTCTCTTCTCACTAGATCTCTTCCCAAAGCAAGTTTTATATTTTTTAAATGAAAATAAATAAGTAGCCAAAATAAGTTTATTGTATCTTCACTTTGAAAGTTATTATAAATAAGTTCAATTGCATCTTTCATTTCTCAATAAGCAATCCAATTATGTGGACAATTCAAGTATTTCACCACTCTGTCTGCAACAAGATCAATAGCTGTTTGGGGAAACCACCATAGACGTTTCTCCATTGCTCATAGCCACTTCAAATTTGCGACATAAACTCCATATTTCGCAGAGAGAAAAAGACGTGGGTCAAGAAGATAAGCCATATCTTAAGCTGTCACAAACGAATATGCAGCAGTACCAGCCCGGCCAGCCCTCGCAACCCTACCCACCCTATGCCCAAATACTTTTGGTCTAAAAAGAAGATCTCAAATTTTAAAATTGTTAAGCAGGGGGATGTTAGCTCCTCTGCTGCTACATCTGTTAGACTCATCATCTAAACCGCGAGACATTGATCTTGCGGTCATCCTGATCTATATCACCATAACAGAAGGCTCTTACCCGCTTCTATAATCAAGATGGTCAAAGGAACTGAACATGATGTTTTGTGGATACAAATTAATGATTGCTGATCAGACCTGATATGTTCCCTTATCATATTTAGCGAAGCAGCTCATTTTTAAGCTATCACGATCTACAGATCTCAATAACAACACAGAAAAAAAAACAATTAAAAGAAAAACGCAAACAACATTAACCCACAGATCAAACCTCAGATATGGCATTGTGAATCTCTACACATTTAATAAACATAGCCAAAACTTTAAGCTGTCATTAAATATGTTTAAAACAAAAAGATAACATGAATTTGTACCATGCCATTTGAACTATTCTCATGTTAGTTCTGAACCATTGGCCAACCATAATGAATATAATTAGACTAAAATACACCGTTGGTCCCTAAACTTGGCAAGACGCATCGTTATGGGACAAAACTAGGCCTTTTTATCGCCATAGGTCCAAACCTTGGCCATTAAATGCCAGAATCGTCCCTTGACCAAGATTGGGATAGTCAAACCTACTTTTCTGGATTTCCTTCGAGGGTATAATAGACCATTCACATTTTTGACCCAACCTTCAACCCAGGGACCAATTGTGAGTATGGCTACTAGCCGTTTCTTTCCTGATACGCTTGCATTTAATTTCGCGGGAACCAATACACCCTCCAAACAAACAACTTTACCAATCATAATACACCATTATCCAGAAACGTTAAACTGAAAATCGAAATCAAGAATATTAATCCTCATTTCCAGAACTCAAAAGACCAACCCAAATTCCAACAAAACCATATCGATCGATCGTATTAGCAACATGCCAGATGAAGTGATCACTAACATTTTGAATCGGTTGCCTTTGTTAGAAGCGGTGAGAACCTCTAGTTTAGCGCGAAACTGGAGGTCTAAGTGGACTTTGCTCACCGATGTCATAGTTGATGAGGATTTCTTTTATTATTTAACACATGATTTGATGGGAGGCTTGTTACTAGATTCTTAAATTGGCTTATGGGTCCAATAAGAAAGTTTGTCTTCGCTGTAGAGCCAAGATCAATGATTGGAATAGACAACTTTCAGAGATTCATGAGTGGCTCTTGTTTTTGGTTGACCTTAGAATTGAGGAGCTGATTATTACAAACTGGTATGGTGACCCGATTCGTCCCAACCCAACTTTACTCTCGAGTGAGTTGAAACATCCGTACTTCATGTTTGTTCTTTGGCTTCTCTGGAATATTTTCATGGATTTCCAAATCTACTAAGCTTATAATTGATTCATGTCAATTTTCTAAGCGGTACGGTTTGGGACTTTATTTCTGGTTGTCCCTCACTTGAGTCTCTTAAAATGAATCGTCCTAATACAAACGAGATGAGACTAAGGGATATTGCAAATGTTAGGAATTTGAGGAAGTTAGATTTGAGATTCGGTCGTTATAATGTTGTGACGACAATCACAACATCCGATATCTTTCAGCTAACAAGACTTCAAAATCTTGAGACCCTTGCATTGGATTTTGATGATTGCACGGTAAGAACAATTTGAGTTTTACACTTATGATTTTACAATGTTAAAGAAATGTGTAACAGTAATGACATTGAATCTTTATACCTTGTTGTAGCTGATACGGGAAGCTAATTCTAGGATGAATGTGCCTTTTCTATCCCTGATTAAACTTAAGTTGTCTTATGTCGATTTTGGGAATATTGTTATGTTATCATTCATCATTGAAATGATTCGTGGATGTCCAAATTTGGAAATGCTGGATACCGGAGTAAGTGTTTTGGAGTAATGCATATGTAGCAAATAAACATTCCTCAATTGCCATGTTTGAGTATCTCTCAACACTATTTGATTTTTCAGGCTGCAAACACGCTTAGCGTTCTACCTTTGGAAAATTTTCCCAATGTTGTAGGCAGAAACACATTCAGCCATGGCAAGCTACAGACTGTGGTATTGTAGGTGATGCAAGTTTGACAATACAAATTCAAACATTCATTTAGCATTTGAATTTGATTGTGGCAATTTAATTGTAGGTAGTATTTGCAATTTGACTATGTTAATACAAATAAACCGTAAAAACGTTTATTAATATTTTGCGATCTCTTTGTGTTTTGTTGATAACAAATATAATGTTATCTTAAGTATAATTTTAAGGATACATGTTATTTTTGTAAAGCATTTACATATAGCCATTTAAATACAAAAATAGTAATTAAGCATTTGTTGTAATAGTTTATTAGGATGGGTAAAAACCATAACCCATGGATCTTAACCCATACCCAAGTTGGCTAGATACAATGTATACTTAGATACATTGAATCTAAAGAAAACCCATGGACCAACCTATAACCCATGACCCATAACCAAAAACCCCATGGGCAAAGAGTAGCGTTCCACGGATCCCTAGGATTACACTAGACGGATCCCAGTGGAAGGGATCCGTGGGATCCGGGAACAGTGAAGATTTTGCCTATAAATAGAGAGTCATTTCTTCATTCTAACTCACCCTTCTTCTTACTAAATCTCTCAAACACTCTCATTCTCTTCTAACATATAGATCACTTGATCTAGAGAGTTGTTCTTCTTTCTTTCTATTGTGATCCTCATATAGGTCCTTCTCTAAGGCGAGATCACGAGCATTCTACAAGTCATCCAAGCAAGGGTCCTTGATTGATTTGTCACTCCGCAAGATTTCAGAGCGAAGATCTTGTATTTGATATTTCACATATTTATTGTGTAATAGTCGTGTTGGTTTGGTCCACCGTGTTACGGACTCGGTATCTAGCTTTGTACCGGAAAAGTGTAAGCAACGCTTGTGAAGGCTTCTCCGCCAAGTGAAGGAGTTTGTTGACATAGTCCTTGAACTCTCGAGTAGGTGACTCGGGAGTGGAGTAGGGCAAGGAAGGTGTCCTTGTAGCCGAACCACTATACATCGGTTGTGTCTTTTCTTTCCTTCGCTTTACTTTATTTACTTGCTTTATCATTAGATCTATACTTTCTCTACATCCATAAGATCTCACATATTAACGAATCTAAAGTTTTGAAACTAACGTAAAATCGGCAAAACTATTCAACCCCCTCTAGTTTTCCACAATTGGCATCAAGAGCTAAGTTTATAAAAGTTTTAAAGTAAAATTGTATTTTAAAAACTTTTCGATCACTATGGGTTCGAAAATTATAAGGAAGGGCAATCTATGCAACGACCACCACTACTTGAAACTAATGGTTTTATATATTGGAAAATAGATTCAAACATATGTGAAATCTAAAGATATTGATCTTTGGTACATTATTGTTGAAGGCGATTTTGAGGCTACCTCAAAAGACGATAAAGGAATTTAGTTAACATACCTCATGATAAACTAAATGATGAAATGAAGAAAAGCTTTCTAAAAATAGTGAAGCAAAATGGTTTTATATAATGCTTTACCGAAAAAGAATTCGAAAGAATTTCTATGCTTAAAACCTCTAAAGAAATTTGGACTTCTTTAGTTGTAACTCATCAAGGCAACCAACAAGTTAAAAATAATAAAATTGATTTATTTGTTCAACAATATGAATAATTTTCAATATCGGATGAAATAGATCATTCGCTTGCTAACTTTAATACTATTATTACATCTTTACAAGCACTTGATGAATCTTTTCTAGCCGTAACCATGTTAGGAGATATCTAAGGCACTTCCATCAAGTGGAGATCCAAGGTGACGGCGATCGAAGAGTCAAAAGATTTGACAATCCTCACCCTTGATGAACTCATAGGCAACCTAAAAGTCTACGAGCTTGTCCTTGCCAAAGACTCAAGCCTCAAAGGTAAAAGAGAAACACAAATCTCTTGCCCTTAAAGCCAAAAAGGCTTCAAGCGATGAAGAGAACTCTCTCTTGAGTAGTGACGACGAGAGTACGCTATGGCGGTAAGGGACTTTAAAAGTTCTTTAGAAGAAAGGAAGATACGTCAAACAACCATATGACGATAAGAAAGGCTTTCGGAAAACAAAGAGGACAAGAAGCCAAAGGATGATCGTATTTCTTTAAATGTGGGGACCCAAACCACTTTATTAGTAAGTGTCCCAAACGGGATGATCAAAAGCGTTCGTGAGCGGCACGTGGGGAATGAGCGACGAGGAGGACGAAGAAATTTGTCTCATGGCAAATGACAAGGTATGTCACGAATACTATAGTAGTTCATCACTGATGACGACTCTTTGCATAATGAATATGACAAACTATGCAACATTAGCTTAAAACTAATTAACAAAATAAAGCTTTTAAAAAGTCAAAACCAACGCTTAGATAAAGAAGTCATAGAATTAAAAGCAAAACTAAAACGCTTAGAAAAGGGTAAAATAGCAAGTGGTAAATGTGAACTTTATGCTCAACTTCAAACACTAGTTAATCATCTAGATTCTAAAATTGCTAGAATGAGTACGAACACCTTAGATACAATACTAGATAGTGTTAAAACCGTAACAACCTAAAAGGCTCGGTATTCAACAACTTGATCCATCAACTAGTGAAAGTAAATAAACAAAATTTGTCAAGGCGCTAGAAAAACCAACCCTTTGTTGTGGCGGATCCCACGGATCCCCAAAAAGGGAACCGCTAGTGTACGTATGGGGATCCGTGGATCCGTTGTAGCAAACAAGAGTAATAACATAGCGTCTTCATCTAGAACCGATTTTGTTATCATTAATAGGAAGAAACCAACTCACGTCACCACTAGACAACCACCTCCAAAATATAATCCTACTTTTGCTAGAAACAAAGCTCCATCTTTTTCAAAACCTAATTCATTTAGGAGACCTAATAACGTTTATCCAAGAAGTAACCATCAAATGGGAAGGAACCCAAATATGCAAAACGGTTTTCCTTTTCAAAACTTTGCTCCATGGAATGCATACTCATCTTATCCATACATGTCTAACATGAATGGAATGTTTAACACTAATGGACCCATGAACAAATGGGGACCAAACTTTGAGTTTATTATTGTTTCGGTGTGCTTAAGGTCGATCTAGACCCCGATGAATGGGTCAAGGATAGCGGGTGCACGAGGCACATGACCGGCAATAGGATCTATTCTCCACATATGAATCCGTAAATGGAGGTAATGTGGTGTTTGAAATAGCAAAGTAGCATCATCGGTAAATGTACGATTTCTAACAAATCTCTAACCATTAACGATGTGTGTCACGAGAAAACCTAAACTTTAACCTCTTAAGTATAAGACAAATATGTGATAAAAAGTGCAATGTACTTTTTACCGAAACCGGTAGTAAGATACTAAAAAAATGGCATAACCATAGGAAGAGGAAATAGGAAACATGGAGTCTATTTCATTAAAATTAGTAATGAACCTAAAGACAAAATTTGTCTTACCTCTATGGATGATACTTCGACCTTATGGCATCGAAGATTGGGTCATGCCAATATGCGACTTCTTCAATCGCTATCATCCAAAGATCTAGTAAGAGATCTACCTAAGTTAAAATATGAACATCACTTTTGTGATGCTTGTAATGTAGGAAAACAAGCTCATTCTAGTCATAAAGCTAAAAACATGGTGTCAACAACTAGGTGTCTAGAATTACTACATATGGATTTATTTGGTCCATCCGCTATCCAAAGTTATGGAGGCAACTACTACACTTTGGTCATAGTGGATGACTACTCTAGGTATACATGGACAAAATTTTAAAGAACAAAACGAAACCTTTAATTATTTTGAAATATTAAGCAAAAGATCCAAAGACAACTAGAAGTCCTATAGTGTCCATTAGGACGGATCATGGTAGGAATTCGATAATGAAGTGCAATTTGGAGCCTTTTGTGACGCTAATGGTATTACTCACAACTTCTCGGCTCCACGCACTCCACAATCGAATGCGGTAGTAGAAAGAAAGAATAGAACCCTACAAGAAATGAGTCGAACAATGCTTAATGAACAATCCATACCTCAAAAGTTTTGGTGTAATGACGTTGATACTTCAACGTACATACTCAATCGAGTCTTAATAAGACCAATCTTAGGTAAAACTCCATATGAGTTACTCCGAGGCAAAATGCCTACGTTAAATCACCTTAGAGTCTTTGGAAGCAAATGTTTTATTCTTAACACTAAAGATTACCTTACAAAATTTGATCCTAAATCAACCGAAGGTATCTTTCTAGGTTATTCGCCAAATAGCAAAGCTTACGTCATATTAAACAAAGAAACAATGAAGGTAGAAGAGTCATTAAATATAAAATTTGATGAAAGTCCACCCAAACCCTCTCCACCTCTTGTCGATGACGAGATCATAGAAAGTGATGCTATAGTAATAAAGAAAAAGATAAATGAAGAAGAAGAACCTTTAAATAATGAAATCATAAACATTAAAGATTCCAAAGATCACCCCGTAGATAAAGTCATAGGAAAGCTAAACGAACGAACATTAAGGTCTCCAATTCAAAATCAAAGTAGCTTGTTTTGTTTCGTTTCAACCATAGAACCTAGGAATACACAAGAAGCCATAAAAGATGAGAGTTGGGTAATGGCTATGCAAGAAGAACTAAATCAATTCGTGTCTAATGATGTTTGGACGCTTATCCCTCCACCTAGTAATCAAACCATAATAGGAACCAAATGGGTTTATAAAAACAAATTAGATGCAAACGGAGTAGTGTCTAGGAACAAGGCTAGACTCGTTGCCCAAGGGTATAACCAACAAGAAGGAATAGACTTTGATGAGACCTATGCCCCGTGGCTAGATTAGAGTCTATAAGAATACTTCTTGCGATGCTTGTGCTAATGATCTAAAGCTTTATCAAATGGATGTCAAAAGCGCTTTTCTAAATGGTTTCATTAATGAAGAAGAATACGTAGCTCAACCTCCGGGCTTCATCGATTTTGAAAAACCCAAACATGTATATAAATTAAAGAAAGCCCTTTACGGTCTTAAAAAAGCTCCAAAAGCTTGGTATGATAGACTCAAGTAATTTTTAATTAAACACAACTATACCATGGGATTAGTTGACAACACACTTTTTACTAAGAAAAGTGAGTCACATATAATCATAGTGCAAATATATGTAGATGATATTATATTCGGATCCACTTGTCAAGACATGTGTGATGATTTCTCTAAAATCATGCATGACGAGTTCGGGATGAGTATGATGGGAGAACTTAGTTTCTTTCTTGGTCTACAAATTAAACAAGTAGAAGATGGTATCTTCTTTAATCAATCTAAATACATAAAGGAGATGTTAAAGAAATTACGCCTAGAAGAGTTGAAACCAATTAGGACACCAATGTCATCCGACACCAAACTCACAAAAGATGAAGACGGCGAATCCGTAGATAATACTAAATATCGTGGCATGATAGGTAGTCTTCTCACCTCACGGCAAGTAGGCGGATATCATGTTTAGTGTTTGCTTATGTGCTAGGTTTCAAAAGACCCTAAAATATCACACCTAGAAGCCGTAAAAGGATATTTAGATACATTAAGGTACAACACAATTAGGATTATGGTATCCTAAGGGCACGGAGTAGAAACAATTGTATATGCAGATTCGACCATGCGGTGATTACGTTGATAGAAAAAGTACAAGTGGGTATGTGCTTTCATGGGATGTTGTTTAACGTCTTGGTTTTCTAAGAAACAAACGGCACTAGCTATATCAACAACCAAGCCGAGTACGTCTCCGCGGCAAAGCATGCCAACAAGCACTATGGATGAAACAAGCGTTAGTCGACTAGGACATTCATCTAAGCGACATAGCCATCCTATGTGACAACAAAGGTGCCATCGACTTAAGCAAGAATCTGTATTGCATTCTCGCACAAAGCATATAGAGATTCGACATCACTTCTTAAGAGACAATGTTCAAAGGGAACATCTCTATTGAGAAGGTAGCATCCGAAGACAACATAGCCGACGTCCTCACCAAACCGTTGAAGCGGAACAATTCAACCTACTTGCCTTGGTCTTGGTCTAATGGAACAAACGTCGTAACTTATTTGACTCTACAAGGTATGTAAACACTAGCCTTCTTCTTTATGAGTCTAGGATCTCTATTTCACGCACAACTCACAAACAATACGGGAATTTTCAAAACCCAAGATAAGTTTTTGACTTATAGCTTTCTTTTTTTTTTTCAAACACATACACATTTTCAAAGAAAAACTCTTTTCAAAATGTTTTCTAAAAGAATGATACCTTCCCGTATCAATCACGTCTAGGACAAATCACTTTTTCATTATTAATACAAAGTAAAAACCCGTTTTCATTGCATCTCATGTCTTTTGAATGCTAAAGAGGACACATAACTAATATGTGTTTTCGGGTACATTCATTTAAGCAACAATGAATTAGGAGCATTGATAACACTCAATTACGTACTTATGTACTAAATATGTGTTTTCGGGTTCTCAATACGATGCTTTTTCTACTTCTAGTTTATTTTTTTCTCTTTTAGAGGTCGAGATAACCGCAACTCCAAATAGTTTGCATATAGGCACACAATAGGCAAAATGTTTCCAAAAGGAAAATTTTGTGTTGCTCGAATCACTGCACCCACGGATCCTAGCCTTCATGCCGGACGGATCCTCAAGGGAAGGATCCGTGGGATCCGTGAGACAAAAGTCGCTTTTACCTTCTATTTTCTCACTTTGGATGACAAATCCACATTTGTTTTATTTTTGGAGTATGCTCTTTAATGTTTGTGTTCTCATTATCACATGCCTTAAAATTCATATCTAATCATTAGATTTTAATCCACATTTTGGGTCAAGCATTCATTACAATGCTTTGTTTTTCTATATATAGAACTCCCAAAATGCTTGCATAATCCATCTCATCCTCACAAACACAATACACCATGTCATCCACAAATCCTTTAGATGAATCACCTAGTAAAAACAATCATCTTCATGATACCCAAACCTTTATACTACCTCCATCCAAAATACCACAATCAAACTCTAGGATATCCGCAAGGATAAGTATCCGATCTTGTTGCTTAGCAAAACCAACCTCAAATGGTTCATCCTCAACAAACAACTCACCACAAGATGCTTCCATTATAGCACCTCCTCATCACCAACAAGTACACCAACTTCATCACCACCTAAAGTCACTCTTTGGAACTCCTTAAGACTCCAACAAGATCCAAACAACCTAAACAAAAGAAATAGTCTTTTCAACACCCCCACATCTCCAAATACTATTTTTCAAGATCTTGAAACATCACCACCATTAGCTCCCATCACATTACAAGAACGTCTAGGTTTTTTCCACCACCATTTACAAACATTCCGGATGTTGATCCATATTTTCCTATTTTCCACCACATCTTCCGCATAACTCAAATCAAAACAACCCGGAAAACTTCCGCACTCATTACCCACATCATTTACATTGTGAACATTGCCAATCCACTAGGAAATCGCAATAGAAGTTAGGGAAGAAATGCGTTTCATACTCAACCTCATCCTTGATCGCATCAATACCATCACTCATCAAAACCTCCATCCATAATCTTATGCAAGCATGGAAGGAATCACTACTACTATTTTCTATTTTTAGTATTTTTTTTAAGTCATTTTCAAGAACAAGTCTTGTTCTTATTGTTACATGCTTGTACGTGGCATAAATACCACTACAATTTATTGTTTTATTACAAGGGCTTGTTTACATACCTTGGCTCCCAATCTTAATTCTCGTCAATCACAAGATTATTTAAGCATGTTACTAACCTTTCTTTTTGTAGGATTTTTATTTTTCTTCACTTGACGCCCCAAACAAGGGGGAGTTAGCGTTTATTTCTTCCAAGGGTTAACTTTTTGTTTCGACAAAAAGGGGGAGAAGA
Organism: Chrysanthemum lavandulifolium; assembly: GCA_022545495.1. Lineage (NCBI taxonomy): Eukaryota > Viridiplantae > Streptophyta > Magnoliopsida > Asterales > Asteraceae > Chrysanthemum > Chrysanthemum lavandulifolium. The sequence continues at coordinate 99,748,487 of CM040240.1, read as the reverse complement.
AGTAAAACTTAGGGGCTTTCAAAAATTACATCTATTCTTAAGTTTTACTCATCATAACATTATGTTTTGTCATCAACAAAAGGGAGATTGTTAATACAAATAAACCGTAAAACGTTTATTAATATTTTGCGATCTCTTTGTGTTTTGTTGATAACAAATATAATGTTATCTTAAGTATAATTTTAAGGATACATGTTATTTTTGTAAAGCATTTACATATAGCCATTTAAATACAAAATGTAGTAATTAAGCATTTGTTGTAATAGTTTATTAGGATGGGTAAAACCATAACCCATGGACCATAACCCATGGATCTTAACCCATACCTGTTGGCTAGATACAATGTATACTTAGATACATTGAATCTAAAGAAAACCCATGGACCAACCCATGACCCATAACCCATAACCAAAAACCCATAGGCAAAGAGGAGCGTTCCACGGATCCTTAGGATTACACTGAGCGGATCCCAGTGGAAGGGATCCGTGGGATCCGGGAACAATGAAGATTTTGCCTATAAATGAGAGTCATTTCTTCATTCTAACTCACCCTCTTCTTACTAAATCTCTCAAACACTCTCATTCTCTTCTAACATATAGATCACTTGATCTAGAGAGTTGTTCTTCTTTCTTTCTATTGTGATCCTCATATAGGTCCTTCTCAAGGCGAGATCACGAGCATTCTACAAGTCATCCAAGCAAGGGGTCCTTGATTGATTTGTCACTCCGCAAGATTTACATAGCGAAGATCTTGTATTTGATATTTCACATATTTATTGTGTAATAGTCGTGTTGGTTTGGTCCACCGTGTTACGGACTCGGTATCTAGCTTTGTACCGGAAAAGTGTAAGCAACGTTGTGAAGGCTTCTCCGCCAAGTGAAGGAGTTTGTTGACATAGTCCTTGAACTCTCGAGTAGGTGACTCGGGAGTGGAGTAGGGCAAGGAAGGTGTCCTTGTAGCCGAACCACTATACATCGGTTGTGTCTTTTCTTTCCTTCGCTTTACTTTATTTACTTGCTTTATCATTAGATCTATACTTTCTCTACATCCATAAGATCTCACATATTAACGAATCTAAAGTTTTTGAAACTAACGTAAATGATAACGCTACACGCGCTGCTCGGGGTCAAAGGAACTTCCTTTTCTTGAGCAAGTTTTATAACACCTAGGCGGTGAACCTAATCGTTGTAGTGTAGTAATTAGGGTAAGCCACGGTATTGATATCGTTCTCTAGGGAATAGGAATGCTAGTAAGGAGTTACTACGCTAAGGTTAAGGTTGAGGAAGATTATTTTTATCTTTTATATTTTATGAAAATGGAAAGGTACGAATCTCGGGTAATGGATTTGGGGTTTGGTATTTCTACCGATTACTCTACTATTATCTAATTATCTAAACTAAGGTTGTGGGAGTCTATGTCTAATTAATGTGTGCTCGTATGATAGTTTAAAGATGTGTTTACTTAGTTTGTATTACTCCTTAATTATCTCCTATTGATGGTTGAGTGTCACGTCTTACTCCTAGTTGCGTTGTGTGTCTAAAGTTGTAAGGTATCGTTTCTCCTAACTCTTTGAACTTACCAAAGGGTCTTGTCTACAAACCCACTAGGGATTATAAACTCCTACTCTAAGGCGCTCTTTGGATGGTTTAGCCTACAACTACTCGGTAATTATATTCTAAGGTTCACAAAGATGAATCAAGCATTAAGTACACAACGAATGACCTATCGCATTACTAGATCATTAATCAACTAAGATAAGAAACAACCAATCAATATTCAAGAATTAAGTTTCATACTTCCTAAGCAAACACACAAATAAATTAGCGGGACATGGAGAACATGCAAGCATACACACAAATAATCAAAGACATAATTGAATTAATGAAGTAAAGACTTATCTTGATGTAAGATAGGGTTTAAAACCCTAAAATACTTTACAAGACACCTTAGGTTCGGTTTTAGGTTTTACTCCAAAGACTCTCCACACAAAGACCGAAAAATTCGGATTCTATATATAAGATTACAATTGCGACGGCGTCACCTTATGTTTAGTGACGCCGTCGTGTCGCCGCCATTAGGGTTTCGTCTTGGCCACGTTAACCTTGCGACGGCGTCACCTTATGTCCGTGACGCCGTCCTCTTGACTTCGGCGTCGTCTGGATTGCATCTAGGCCGTGCGAGTAGCGACGGCCTACTCTTTCACAACTAGACGCCGTCTCTTGAAAATACGAGTTTTGGGTTCTGTCCGTCACAATAATTTTGGGACGGCATCACAATGTAGCACCCGACGCCGCCGCCTTCTACTTTCAAAGAATCGTGATTGTCTCGATTTTGACTTTGGCCATTTTCTTCATATATTCGCGCCTTTTCGTCCAAATAAGTGCCTTTCCAAGATTTTGCCTTCACGAGACCTAAAAAGTGAAAAGGAACGATATTAAGCAATAACGGATACAAAGTGATCAAATAAGGACTTAAACGACCCTCAAAATGGTACCTTTTAAAACCTTATCAAATATCCCTACACTTGTTATTTGCTTGTCCTCAAGCAAATGTGCTTTTAGCCAATTAATTTATAAGTTAGGGGTCATGAAGCATTAATTCAAAACGGTCCACAACACATATAAGCCCCAAAAGTTATAACAAGCACGGAATACATACTAGCACCTCACATGGGGTGTTTGGATACTCACATCTCTCTCGGGTGTATATATGAAATATAACAAAATAGGAAATGGAAGATAAACACTCATTAACCGGTCCTAGTACATAGATTACCATAGGCTTGAGAATAGATCAAACCTCCATCGCTTTGGCGTAAGCACCTAGGAAAGACTATCAAAGAGGTCTTTTAAAAGGTTGTAATGTTAGGCTTACGGTAGGGAAATAAGGGTTTGGTGGGATAGGCTATTTAGTGGTGGTAAGTCAAAAATCTTTATGTTAACTGCATATGAAGAATGGCGTTGCTAAGCCAAGACTCGACACTCTAAACTCTAGATAACTGAAATAAACAAACATAAATTTAAAAGATAGATGTAGGATGGTAGCCTGTATGGTTTTTTTTTTTTTTTTATCACTCTATTTTTTTTTTTTCTCTTTTCTAAATTTTTTTCGATTTTTTTTTTTTCATACACTTTTACTCTACCATCCTCTACGATAACATCAAAATACTAGGATTTAAAGGCACATCCCTACACTTGAGTTTTTATTACTCTAACACTAATTTGACCCGATTTGAAAAGATCAAAACACTTGGGGTACATTATTACGTAAACAAAGGGAATTTGAATTTAACGTTCCCTTCCGTCATTTCATAAACTTTAACTTTTCCCATGAATCCCAATCATCCCAAAATCAGATACAAAGGATATGACTCGACTTAGCAACTTATGCAAGCAACTAGATAATTGAACTAAGGGTTTAGGGTGATAACAAACATTTGCACTAAAAGTGAGTGCATAAGGGGTGGCTAAGGCGATTTGGGTGTATATTTGGGGTGGGGTGTAAACAATGCTCTTCATTGATATTCGGAAAACCGAAACATCACGAGAACCGCGAAAAGGATAGGCTCGAGGGTTAACTAGGGTATCGTGTACTAAAGATGAGTACAACGCAAAGGGTGTGGGGAATTACTCAACCGATATGGAAGAAGTAATTATATTACGGTGTCAAACAAGGGTTATCCTAATGCCTCTTATCATTTAGTTATTCCTAACTACACAAGTGTAGCCTCACTTGCGATCTCGAATGCATCACAAAACAAGTTCTAGAATCTATTATACTACCGGTTCACACTCTAAGCATTAAAGATGAATGCTTTAATTCCTACTAATTGATGCGTGCCAACAGTCGAGCTAAATCACTGATGCGCAAAAACCGTCAAGTTCTCTCACGCAAGCGTAAAAACCTAAAACTGCTCAAGCACGAAATCAATGAAGATCCGAGGAGTACAATGTTTCCGGTCGTTATGTCCCAAATGAGCTATCACGATGATTTATCAAACGTCACGGTGATCGAGGAGTTTGAGCGGAAAAAGGATTTGGATTATGATTATAACTACGGAAAAGCCAACAAATAACAACGGCTTAAATGAGAATTAAAGAAGATTAAAAATATAAAATCTATTAAATAAACGCTATCACTATTTTTACAATGATGTTTTGTTCTTTTGTTTTATAAAGCGAATTTAAAATCTACGACGACGCATAAATTAAAAGCGTGAAACTAAAGCAATATTAACCCTAAAAATATGAAAATGATGTTTCTACAATCCTAATGATAAAAGAAACTTTTAGAAAAAGAAAACTATTTTATCACTAATTATCTAATTATTATTAATTAAAACTATTTTAACTATTTAATAATTAACCAAAATGCAAGAAATTAGGAAACAAAGCTAGAAAAATAAAATTATGAAATGGAAAAGTCTAAAATAACAAACTAGAATTTTCAAAACTATTTTTGTATTTTTCAGATTATTTTTCTATTTTCTATGAATTTTAAACTATTAAATACTAATTAAATTACTAAAAATTACTAAATAAACTAAGAAAAATCTGGAAAATTACTTTTTCTACTTCTTATATTTATCTAAACCTAAGAAAATTGAAAAGTTATTTTTTTGAACTTTTTCTGAATTTTTTATATTAAAAGCTAATTAAAAATGATTAAAATCTAATTTAAATTAAGAAAAATAGCAAATGAAGACCAAAAATTATGAAACTTTCAGGAAAAATCTAAAATTATAATATGAATCTATGAAAAATGATAAATCAACAGGTTATGTGTAAGATTAATGAGCTGCTATGAAACTATTATATGATTAAGCTAGGAAAATAAGCTAATAAGCTACTATTGAAACCAAACAGATACAGAAGCTAGAGAATACCAAAATAAGCTATAAGCAACTATTTCTAACTAATCCTAACAAGCTAAACCCTCAGATCAATCCAATAAGCTAACTGCTTATTCAATCCAAACAGTGGTTTAGGACCACTGTTTGGGACAAAGCACAAGCTCAAATTATAAGCTAATCACAAAATCACTTAAGCAGTCTTAAAGACCACCTGGCCAACTACACTTGTACCAAATACTAAACCTAAACTCTCTGATTTGAAGCTTATTTGAACCAAACAAGACTGCCTGATTCACACTTATGTGTGAACAGATGATAAGCTAAAGTTTTAGCTTGTTTGAAGCTTAATTTGACCAAATCAGTTGAAACAAAAAGTGAATATCAGAATTAGACCAGTTGAAATTGTTAATTCCAAAATCTCAGACTCTTAAACTCAGTAATGATTCAGAAAATGAATCACAAAGTTTGTCTTAAAACTGCTTTTAACAGATTTTGACTTTTAAAGAACACACTCAAACTTTGACTAATTTGAGATTAATTCCAATCTCATGAACTTATTAAGATGTTTTAACACTGATTATGATGACAAAGAGCTATATCAACTAGATTCAAACCAATTTGCAACTTATTGATCCTACTGATTATGACAGATTCATTCACAAGATCAGTTTCAAATGATTCTTGACTTTTAAAGTGTGACTGCTAAACTAAATGACCTCAAATGAACTCAAAACACTATCTAAACATATAACAACTACTAACCACTGATCTATAAGCTTTAACCACAGATATAACAGTTGATCCAAACACTCTATATGCTACTGTTTTTGATTCAATAAGCAGATATTGATCAAAGCAAACTAAACAAACATGAATCAGCAATCAAACAGTAACAATTACAGCTAAAGAACAGATTCAATCACAGATCTAATTATCAGAAACAGATTATGAACTTACAACATGTCCATAGCCACTGTGGCTAGCCAAATATGAAACAAGTACTTCTAACCTATATAATCCAACCCAAATAGCTACTATTCAACCCCATTCCAAGTAGCTCCTATTCAACCCAATTCCAAGCCTGCATCAACCCTGTACCATTTCTGCACCATTTTGATCCGACTTTGACTTATTTTGACCAAGGCTTAAAAGTGAATGGGCCAAGTATAAGCTTATCTGAGCTTTTATGAGCTTAAATGAACTTATTTGAAGTTGAAAATGAGTTGCTAAATACTTAAACAAGGAGTTTGAAATTCAAATTCTCTGGTGGACTTGAATTATAGAAACCGATAATTACTTGCAATTCAAACTTGAAATGAGTAGTAAACACTTAAAACTGTTGATTGATACAAGATAAGCTTAGAAATACAAATGAAAGTTATTTAAGATAAGTTAAACTACAATTAAACATACATGAAAAATAATTAAAAGCTAACTCCTTTCTTGTAGCTTCCTTGGTCTTTATAAGCTCCCAGTACTTCTCTCATCTTTCTGGACATATCCCACCAAGAATACTGACCATTGGATCACCCAAATCAATCTTAGCCATTTAAAGTGTTTTGGCGCCAAAACCAGTTTTAACAGTTTGTGAGGTGGAGTGTTAGGTACATGGGCATTAAATGTTTTCTTGGCCTCTTGTGTTTGGAGGGGGGTGGTGATGATGGTTGAGTGAGCAGATGAGTTTGCAGGTTTGTGATGATGAAATGGGTATCTCGTGAAGAGGGAGGGAAGGAGGTGGTCAAAAGGGGTTTGACTGGTATATTAAATACCAGGGGGTCCAAAATGTAGTAATGACAGGGTCACAAAGGTATTGGCAGGGGTTCATAATGGTTTGTGACATGGGCCAAGGTGTTTAAAGGGTTTTAAAATACAAGGGCCTAACTTGTAACTTCTGAAACTGTAGGGATCAAGGCTGCCAATTTCTCAAAGATGTTTCAGGGACTGAAATTGACAAGTGTCAATATTACAACGACCAAAGTTGCCACTTTCACATTTTCCAGGGACCAAATCTGCCAATTTTGAAAGTTGAAGGACCATTTTTGTAAATTTCTCAAACTTTTCACATTTTTCACCAAAGGACTAAATTTGACAACTTTTGATTTAAAAAGGACCTTTGGTGATTTTTCTTTGAAATTATGACTCGGGGACTATTTTTGACAATTTTTGAAACTTGGGGACTAAACTGCAATTTTTGCAAATTTGATATGTTTTCATCCGATTTTGATATTTTGCATTTAAAACACATAAAACACTGATTTGTGATATTTTGATCATTTTGATGTGTTTCGAGTGTTTTCGATGATTTCAGCGTTTATTTTGTACAAAATGATGAGTATTTAGACACTCATCACTAATCTAAGGGCGATCCTCACATTTTGGTGGAATTTGGGTGGTAAAGGGTTTTGTGCTAGTCATGCAACTTCCTATCCATGAGACGCTTTTGTTAAGACTAATGGCCCACTCTTATATGTCATGAAAATTTTTAAATTTGGTGCCAAAATTACCCTAACCGACATTTTCTCATGGTTTATTACACAATCACAATTGGACAAAGCAAATAGTCAAGGATAAGCATAGTTTCAAAGTTCCCGTTTTATTTTCCTCCCTACACTTAAACCGAACATTGTCCCCAATGTTCCCGAAAGTATCAAAGTTATGATAATGGAAGGTAATTAAAACGAAAGAAACTAATACTCCCTGATTAGCTCGGTAGGATCCGTGTAAAGTGGTGGTTAAATCTTTTCCAAGAAGAATTATTAAGTGAAAAGCTCCTTCCAATCTTATGTAACTTCTTCTTGACAAACTAAACCTGCACACTGAAGAAAACAAACGAAACCTTCGTAAAATCGGTAATAATATATATAAGACTCGATTTAAACTAGGATATAATGCTTGTGGAATGGATGTTTACGAATTTCTAAGAAAATTAAGACCGGAAAATTCCAAAATTTATAAGTAGCTCGAAAACGAGAAAAAGTAATCGATGTTTTACTCCTTCCGCGACGCCAGTCAGTTGCAATCTGACCGTCGGTTATCCCGACAAAAAGCGGTGCGATTTTACGGAAAAATTCGGAAAATTTACATCTTTAGAATCTGGAAAATTTCGCATAAACATCCATTATGACTCGATACAAGCATTTGACTCGAACAAACAAACATAAATATCATTAGTTAATTGTTATTCTCATGTTTACGTTTCTTTTGAAAACGTGTGTAATCCTCCTACACTTATCCCTTATGTAAAATACCTTTATATGCAATTAAGACGAGGTTAAAACAAAATAAAGCATTTTCACAAATTTAAACATGAGGATAAACAATTAATAAAAGATATATGACACTAATCAAGCAAACAATTAAGCATGGGTTGCCTCCCAAGCGCTTTTCTTTATTTAAGAGTCTTGTAGCTAGACTCATAGTCGTGCTTCTACGTGCCGATATCGTAAGTCTATCCTCCACAATGTCGTAAGGATCAAACTTATCATTCAAGTTCCTAGTAGTATGCTCGGTTAAATATGCCTTTTCAAACATCTCACCATCGGGATCATAGATTTGTATCCTAATGTGCCACCTTCCATTACCATCACTAGGCGGTCTATTCCAATCCCACTTGTGTTCGGATTTCTCAACTATCCATTTATTCATGACAAGGTTAACGGGCAAGCTTCCTAGGAACTCGGTCATCTTCCTAAATACTAAGGCGTCCTCGAACGGGTTCACTTCTATGTCCCTAGCCATTTCTTGTTCTTGGAAAGTTGCCACACTAGCAAAGGCCTTATCTAGGTAAAAAGGTCTTTGGGGGCCTATGATGTTCTTATCAATCCAAGGTCCATATCTAGAAGGCTCTCTATCCAACCCTATCTCTTGTGGGATTTCCTCATCCTTGTAGTATGTATGCTTTTAACATCGTAACGGATCTAGCACTCCCCTCTCCTACCACTATTTTGGACATCTTACAATCGATGATGGCACTAGCGGTAGCTAAAAATCCTCTTCCAACTAGTAATGGGCATGTCGGATCCTTATTCATGTCTAGTACATGAAAGTCGGCCAAAAGAGTCAACTCTCCTACATGTACTACCATGTCCTTTATTATTCCTACCGGACGTGCTATACTACCGTCCGCTAGACCTAAGATGGTTTCCGTTGGTTCAATTTTACCTAGGTTGAGGCTTCTATGGAGGGACAACGGAACGAGATTGATGCATGATCCTAAATCGGCTAGAGCATCGAGTGGCTTGGAGGTTCCAAGTCTACGGAAGAGTGAATAGCCGGGATCGTCTAACTTCTTAGGTAAGTTGTTTCGCACAAAGGCGGACCCATGTTTTCCAAGCCTAAGTTCTAACTCATATTTTTCTTTTAGAGCATTATAATAAGGTGCATGAGCTAAGACTTCAAGAATCGGTTTTCTTGATGGAGTTCCTTGTATTCCTCCTCTAAACTTGGTTTGGATTCTTGGTGATGGGTTTCTCAAGAGTAGGCTTTACCAAAGGTGTCGGCCTTGGTATCTCTTGGATGGCTTGGAACCCTTTTGATAGCATTTACCGAGTGAATCGTTGGGTGAGAGGGGCATGGATGTGCATTCTCCATGGTGAACTAGAACATGAAGTCGATGCAATCGAATTCACTTTTGGGTTCTTTATGGTATCACTTGGGAGTGCTCCAACTTCCCGCTCATTGAAGGCTTTTAAGAGGCATCAAGCTTGGTTGTCATCTCGCTTTGTTTTTGCTTAAAATCGGCTTCAAGCTTATTCAATCGAGTTTCTTGGGATGACAAAATCTAGATGCAATTGCCTCAAGATTAGTGGGGTTTCCGGTATTAGAGGAATTGAACCTAGTAGGCGAACTAGATGAGCTTTGGGCGAGCTTGAGTTTTGGTTCCACTTAAGGTTAGGTGATTTCTCCATGAGGGTTGTATGAGTTTCCTAAGTTGTTTTGTTCGGGTTTGAAAGTGTACCACTTCTCTCCGCTCCGTCGGTGCGTATGGAGGCGTAGTCCGCAAAGCTTGTTCGGAGCCTTGTGCAATCACGAGTGTCATGGGGACCACCGCATAACTCACAAGGTAGAGTGATTTGATTCACGTGTCGTGAGGACTTAGGATTTTGTAGGAACTCATGAGGAATTTAACTTGATCTTCAAGTTCGATCATCCTACGGTCGGGAGGAGGCAAGGAGATTGCCTTGACGGTTTTGGGCATTTCACGGGGTCATCCTACTTTCGTTGTCATAGAGGCGAGGTCCTCTATTATTTCCCATGATTCTTCGCGGTGAGATCACTAAGTTTTCCACCGGCCGCTTGGTCTATGGATCGCTTAGTGGGAAGTTGACATGATCATAAAAGATTTGGACTTGTAGCCAAAGATCAATGTCGTGATGAGGGACTTTATGAAGTAAGTCCTTGAATCGGGTCCATGCTTCGTAGAGATTCACCTTGGCGTTGTTGGAACATCAAGATGTCATTCCTAAGCTTAGTGGTTCTCCCGGTGGGAAAAATTGAGCAAGGAAGCGAAGTAAGATCATCCCAACTTGAGATGGAGCCGGGAAGTCGCTCAAGCCAATTACTAGCTTGGTCCCGTAGAGAATTGGAAGAGACAGCGCGTGGTCTCCCGAGTAGTAGCATCAAGGTCGATGGAATCGACGATTTTGAGGAAATCCTCGGATCTTGATTTGGATCTTGAACGAATTCCATGGAATGCACATCCGTTTTGCACCAACCGGATGGTGTCGGATCGCAGGGCCGTAGTTTGGGCTTGGTCGGGAAGCTCAATGGTGTTCCTATAGCCTAGGTGGCTTGGTCTCGAGTACTCACCAAGAGTACGGGCTCTTGGCGGGTCATTTGGTGGTATGTTGATGAATGGTAGTGGGTTATCACCTTCCATGATGAAAAGTGATGGGGTTACAAACAAAGGTTACTAAGAAGGGGGATAGACTAAGAGAAAGCTAAAAATGAGAAAAATTTACTTGATATGAATCAAGCAAAGAAACCTAAGCGAGGTGGACTACTAACTAGCTATTCTATTCCCGGCGTGCGCCTAAAACTTGATAACGCTACACGCGTCGTTCGGGTCAAAGGAACTTCCTTTTCTTGAGCAAGTTTTATAACACCCCAGGCAATGAACCTAATCGTTGTAGTGTAGTAATTAGGGTAAGCCACGGTATTGATATCGTTCTCTAGGGAATAGGAATGCTAGTAAGGAGTTACTACGCTAAGGTTAAGGTTGAGGAAGATTATTTTTATCTTTTATATTTTTGAAAATGGAAAGGTACGAATCTCGGGTAATGGATTTGGGGTTTGGTATTTCTACCGATTACTCTACTATTATCTAATTATCTAAACTAAGGTTGTGGGAGTCTATGTCTAATTAATGTGTGCTCGTATGATAGTTTAAAGATGTGTTTACTTAGTTTGTATTATTCCTTAATTATCTCCTATTGATGGTTGAGTGTCACGTCTTATTCCTAGTTGCGTTGTGTGTCTAAAGTTGTAAGGTATCGTTTCTCCCTAACTCTTTGAACTTACCAAAGGGTCTTGTCTACAAACCCACTAGGATTATAAACTCCTACTCTAAGGCGCTCTTTGGATGGTTTAGCCTACAACTACTCGTAATTATATTCTAAGGTTCACAAAGATGAATCAAGCATTAAGTACACAACGAATGACCTATCGCATTACTAGATCATTAATCAACTAAGATAAGAAACAACCAATCAATATTCAATAATTAAGTTTCATACTTCCTAAGCAAACACACAAATAAATTAGCGGACATGGAGAACATGCAAGCATACACACAAATAATCAAAGACATAATTGAATTAATGAAGTAAAGACTTATCTTGATGTAAGATAGGGTTTAAAACCCTAAAATACTGTACAAGACACCTTAGGTTCGGTTTAGGTTTTACTCCAAAGACTCTCCACACAAAGACCGAAAAATTGGATTCTATATATAAGATTACAATTGCGACGGCGTCCTTATGTTTAGTGACGCCGTTGTGTCGCCGCCATTAGGGTTTCGTCTTGGCCACGTTAACCTTGCGACGGCATCACCTTATGTCCGTGACTCAGTCTCTTCGACCGGCGTCGTCTGGATTGCATCTAGGCCGTCGAGTAGCGACGGCCTACTCTTTCACAACTAGACGCCGTCTCTTGAAAATACGAGTTTTGGGTTCCGTCCGTCACAATAATTTTGGGACGGCGTCACAATGTAGCACCCGACGCCGCCTTCTACTTTCAAAGAATCGTGATTGTCTCGATTTTGACTTTGGCCATTTTCTTCATATATTCGCGCCTTTTCGTCCAAATAAGTGCCTTTCCAAGATTTTGCCTTCACGAGACCTAAAAGTGAAAAGGAACGATATTAAGCAATAACGGATACAAAGTGATCAAATAAGGACTTAAACGACCCCTCAAAATGGTACCTTTTAAAACCTTATCAGTAAAATCGGCAAAACTATTCATCCCCCCCTTCTAGTTTTCCACAGACTATGTAAAGTCAAAATTGCAAAACCATTACTCAATATTTGACTATGTAAAGTCAAAATTGCAAAACCATTACTCACTATTTGTTTTGGAGTTAATTGATAATTTGATATGTTTTAGAAGTTTGACTTTGACTTAACAAAGTCAAACTTCTAATGGTTTTGTGTTGTTTAATCTTCAACTAAGTTGTAGTTTATGTAAGTTGGCAACTTGAGGGACCAATTGTGTATTCTAAAGTGATTATTGGTGGAGTTTTAAGTATGACAACGGCAACCAAGACAAATTCAGTGGACCGAGTGTAAAAAAAGTAACTATTAGACCTGACCGCCTCTTACCGGAGACGATATTAACTAGTGCACACCAAACGATAAACTCATCTACCACTTTTCCACACACAAACAATTTTCCAATGGCGATTTCCCATTTTAAACGAACTCATGGAGGTTGGCTGATTCACCAAATTTGAATGATCGTATGGCTATCTGGTTTGAAGAAGGTTTCAAGAAGGGATTCGAAGAAGCTAGTTCTTGATGCATTCAAGATCTGAAGACAGAATCATCAAGCGTAGGGAGGCGATGAGAGAATCAAGCTCGGGACCTCGTGGAATTGCGCTGACCGTGTGGATGCGTGACCAAAATCCGATCGAGGCACAAAAGCAACTTGCCCAACTCATACTGATTGTTGGTCAAACAGATGAAGGTATTCGGTTCAACCAAGAGTTTGTTAAGAAAATTGCGAACATAATGCACGAATTTTGGTTTTCCATGGGGTAGATAAAGGCGGTCTTTTGGGTGATAGTTTTGGGAATATAGGTTGCTAAAAGGGTATGTAAATTAGATTTGATGTAGTTGGTTATGATGTTTAATGACTTTATTAATGATAAAATATCATTTGGGTTATGTGTTGTTTAATATGTTCTTGTATTGTGATATTGGGTGTATTTTAGTGTAATTAGTATCAACAAAACCAAACATCCCCTTATATCGCCCTTGTATCAAGAAACCAAACAGGCCCTTGTATCAAGAAAACTTTAATCAAGAAACCAAACACCCCTTGTATCAAGAAAAGCAATGGTTTAAAAATATGTGGTGAAAATGCAAATACTTTAGCACTAAATCATAATGTATCAACAAACATCCGCTTGTATCGCTTAAACCAAATGTACCCTTTTATCGGCAAAAGTTGTTACAAGAAAGCCAAACACCCCGTGACGGCAAAATTAGAAGCGGTGGTTTAAAACACGGTTGAAAATGCAAACGCTTTAGCAGTAAACAACAATGTATTGACAATGGTGTATTGTAACATCTTGAATTTTGACTTACCAAAGTCAAACAAACTTATGAAAGCCAACAAATTGTAACTTACTATTGTGGTATGACTTGGCTAAGTCAAACCTATTAAGAAATGCAAAACGATTTCAAACACAATTACTTAAATAAGAACCAAATTTTTTATTCATCGATTTCATGTTCTCAAGAACTACAAATGTTTACTATTATCTAAACATACACTTACTTGCACCCACAACTCTCCATATCATCGTTTCCTTCTTTTCCTTCCTTTCCTTAAGATATTTAAACAAAATTTCCAGGATTTTTAATCCTTTCTCCCAAATCGTTAAACTTTGATAACAAGATGTCATCCTCTTCCTTCTCCTTCTTAACACCCAAACCCTTTTCATTTTAGGTCCGCTTTCCTCAACGAACTCAAGAAAGCCTTCCCTTATCGTTTGTGCCATTATTGTTTTTCTTTTGCTTTGGGTAGAATGTGTGTTGATTGTATTTTAGGTTCACTCTTGGTCGTAATGATACATATATGGTTGAAGGTTGGGTTACATTTTAACTAGGTTGGGTCAAAATGTGAATGGTCTATTATACCCTCGAGGAAATCCAGAAAAGTAGGTTTGACTATCCCAATCCAGTCAAGGACGATTCGGCGTTTAATGGCCAAGGTTTGGACCTATGGCGATGAAAAGCCGAGTTTTGTCCCATAACGATGCTCTTTGCCAAGTTTAGGGACCGACGGTGTATTTTAATCATATAATTATATACACACTTTGGTAAATGCTACAATAGTATTTTCACATATAATCAAAAGGCTACCAGACCCAACAAAGGTCAACCTTGTGTGTAATGTATACAAACTAGTTCTCTGGTTTATATGGATGAAAATAGTACATTCATGATTTGTACACAAGACCTGTTTTTTCATCAACTGTTTAACTCACGTTTTGATTTATGCTTGAATACTACGCTATTGCAACTTCATTAATGGTGTGGCCTTCAATAATTTCTCTCAGGTAGTCGAGTTGTTCATGACTCCCTGTAAGTTCTTCCCACTGCAAAACATATAAAATAAACTTAAATTTGATTTAGCTCGAGGGGAAAGACTGATAGAATATATGAAAGGGTAACTCACTTTTTGGTGAGATACTGATACAAGCTTCCAACCAGCAGCTTCAAGGTAGCGACACTTTAGCACTGTATGTCCCAAAGGATTCCCTGCGCAGAAGAAAAAAAAAATCAACTCATGGCTCATACATAAACAACAGAAAGTTAATTACCGGAAAAGGATGTTACGCCACTAACCTGAATTTCTTGAGAAATGGGTTGGCCCGTCAATCTCCAATGCGACTTTTTGATCAACCAACACAGCATCCAAGGTATAGCCATCCACGACGTATTCTTTTGTCCAATCAAGACCAGTGCCAATAAGAAGACGGCTGACTTCTTTCTGGAACGAAGAGGTGATCTTCTGGTTAAATCGTGAAGTTTTTCCAGCACGAATAATTTTGTCCTCGATATCACTGTTTAGAGACAAAGACAGATGTGGGTACTCGAGCTTCAGACACTGGTTCACAAGCTGAACCTGAGTAGCAAACATTATATCCTCCCTATACTGCTCTGAAATCTGTTGCTCCTCAAAACGACCGAGTGTCTTCCAAACATGGAAAAAGAAGGGTCGGTCTATCTGCCCAAGAACAGCACAAGACCAGGCTATGTTTCCGAGCTGATCTCTGTTGAAATCAAGTATAGGAACGCCACCTTCGACTGATTCATTGCTGAGATTTAACGTTTGCTTGTCTAAGCTGTTGTTGTTGTCAGTGTATCTATACTGAAGGGAATCCTTGTAAACATGATCAAGAGATGCAAGTAAGAAGTCTGCAGAAGGCTCATAGAGCGACGCAAAGGCCCACAACAGCTGAGCAAGCTCTTGTGCATGGAAAGTATGAGCAATATCCGAAGCTCGTTTTGATAACTCTGAAAAGAGCTCCGGAGCAGCATGCTGCATAGTGGCAAAAGCACCAGCAATATTAGCAACGTTTTGTGAATTGAATTCGCTAACCTTGGTCAACCCAACCTCCGCCACTCTATCCATCTCAGACAAATAAAGAAGCTCGCCACCGATCTTCGACAAAGCCCACGCAATATTCGACACACCTTGCGCAGAGCATTCCGGAAGGGACATCATAGCCATACCTACAAGCATGCACATCTCTCTACGTCGTGCAAACGCAAGCCTATGAGTTTTCATCATCGAAACTTTTTCCATATTCTTAGCAATACGATGGATTGCAGTGGCAAGGTTTAACGGCGACAAAGGCGAAGGACTCAAACCTTTCCCTACAGCCATAATCATATCAGACACAACCTCCAATACTTGATCAGCCGTCTGCGCTTCAACAATCTCCCTATTCAAACTAACCTCTTTCCTACGGTCAGACACACCCCCATCCGACGAAAACCGCGATAGCTTCTCAACAAAACTTTGCATCGTTTTCTCCTTCCTTTCTTGAAACATCCCACCCGCCAACATCCCAACACTCGCTTTAAGCTTCTCCTCGTCATCACCAACATAATCCATTAAGTTCTCAATACTAAGCTCAACATCCTCCCCGTCAGAATCAAAATCCAAACCTCCCCCTTTTCCTTTTTCCTTCTCCTTAACAACCATTTTCTTCTTACTCTTATTCTTCTTCTTCTTCTTGCGATTCACACTAACGATACTTTCCATCGCACTACTCAACCCCCTCGTCTGAATCGACCTAAGCGCAGACTTCCTAGCTCTAACACACCAATCCGTCGAGTCAGTCTCTTCAAGCAAGTCCGATTTCTCTTTTTGCTTCTTCTTACTACTACTATTCGCACTAACCCTTTCTCCTAAAAACTCATCCTCCCAACCCGAACCCGACTGTAAAGACAAAACCTTTTGCTCCTGTCCAACCTCGTCATTTTCGTCGTCTTCCACGACTTTTATAACACGAAAATCCTTGTTTATATGGACATTGCATAAAGTCTTGTTGCTAACTCTTACTTTATTACTAGGGAAATTAACTAAAAATGAGTTGGGGTTGAAGCATAAATGTTTGCTAGTGGGATTGAATAAGATTTGGGGTGAATTTAGCATACTAATAATACCCATTTTGGTTAAATAAGCCAATAGCTAATAAGAAGATTAAGTATATATTATCATAAGAAATATGGAAATATAAAGTATATAATCTCACCTATTGTGGTAGCTAAGAAACATTTGTTCTTGTTCTGTTTGAGCAGATAGATAGAGCAAAACCCAGTGGCAGTGGAATAAACAGTGATTGTTTAAGGATGGGGTTTATGGTTGGAGTGAACATGTAATGTTTTTAGTACCAGATTTTGGGTTGGGCTTTTTTTATGTCTTGGACTTTGTATAGTTAGTATAACTTTTTATCATAAATAAATTTAACATTTTTTTCAGTTGTGAAGATAAACTTTTTTTCAAAGGTTTTGCTTCAAAATGCATCTAGTTTCATGTCAACTTTTTTCAAAATAAACTGGACATTTTTAATTTTTTACGTTATATTCACGGTTCATTTTAACAGTGTGACGTTGCAAACAGAATCTTTTGTATAACTTGCTTTAGATGGTGTACGATTTATGCATACAATTTTCAATATGATAAGCCAATTCTGAAAATAAGAAAACTTATTCAATATGAGTTGTAAATTGAAAAACAATCGGTTGAGACTAGCATGTGCATGGTACAACATGCAAAGTGGTGAGTTAAATTACTTCATATTCAAACTAGCATGGTACAACATGCAAAGTGGTGGAGTTAATTTACTTCATATGGTCTTTTTGTGATTCTGTGTTCGCGGTACTTACCAAAGGCAGTTTTTTTTAATCAGTGAGTGATTTTCGACTGGTCAAGTCTTGAAACTAAAAAGGTGGAAGAGAGGGGTGTTTTGGATCAAGCGTGAGATTGATGATCCAAAGAAAGTGAGATTTAAAAAGATTGTGCAAGATATTACAGGTATATGTGTTTGATTCGATTGAATCATGGTCTTTTAACTGTAATGAATCTTTGTAGATGGAAGAGCTATGATAATTTTCTTCATTAGTCTTAGATTTGGTAAATCTTACAGTAATTTGTAAAAAAATGATACTTCTTCAATGCTTATAAGCAACATTTGCACACTTGATTCAATAATGATTCTTGAATTCTGGACTCTATAATGATTCTTGAATTTTCTTGTGATACTTTTAACTTTATGGTCCACAGTTCCTAGCTCAAGATAAATAGTAGTAACAACTTCCAACCTTCTAAACTACCAAAAAATCTCCCCTAGAGGAGAAAGCAGCTCAAATAACATGGCTAAAAGATAACAGTAAAAAATTATAGCACACACCCATCAAAATCTATTTCCTTCCCTTTCCCCTTTTATTACCACCACCATTCTTCCCAAACTTGCCCTTTTTCCCTTTCTTGGAGTTATTCTTCATCAAAGCCGCTTTAGTTGCTTTCGTCTGCCTTTCTTTCCGAACTTGCTCAAGATTTTTGACTTCTGAAGGGACATGAGCATTATGAACCACACGATTCTTGTTCCCACCTCTAAACCCTCTCTTATTATGCATTCCACCCCCTGCTGCTGCCAAAACCCACAAATATCAATATTCGTTCGTAGTTTCATACAGCATGAATAACAGTGAAAAACACATGTATAAGCATATCCCTCGTTTAGATTCAAAACTGATACCATAACCTTTTAAAATAGCACCCACCATGAAATCATATAATGTTTGGAGACATTTTAAAAAAACAGACAAATAGTTTTCTGGGTTGTCCTGAACCGACCTGTTTCAACTTATAAAATTTATATTATTCTATTTAACATTTACCCCACATCTCGAATAACACTAACAGGTAGCGGAATTTAATTCTTTAGAAACGAAAATAAGAAAAAATCTAGTATAAAAGACTCTAAAGGCAGGCTGGCATACCATTGAGACTTGTAGATTGCTTGGCACTGCTATCATTGTTTGATCCTTGGAATGATATCTTATTGTGTGATTTTTCTTGCCATCTTTTATATATTCCAGTTTTATTGGCCTTTGCTTTTGAACCACTCTCTGTTATAATCTGTATATCATTGCACGATTTTGAATTAGCACGTGCATGTCATACATAAAATCAAAGCTCAAGAAAATCATAAAATCAAGGCTCAAGAAAATATCAATGTACCTTCCCACTAGCTGAGACCCGGTCACCATTGTTCAACTTCACGTACTTTTTACTCCTCTGCAATTGGACAAAACCGGTGCAGTTGAGAAATAAGTAAAGAATTTACTACAAAATAAGACTAGTTCAAACCTTATCCCAGTGATAAGTAGACTTCTGTTTTTGTAACCCCCCACTATCATCAGCAGCTAGGTCAAGAACAGCAGACTCCAACCTATCCATCAAGCAATACAGGTACCCCATATCAGTAAGCTTATGTCACAATTGCTAACTTATATGAAACCTATGCATTCGTAGTTTCCCCCGTAAGTGACAGCGTTTTTCATGTTATAATGAACTACCAAGAAGATACAAAGGACAACAAAAATTCAAATAAGTGTGTCATGACAAAACTGAACTTCAATGTCGCAAGCTTTTCTATCAAATATGTGCATTTGTTAATTTGCAGGCAACATGACGAATACACAAAAAAAAAAAAAAAAAATAAGCACTTCCATAATGAAGATAAGTCTCTATAACATTGAAGCGGGAACCAAACACTCATGCAATCTATCTAGTACTCTTCTGTCAGTTGTAATAATTCTCAGCATATTAGTTACCCACACAAAAATGATCATTATCTATTGATCTTATCATACCTGTTGGAAGCAAAGCCTTGGTTACCTCTGACTGAAAGGCCTGCCTCAAAATGCTGAAACAAATGACACGAGATAAAGATATCAATACCCTATGATTGTTTATTATACTCAATAGAACAAACAGGGGCCAAGAGAGATAAAACTGATAAAGATATGTTTGAATTTTGAAGCTACATTTAACATGTAGCTTGGCATCCTAAAGGTGTTGCCAAACTAATATGTATTACAGCATGAGCGAATGACAACTTACTTGATTTGTCGGCACCGAACTTATGAAAAACTCTTCATCTTTGAAGCCCTGTGCCTTTCTTTTACTACCAGAAACTGCCAGGAATTCCATTTCAGTTATATAAACTCCAGATATGTAAACTCAGGTAAAATTAAACACACACAATGAGATGTGAAAGAACAAGATAGCTCTCTCGTCATTAAGCCTTACTAGAGTTTCCATTTCATTCCAAAAAGAAGTAAAGCAAAATTCTACATTTGTTTAGGAGACAACCAAAGATGGTTACTTTTAAAATAATAAAAACTACCTTTAAGCTTAAGAATAATGATCCATATTTTATTCAATACTATGAAAGTCAAAGTTAATTCCGATCAACTCTTGTTAAGCACTAAAAGTTGAATAATGAATGTAACATGAATACTAAGCATCATACTAAAGTAGCATATTGACTTGGGCTTTAGCTGAATCACAAACCTTTCTTTGCCGTGCCTTTTGATGTATTGTCTATAGATTCAACTTCCTGCAAGCATAAGACCATTGCAAGTGTCAGGTAGAAGAATCAAAACTAGAATGCTATGCAGATATGACAGTGCTACTGAGCCTTATTATTACAAGAAGAGACCTGGTAGGCACACACTTAATCCAATTTAGAAAACCCTTTGAACTTTAGGTCAATGGATAGGATTTAGGGTAGATGATTAAATCTTTATTCAACACCCACCTAGTTGGTTCATTTTTCCTGAGGTTAAGTGACTTTCCCTGACAACCAACATACGTATTATTCACTAGAGAGAGAAGGTTGTTGCTTCCCTACGACACATATCAAAATAGGATGCCAAGCTATAACTGTGCCCGAGAGGCCGAGACATGTGTAAAACTACCTTATTCTGAAAGAGCTGAGAGATAATGAACTTTACTTTTTTTCCAAGAGAAACTACACTTTCTTGGTAATTTTAAGTAAAAAAACAATAGGCAATGTGCATTGGGTCCACCAAAAGTTCAGCACTAAAAAAGGCTCCACCTAAAATTCGCTATCAAACTAAAGATTGGTGTCTTAATTAAATCTATTAGAAGTTGTGGGAGTCCGAGACTGTTGGAGATAAGCTATGTCATTCTAAATTCTCAATAGTGAAAATGGATACAGCATCAAGTCATAATCTTAATGTCTCTACATATGGAGAACTAGCCCTAAACAATAAAAATGAAGAGATGAGCATCTCAATAGTGAAAATGCAAGAACATATCAATGTTCACTGAAAGAAACAAGTAGAAATAAAGAATTAGGCACACGCAATTTATCATTCAAACTGGCCAAAAACGTTTTGATGAAGAATTCCAAACATTCATGACTTCACCTTTGCACTTGCAAGATTGCTGGAATGCTGCTGGTTAACTTTATTAATGATTTTCTCATGAATAGCTCTTTTCCTCTTCATTACATCCACCCATTGGCTAGAAGGCCCCTGAAAATTGTATGTATCAACACAAAGTGAATAAACGGTAAAAACGAGTGTTTGAGCCTGATCAAGACATGCAAGCTGCAACACCTAACAATAACAATAAATACGAGAGTACAAAGAAGTGCATAGTTATAAGAACTGATTGAAGGAGGTATTACCTGGAGATGCTTTGCTTTGGCTGCATGACCTTCTGATTCCAAAACGGTTTGCTTTGCTCTAATATTACATAGCCATGACTTAATAGGTAGAAATATACTGATGTCTAAAGATGGTACAAAAACAAAAGTATACATCTAAGTTGTAAAAAAATTACCTGTATGCTTTTAAGCCTTCAGAAAATGCCAGTGCCGACAATTCATTGCCACCGAGGGCTTTTATAAACATTGGATGCAAACCCTCACGAGGCATATTTTTAGCTCTTTTCATGGACTCCCTGGAAGGCTTCTCTTTTGTTTTGGTATACAAACGGAATGCTCTTTCACAAGGTCTCACCAAGCAATCCAATTCCGTGGAGGAATCAAGTATTTCACGAACTCTGTCTGCGACAAGATCAATAGCTGTTTGGGGGAAACGACCATAAACAGTTTCTCCATTGGCCATTGCCAGCTCCATTTCCGACATAACCTCCTTCATATTTCGCAAAACCTCTTCCTCGGTGGGTGCAGGCTTTATTGGTCTTGAGAGAAAAAGATGTAGATCGAGAAGATAAGCCATGTCTTCAGCTGTCACGAACGAAAATGCTGTACCAGTCCGACCGGCCCTTGCAGCCCTACCCACCCTATGCACAAATAGTTTTGGTTTAGGAGGGAAATCCCAATTTATAACATTGTCAAGCAGTGGGATGTCGATTCCTCTAGCTGCAACATCTGTCACAATAAGAAGCATAGTCTTCCTTGATCTAAATCGCGCGACATTGATCTTGCGGTCATCTTGATCCATATCACCATAACAAACAGAAGGCTCTATACCCTCTGCTCTAATCAAATGGTCAAGGAACTGGACATGATGTTTTGTAGATACAAATATCAATGATTGTTCATCGGTTTTGATATGTTCCCTAATCAAATACAACAAAGCAGCTAATTTTTCTTCATGCCTTAAGGTGAAAAACGTAAGTTTCAAATCGGGACTAATTTTAGTCTCCAAATCAAGACGCACGAGTTGAGGGTCACGTAGACCTGCTTTTGCAAACTCGGCAAGAGCACTTGGTAACGTGGCACTAAAGAGCAACGTCTGCCTATTGTCACCCAGCTGCATTAGAATTCTATGCAATTGCTCAGCAAATCCCATGCTAAATAGACTGTCAGCTTCATCAAATACCACATACTCAACTGACCGCAATGACATATCGTCCACCTCTTCCAGATGATGCATCAGCCTACCCGGAGTTGCAATAATGATATCAGGACTCTGTGACAATTCTTCAAACTGAGTTTCCATACTATCACCACCAACCAATAAACTAACTCGAAGGTCTGCAACATTTCCAAAGTGGATAAAAATCAGATTAGTAATAAATACAAGGAAGCAATTCCAGATAAATAGCCGCTATAAGTAATTCAGAAATATCTAGTTACCTGTAAATCTACCAAGCTCTTGGGTAAACTTAAGTGTCTGAAGAGCAAGATCACGTGTCGGCGACAAAATAAGAGCCCTAACACCAGTCTGCGAAACATGCTGCTGCAGCTTCTCAAGCATGGGAATCAAAAACGCGGCTGTTTTACCAGACCCAGTTCGCGCCATAGCAACCACGTCGGCACCAGAGAGAATAACAGGCATTGTTTTACGTTGTATAGGTGTAGGTACTCTATACCCTTTTCGTTTAACGCCTCTGAACACATTTAAGCTTAGATTTAACGATTCAAACCCTCCCGACTTTGCTTTCTTCTCTCTCTTCTCCTTTTTCTTCAGCTCCGTTGCAGAGCTTACAAGAAACTTCCCCATCAATATTCACTACTACAACAAGTAATTAACAACAAAGAGATGTTATTAATGAATCACGCGAAATATCCAGCAAATGGTTCGAAACATATAATCGCATTAAAACACAGAAGAAACCCAAAATAAGCAGGGAACAATTTGAACCCCATTAAAAAAAACAATACAATAAGCATATGCAAGCGAGTAATTTCTGCTTATTTGCTTATTTTCTAGCATGTTTCACCCAAACTGCTTCCACTAATCTGCTTATATCGGCGTAAAAAAAGCCTTTTCTAAGGGGGTGCTTGTTTTGGTTAATATTTCCCGGCTTATGAGCTTATTTAACTTATAAAAAGCTAATAATCTTAACTTTTAGGGCTTATGAACAGTTCAAACTGCTTATTTGAGATGAAATTAGAAAATCAATTTTGCAAATAAAATTCATTACAACAGCTTATTATTTTCTAATTTTTTTTACAAAATAAGCAAATACAAATATATTTTCTTATAAAGTGCTTATAATCGATTATGCTAAACAAAAACAATGTTTAAGTAAATAAATAAACACCTGCTCGTGATCGTAAATGAATGTGGAAGAGAAGCAGCTTTGTGGCTGCTGTTAGGTTTTTTATGGGCTTAGGGTTTAAATAAATGTATAAAAAAAAAAGAGGGTAAAAATGTAATTCCTATTTGAGAAAAGTTACCAGTGGTAGTCAGTGGCGGCGGGGAGGTCGGAAAGCAAAAGGGTTGAAGAAGGGTTGGTTTGGCTACGAGGGTAGATAGGGTTTTGGGTTTTTGGAGGGTGTTTGTGATTGGTTTAATGTTTTTCCAAAATTTGGGCTTTTGTGTTTGTGCAAGCTTATTTTTAAAAATCAACTTTAACCCGAGTTGACATGTAGACGGTCTTACTTTATTTTTATTTTTTATTTTTTTTTTTAACAAAGAGTGAGAATTGAACTCTTAACCTTTGTGTCAAAAAAAATGGTTTTTTTAACAAATCTAGCATTGCTTGTTTGTAAGCTTATTTATATTAGCCTTAAAAAGTTCATAAGCTACTTATAGGTTCAGCTTATAACTTTATATTTGATTCATAAGATCAAATTTCTAAGTTGTTAAGACAGAAAAAATTAGTTGAAAGCTTTTCAACATTTACATGAATGAGTCTATAAGACTACCGAATAAGCTAATATAAACACGCTTTGCGAATGTTGTTTTAATCTGCGATTATGTATGAGAAAATAAAAATTGTGATAGACTTAAATAATT
Organism: Chrysanthemum lavandulifolium; assembly: GCA_022545495.1. Lineage (NCBI taxonomy): Eukaryota > Viridiplantae > Streptophyta > Magnoliopsida > Asterales > Asteraceae > Chrysanthemum > Chrysanthemum lavandulifolium. The sequence continues at coordinate 99,724,145 of CM040240.1, read as the reverse complement.
GAACATATAACTAAGTTTTATATTGATATAAAAATAAATAAATAAATAAGTAAAGGTTATAGTTGCATATCAAATAAGGCTAGATGTAATGGTTGTCAAATTTACCATCGTTGCATCAACTTTCACTTTCATCACCAAATCAACCATTACACCACGTAGCGATGACCACTAGGCCCACCACTAAAACACAAGTATAATCCCACAATACGCACAAACACACAATACCTTCTGTCTGTCAGTGATAAATGTGAAGTTTGAGTTTCTATACAACTCAAGATCATCTCCAAGACAATTCAGGAACCAACTCCAAGAATGTTTTGATTCGATTCAACTATTCCATATGCCATGGGTATATGCCATTATTTGCATCAACCGACACAATGTGAGTAGTTGCCACGGTATCGCCCTCTCATAAATGCACCATCAAGACCTAACAGTTGTCTACTACCAGCTTTAATCCCTTCTTTGAGTGCCCCTAAACATACATAAATCCTTCTAAAAATCCTTGATTTACTCTCTGGATCTTCTTCCCCATATACATCTATCTTCACTGCTGTGTTAGGATTACATCTCTTTAATTCAACAACATAATCTCTTAGGATCTTGTATTGTACCTCAGCATCACCTTTCAACACTTCCTCAGCCTTTGATTTAGCTCTAAATGCTTTGTGTCTTGAAACACCAACTTTAGATTGTTTTTGCATTTGATCTTGTACTCCCCTAATAGGCATATGAGGATTTAGGTTTACCAGATCTAAAAGATGTTGAGATAAAATGATGCGATTCAGACCTTTATTTCTCGTGAATGAAGATGATGTGCTCATTAGTATATGTTCTCACTGCCATTTATTATTGTCCTTTGGAAACATAAATAGTCCAAGGGAATTCATTTTTATCTCTCTCTTCTGTATTTACCATTTTGCCCTTACCTTTAACACAAGAATTTTTTCTCACCTTATCCTTTGCAGCAATATTTTGACCTCCTTCATTGATAGCAATACCCTTTGCTTTTGTGATCCCAAAAGAACCCATGTCAGCATCACCCAAACTTGGTATAGTTCCATTACACTTAGACCTTACTCTAACATTATCATTTTTGACAATAGATATATGTCTTCTAGTTTCTACTGCATGTGCTTTTATTATAGCCTTTGCTTCAACCCTATTTGGAAATTCTTGCCCAACAAAGAAAAAATTCACAATGTTAGCATCAGCAGCAGCTCTACCCTTTTTCTTTAGTTCCCTTAGTGCTTTTCTTTTACCACTATCAACAGCATCATCTCCAACATCACTATCAAAGGAATCATAATCAATAACCTCTAAGTCATCCTCATTCAGGTTTACATTTGGTCTCAAAGGATCAACATCTCTTTCATCTTCTGATTCAACAGTGAACCTAAACCCTTCCATATTAACATCTAATTCATCTATGAGATGTTCCTCATCAACAAGCTCTTCTGCACCATCATTATCAACTCCTAAACCATCTGCACCTTCTGCACCATCACTATCTACTCCTAAACCATATGCATCATCATTAAAATGGTCATTATCCACTCCTAAACCATCTGCAACATCATTGCTATGGTCATTATCCACTCCTAAACCATTTGCAGCATGATTAACATGGTCATTATCCACTCCTAAACCATCTGCATCATCATTAAAATGCTCATAATCCATTCCTAAACCATCTACACCATCATCTAAATGCTCATTATGTAACACCCCCAAAATGGCTCAGCGGAAGCATACAAGTATTGGGGTGCTACTAAATTGGTATAAAGCATAGAACAATTGGTTTTTCATAAATAAACTTTTATTCATTCTTTAAAACAATGTTTACATTATTGATTAGTGCGGAAAATGGCCCATTATAAACGAGTGGTCCCAATACATAAATCGAGTCATCTATGACCATGCCATGCATTTGCTTGCGCCCAAAGATAAGCTATCACTTCAAAACCTCAAGACACATGCTAAAGGGGTCACTTTACCGTGAGTTCATAGGTTTATTTAAAAAGGGATTTCAAGACATCGATTCAAATTTGGTTTTGATGATTATTACGCCTTGCATAATGTCATAAAGTTTATGATTTCAATTCATAAAAGGATTTCATAAAAGAGATTTCATTAGTGGACCATAAGTAGGGTATATGTACATTACAACGAATATAATGTCATATATTGAATCTATTACGCAAAGATTCATGCAACCGAAGCTACGACGGTTTTTGTATGCACAAAGAAGTCATACAAATAAGGAGCCCATGGCGAGTGTTTATCCCAATACACCCGGTCCCGACATGCTATATGTTTCGCCTTGACCCAAGCGGGGTCAACCGAACAGGGGAGTCACTCCCAATAGATCTATTTATAACATTCGCGCTTCTCGGCATGAATTGACGGTTCATGAAAAGGGCAATTTGGGATCTAAAGTCTTAGGCTAAGTTGCGTAATATTCTAGGTCAAAGATTTTGGTATGGTCCATAAAACATCTATGTATGATGAAAACTTTAAACATGTAAAAACATAGTATGCATGGTATGCACAATTTCGGTAATTTAATCATTTAAGTAAAATGAGCATGTATCTTCCCCCAAAACAGTTATAAAACAAGTAAAGGTAGGGGCTATGAAACTCACCTTGGCCATGTGCAATATGAAGTCTAAAGGGAATTAAATCAAGGAGTGATAGTGCACGACTTCCGACACGCAACCTAATTAATACGGCAATTTAGTCTTTATGTTTAAGACTCGATAAAGTTTAACTAACTTTATAAATTTTTCAATGTTTTTGTTGTTGTTGTTGATGTGGCATCGTTTATTTTAGAACAATTTACAAAGATTTGGATGGATTTCGGCTTATGAGGGTATGACATGGAAAGAATCTCGAATAAGGAATTACGACTTTGGTTTAATGATGACCAATTGTTAATACTTGGGAGGGTACACGATAAAAAGATATCAAGGATGAACGAGACTTGGTTTGATGATAACCGCACACCCCAAATTACATTTTGCGTGGAATGGAATTCACGGGATTGATCACATAGCATCACAATCACAGTTATATTGAACGACCTAAAGTGTCGTTTGAAAAGAACATCGCTTGATTTAATAAAACAATCGAGTTTACAAAGTATAGGTCCCAAATGAAAATCAACTTGTGCGGAAATAAGTTTGTTACAATTCAAACGATGTTTTTAAAGTGCGTAAAACCCAAATGAGACGCGTCGTCACCGCGACTCTAAGATGTGTCCACATGCATGCCGTGAAGTGAATGCCTTAGATACCTGAGATAAAACATGCTTAAAAAGGTCAACACAAAGGTTGAGTGAAATCCATAGGTTTAAATAATTCGTTTGAACACAATAATCGTAGTGTGAGTTAAATTGTTTCACACTCATCGTTGAAAACAAAACAGTATTTATTTCACTAAGTTCATGACAACCAAAGCGTAAACATCGCACCAATAGAAATTGGTAATCATCGTTTCATCGCCATACTAATAGGTAAACTTGCCAATTTACCTTAATGATTCAATATAGTGCGCTCGATTTCCTAACCGGGTCAATAGGAGCGGAGTGTTAATTCCAATAGGCCTATTCACAATATTCGCACTCACCGCAAGTGACTAATGGTTCATGATGTAGGGACTTGAACATGGCAAATACTTAGTGACAATAAAACATTCGGTTATAGCATACAGTTCAAAGCATTTGTGTTCGATTAAAATGTAGCATGTATCTCCCCAAGAGTTTGTAAAAGCAGTTAAAGGAGTAAAAGTGGGGCTATGAACTCACCTTGGTATGCGAAATGTAAGACATCACAACTAACATCAAGTATTAAACGTGCGGCTCCGACACGTAACCTAGATAAGTATGGTATGATTTTTAGTTTAAGTCTTGATTTCAAAACAACGCTTGTAAGTTTACAAGTATTTATGTTTTGAAACGCTTAAAGTTCAAAAACAAGTGTTTTCAAATAAATTGAGTTCTCAGAGCTTATGTGGAGTTTCACAAGTTTACTTTGATTATCGATGTACATAAAAAATGCGCTTGTGAAATTATTTATAAGTTTGGCTCTTGAAATAATGTGGAAATTTGTATACGAAACTTTCGTATAAGAGTTGGCTCGACTATATGCTTAAATATTATTGAGGGGTAAATAAATACAAGTTAAATTGTATTTATTAAATTTGTTTGGTTTCAAGATGTCAAAGTATATATCTATAATATATATATTTTTCGTAGTGGTGGGTAAATAATATATTTGCAAAAATGCATTATTTAAAGTTTACGTCGATATGGTCGTCAAATAAAAATATGTGTTAAACATATTTATCAAGACAAAAGTGGTAAAAATATAAGTTTTATCATACTTATAAAAGTTTTAGGGTGACAAGAGTCAAAGTGTCAAATTTAGAGGGGTTAGAGTGGTAAGGATTTGTAATAAGTTATAAATTTATAAAATCTTTAAGAGAATTATCAATTGTTCCAAAATTGAGGGTTGAAGTAACTTTTAATATAATTTATAAAACTTATTAAAAGTTTTAAGAAAATCAATAAGTGATGCAAAGTCGAGGGACTAAAACCGTCAAGTCGAAAAAATTGCAAACCGCCTTCCATGGGATTCGATCATGAGACCTTATGGATGAAGGAACACAACCCTCCCAATCGAGCCAATGCTCTTTCTTGGTTAAAGTTTACAAGTTAAACGATATTAAGGTTACTTAACGTGTTTCATTTGTAAATATTCTCGCCTCAAGCGTGCATGGTACTATATATATCTTGTGTTTCTTTGTTTATTATTCAATCCACGTGATTTCTTACTTCCGAAACTTAGTTGCAAGACATGTGATGTGGGTTTCGACTAGTTGCTTGTCGTTCACCTAGTGCTCATCCGAATAAGCACTTCAACAAACCAAGTCAAGTTTACGTTGGACCACAAGGCCCGATATGGTTTCGTGAGTTTGTTATGGACCCGAAATAAGTTTTAAACCAAATGAGTTCAAGTCGAACGAAAAAGGATTTGTACATAGCTTATTTATGAACGAGCCGAAATGCTTATTACCAACAAGCACTCGCCTAGTTTTGACGGGTCGTGGGTTGGGCTTCCAAGCCCGAAGCGTTTTGGTTCAATTTTGTTTTAACAAGTGTGTCGGGTATATATGATATATCGAGTGTATATGACAAAAACCGAATCAAAACATGGGATAAGCCATTAGACCGAATCAACACTATTCCAAGGTTGAGCCAAAATTTTCTATGTTTTCGTAAAATCCACCACATAAGCTCATTAATGAAATGTAAGGATGACTAGTTTATAATAGTCACTAAAACGAGTGTTTCGATTTAGTTACGAATGTATGGAAAAAAATGAATGAGTATATGGTTGCAAGTTTTAAGCTCGATAAGACATGAAACAAATATAAAAGGTGACAAGTTTGAATTTTCTTACAAGAGTTGAAGTGTGTAGTCGAATGAAGATGGACCCAGTTGTGTTACCGTTAACTCTTTTGCTACAAAAATCCGTTTCCCTTTACCCTTGTTCTTATCCTTCGTTTTGTATATAACCAAGTGGCATGTGCGAGAGAGTTGGAGTGAACTAGTGAGACTTACAGTTGCAAGTGATGTGTGAAGTGAAGGGGGTCGGTTTATATATATGTAGAAAGGCAAAAGAGTTTGCTTACTAAGTTTGTATTAATTTATATCACTTGTACTTGTTTAGACTATTTTCATACGCAAGAACCAAAGTGTGTGGGTTTGGTCTTTCGTGACAGTATGCCAAAGGGAGAATAAACATGGTACTTGTCCTTGTTTAATAAACAAATAAGATTGAATGAGATCTAGGTGATCTTCGAATGATCTTCTGCCAAAGGATAAGATAAAGAGTATGGTCACCTTGTCCTTGTGATAATATAAGATCTCCAAAACAAGGATACAACTTTGTTTTGAGTTGGAAAACAAGAAATAAAAAGTGGTAGTTTTTACTGGCGTCGTAGTAATATAAATTTAACGATTTATATACAAAATAAATTTAAAACACTAGGTAAACTCGAAATATTATTTTTATAAACTAAATGTAAGTATAAAAATATGTCGGGATAATTTTTGGAAGTATCGGATTAAATGTTCAAAATAATAACTTACGCGATAACGTTTATTTAATATGAAATTTACACGTTTAAGGTGAAATGCAAAATCATGAATGAACTAACATGATGAAAATGATACTAATGATATGTAGACTAAACTTAGTCTATATGAAATGTCCGTGATGATATGATCATGAATTCGCACTAAACCATTAAGGTTACGCTGATTTGAAACTCGTAAACCTAGTTTACGATAAATGATGAAATTATGAAGCATGAATTGTTTTGAGAAATGACCGAAAGTACGAGTTGTCACATTCGCCCATCTAAAAGGAATTCATCCACGAATTCGGTTAAATGTTAGTCTATCGAATTTTTGAGTTTGTGATGAATAACGAGGAGAGAAGACGTGGAGAAGTGTCGTTACGGTTATCGATGATTGAGAGTGTATAAAACATCATAGTAGAGAAAATATTGGATGAATATCTTCGATGAGCATCACTTTGACTTTGGAATATGTGAACATTTTGCTTGCACTAAGATTTATAAATAACTGCTCCCAACATAACATGATCCCTCCAGAATTAGACATAGTTAGCTAGGCCATGTATAATTAAGGAACGATGACGTGACGTTTGGTTTAGCTGTTATAACTCTCAATGTTTACAAGGATTTAAACCGTGTCGTTAAAATGGTAGTTAAAGTAAAAAGAATTAAAATTCTCGTACATGATATCGAATCGAAAGGAAATAAAGTATGATAGATGAGAATATTTTACAACGAGTGGTTTAGCAAAAGTAGTACATCTTAAGTCATAAGATTCGGATACGATGAAAGACATAAACTTAGTACGACATAGTACATAAAGAAAATTAAGACTGTTAGTTTCCGAACTTCTTCAGTCTTCCGCGTCGTTGATACCTTGACGAGCTTCTCCTCCTCCTAACATGTATGCATTCCCATGAGCACCTTCAACTTGTTGACCTTGGTTTTGAGGACATTGATTCCGATAGTGCCCCTGCTCCCCACATCCGAAGCATGTGACTACGGCTTTACCTTTACAATCCTCGGCTAGATGTCCGGTTTTGGCATTTGTGGCACTTGGCGGGCAAGGACCCGAGTGATGAAAATTACATCGATTACATAGTGGGTGTGTTCCAAGATAACCTCTACCTTCTCTAGGTGCAAAGAACATAAACCATAGCACTTCTTGCCTTCTATTCATTGTTGATGATGGTTAGTGTTACGGTTTTGGTTGTTGTTATTATAACCTCCTTGGTCATTTTCCCATTTTCTTTTGTTGTTGTTGATTTGGTTATCGTCGTTGTTGTTATTGTGGTTTCGGTTGGTGTTGGTGATATTTGCTCTCTTTACTACTTGTGCCATAAGCTTCTGAGTCACTCTAATAGATTCCTCAATCGTTTGTGGATCAAAAGAAGTCACATCACCTTGAATAATCTCGGGAAGTCCTTCAATGAAAGCCTTCAAGAGCTTCTCATTATCCGAAACCATAGATGGGCATAACACGCCAATTCTTGAAACCTTCGAATGTAAGTATCAATGTCATACCCAATAGTTACCAACTCATAGAATTCGGTCTCCAACTTCTTCACCTCCGTGCGCGGACAAAACTTCTTTGTTACCAAACCTTTGAATTGCTCCCAGTGAGCTTGAAAGCATTTTCCATTCCCATCGGTGAGCATAAGAGTTCCACCACGACAATGCTCCATCAAGTAGTGTGCTCGTAGCAAACTTGACCTTGCTATCATCCGGCAATTACATAACAAAACACGGACTCAATTTCTCGAACCATCGAACCATGGCGGTGGCTCCTTCGGTACCTCTAAACTTCGTGGGATCTCCACTTTTGAAATTCTTATACGAACAACTTTTAACTCCGGACCCTCCTGCATTTCTGCTGAAGAAGCAGAAGCCTAGCGGCTTGACTTCCTCGCAATTCTAGCGGCTTGGCGAGTCAGGCCTCAGCAGCAGCAGCCACCGCTTCCTTTCAATCCTTAGAGCATCGGCTATGCTATCCCTTATCAACTTTTGAATAGCCGCTTGTGTCAATTCGGTGTAGCTTTCTTGGCGCCATATCTTCTTCAAAATAAAAGGAAAGGTGAGATGTAGCAAAATCCGATGTCAATAATAAGTGCTCTAAAGAGATGTGATAAGAAATGATAAGTTTGAGGTTATTTTTCAAAATGATCGACGGTTTCCTAAGAAATGGGTTATGAGGTGTTGTAAGTGCTTCAAATGTATGGTGGTTTAGTGACTTAATGTGTTAATAACGTGTAACTCGACATGTTAGTGGTGAAACAAAGGAGTGAGAGTGACTTTGCCCTACTTAAAGGTTTATCTCGGCATTCGACGTTATCGGTGATGAGTCAACTGATATTAAAATTGCGATAGGGAATGACAAAGCATTCACCACATTGGAGTATGAGGAAATGATAATGGGATGGGAATTTGAAGGCATTCATGTGACAATCGATTTGAAATGAAAGTAAATAACTCGAAAAATGTACGTATAAATCGCATGCAAAGTGAACATGCACTTATGATGAAATGATGAGATGCTATGATGATGTAGTTATAGTCTAGGATCAATGATGCAACCTAGTTCTCTATAATCAAGCTCGATGCCAATCATCACACCCCAAATTACATGTTTTGCGGTGGAATGGAATTCACGGGATTGATTGTCATAGCATCACAATCACAGTTATATTGAACGACCTAAAGTGTCGTTTGAAAAATACATCGTTTGATTTAATAAAACAATCGAGTTTACAAAGTATAGGTCCCAAATGAAAATCAACTTGCGGAAATAATTTTGTTACAATTCAAACGATGTTTTTAAAGTGCATAAAACCCAATGAGACGAGTCGTCACCGCGACTCTAAGATGTGTCCATATGCATGTCATGAAGTGAATGCCTTAGATACCGAGATAAAACATGCTTAAAAAGGTCAACACAAAGGTTGAGTGAAATTCATAGGTTTAAATAATTCGTTTGAACACAATAATCGTAGTGTGAGTTAAATTGTTTCACACTCATCGTTGAAAACAAAACAGATTTATTTCACTAAGTTCATGACAACCAAAGCGTAAACATCGCACCAATAGAAATTGGTAATCATCGTTTCATCGTCATACTAATAGGTAAACTTGCCAATTTACCTTAATGATTCAATATAGTGCGCCGATTTCCTAACCGGGTCAATAGGAGCGGGAGTGTTAATTCCAATAGGCCTATTCACAATATTCGCGCCACTCGCAAGTGACTAATGGTTCATGATGTAGGGACTTGAACATGGCAAATACTTAGTGACAATAAAACATTCGGATATAGCATACTGATTCAAAGCATTTGTGTTCGATTAAAAATGTAGCATGTATCTCCCCCAAGAGTTTGTAAAACAGTTAAAGGAATAAAAGTGGGGCTATGAACTCACCTTGGTATGCAGAAATGTAAGACATCACAACTAACATCAAGTATTAAACGTGCACGGCTCCGACACGTAACCTAGATAAGTATGGTATGATTTTTAGTCTAAGTCTTGATTTCAAAAACAACGTTTGTAAGTTTACAAGTATTTATGTTTTTGAAACGCTTAAAGTTCAAAAACAAGTGTTTTCAAATAAATTGAGTTACTGTAGCTTATGTGGAGTTTCACAAGTTTACTTTGATTATCGATGTACATAAAAAAATGCAGTTGTGAAATTATTTATAAGTTTGGCCCTTGAAATAATGTGGAAATTTGTATACGAAACTTTCGTATAAGAGTTGGCTCGACTATATGCTTAAATATTATTGAGGGGTAAATAAATACAAGTTAAATTGTATTTATTAAATTTGTTTGGTTTCAAGATGTCAAAGTATATATCTATAATATATATATTTTTCGTAGTGGTGGGTAAATAATATATTTGCAAAATGCATTATTTAAAGTTTACGTCGATATGGTCACAAATAAAAATATGTGTTAAACATATTTATCAAGACAAAAGTGGTAAAAATATAAGTTTTATCATACTTATAAAAGTTTTAGGGTGACAAGAGTCAAAGTGTCAAATTTAGAGGGGTTAGAGTGGTAAGGATTTGTAATAAGTTATAAATTTATAAAATCTTTAAGAGAATTATCAATTGTTCCAAAATTGAGGGGTTGAAGTAACTTTTAATATAATTTATAAAACTTATTAAAAGTTTTTAAGAAAATCAATAAGTGATGCAAAGTCGAGGGACTAAAACCGCAAGTCGAAAAAATTGCAAACCGCCTTCCATGGGATTCGATCATGAGACCTTATGGATGAAGGAACACAACCCTCCCAACCGAGCCAATGCTCTTTCTTGGTTAAAGTTTACAAGTCAAACGTATATTAAGGTTATTTAACTGTGTTTCATTTGTAAATATTCTCAGTTCAAGCGTGCATGGTACTATATATATCTTGTGTTTCTTTGTTTATTATTCAATCCACGTGATTTCTTACTTCCGAAACTTAGTTGCAAGACATGTGATGTGGGTTTCGACTAGTTGCTTGTCGTTCACCTAGTGCTCATCCGAATAAGCACTTCAACAAACCAAGTCAAGTTTACATTGGACCACAAGGCCCGATATGGTTTCGTGAGTTTGTTATGGACCCCGAAATAAGTTTTAAACCAAATGAGTTCAAGTCGAGCGAAAAGGATTTGTACATAGCTTGTTTATGAACGAGCCGAAATGCTTATTACCAACAAGCTCTCGCCTAGTTTTGACGGTCGTGGGTTGGGCTTCCAAGCCCAAGCGTTTTGGTTCAATTTTGTTTTAACAAGTGTGTCGGGTATATATGATATATCGAGTGTATATGACAAAACCGAATCAAAACATGGGATAAGCCATTAGACCGAATCAACAATATTCAAGGTTGAGCCAAAATTTTCTATGTTTTTCGTAAAAATCCACCACATAAGCTCATTAATGAAATGTAAGGATGACTAGTTTATAATAGTCACTAAAAGCGAGTGTTTCGATTTAGTTACGAATGTATGGAAAAAAAATGAATGAGTATATGGTTGCAAGTTTTAAGCTCGTATAAGACATGAAACAAATATAAAAGGTGACAAGTTTGAATTTTCTTACAAGAGTTGAAGTGTGTAGTCGAATGAAGATGGACCCAGATTGTGTTACCCGTTAACTCTTTTGCTACAAAAATCCGTTTCCCTTTACCCTTGTTCTTATCCTTCGTTTTGTATATAACCAAGTGGCATGTGCGAGAGAGTTGGAGTGAACTAGTGAGACTTACAGTTGCAAGTGATGTGTGAAGTGAAGGGGGTCGGTTTATATATATGTAGAAAGGCAAAAGAGTTTGCTTACTAAGTTTGTATTAATTTATATCACTTGTACTTGTTTAGATTGTTTTCATACGCAAGAACCAAAGTGTGTGGGTTTGGTCTTTCGTGACAAGATGCCCAAGGAGAATAAACATGGTACTTGTCCTTGTTTAATAAACAAATAAGATTGAATGAGATCTAGGTGATCTTGAATGATCTTCCGCCAAAGGATAAGATAAAGAGTATGGTCACCTTGTCCTTGTGATAATATAAGATCTCCAAAACAAGGATACAACTTTGTTTTGAGTTGGAAAACAAGAAATAAAAAGTGGTAGTTTTACTGAAAGCGTCGTAGTAATATAAATTTAACGATTTATATACAAAATAAATTTAAAACACTAGGTAAACTCGAAATATTATTTTTATAAACTAAATGTAAGTATAAAAATATGTCGGGATAATTTTTGGAAGTATCGGATTAAATGTTCAAAATAATAACTTACGCGATAACGTTTATTTAATATGAAATTTACACGTTTAAGGTGAAATGCAAAATCATGAATGAACTAACATGATGAAAATGATACTAATGATATGTAGACTAAACTTAGTCTATATGAAATGTCCGTGATGATATGATCATGAATTCGCAGCTAAACCATTAAGGCTACGCGAATTTGAAACTCGTAAACCTAGTTTACGATAAATGATGAAATTATGAAGCATGAATTGTTTTGAGAAATGACCTGAAAGTACGAGTTGTCACAATAACTGAATGACGATGTACGAAAATAATTTCATATGATTTTAGACACAATGGATTATGTAATCATTATTTCAAATGTATACTTAACGTACATACATGTACAAATATCTCTATGTATCACATTTAGTAGTTAACATAAGAGCATTCAATAATTTAAGTAATAGTCCTTACTTAATATCTTTGTATTTAGATAATTTGTTGGTGCAAGTTATGAATAAATCTCCTCATTGATGGTTATTATATAAAAATATAATAAGTTATACTAGTTATAAAATATAACGAGTTAATTCTATGTTGACGAAAGTTAGGTATGACCCATGTATACAAATAAATTGATAAGTTTATATATACATATCTTGGCAAAATAGGGTATGACCCGATTAGGTGTCAATATTTTATATAGAAAGGTAAATCGTTTTATTTTGTTCAAATAGGTTTTATATTCGAAAGAGGTTTTATTAAATCTAAATAATTAGTTTACGAAATGTAGATTAATGATTTCAAAAGTTATGTTTCAATTTATATACTCATTTGTTTGATCTAAACCTATGGTTCTAATGGTGCAAAAATTATCAAGTTTTGATTATGAATTTTATTTTAGAGTTTGTTTATATATAACAAGTTATGCAGATTAGCATACATCGTGATTATATAAGTCGGGAGTCAACACCACAAGACGCGCCTCTCCGCTAGGCTGCACCCCATTAGTGGTTCGACAAAGATTACCACTAAACTCCACATTCACATTGACCTATTAGGTAAAAAAATATATTTTTGCCTGGTTTATTTTATACTTGTACAAATTAACGCACGCCCATGGCTTTTGTGAAGTGGGCTTTGGCCCAGCTATAGAACAAACACACCCTATTGTTTTAAAATGGGTTGTGGCCCTAGGTACCAACTGTGAACACACATGCTTTTAAATCTTGATAGAACTTGTGATTTACAAATAAGAAACAACACAAGTTTTTATCGTGAGAGAAGAGAGTCCTGGGTTTGGAGTTGTTTTTGACAGTAGGACTCCAAGGCCAAGGGTACTATTCCACGCGACATGATACAAACCATGCATCCGTAAACAAAGGTTTTAGCCCTAGCGAAATGAATGTACGTTAGATTCACACAACCACCATTGTGGTCTTTTGTCACAAGCAGGTCACAAGCACCCTAGTTGAAACAAGCTAAACTATTCAATAGGGTTTACAAGGCAAGTGCAGAAATCGAGTTGATAGACAAGCTGAGACATAAGCTCGAGTAAACATAAGCACGATCCGACATCCTAGTTTGACTGTGATAATGAGGTAAACGAGTATCTTAGCTACTGGGACGACAACCACATCAATTTACAAGGTTTTTGAAGGTGGATTTTTGAGTGTAAAATAATGGACAAAAGCAAAATTTTCCACTGGTAGTTCTAACCGTAGATCTCGACTTTCGGGTACAACCCGATGTTCATATGTGACTCGTCACAGTTACCCTTTCGGGTTAGGACCATACGAGCCGAAAACAATAAAATGAAACAACATCCTCGAGGTGGTTTATGTTGGTGACTCAAACAAGGCTAACACTTCTTGGTTTATTTACATACTGGAAACAACATGACAGTCAAAATAAATGGGTATCATCACGGGAGCATAGAGGCTTATTCCGAGTCTTGCCTCGTGCTAGTCGGGTAGGACCCGACTCGAGTTCAGACTCGATATTAGTCTCTCCTATTTAGGTCTAGAGTAACACGAGTCCGGACAAGCAAAGCTCACACCCCGCGAGGGGGGATTATCCTTGACTGAGGAATTCATTAAACAAGACTTATACCTCGAGTGAGGTTTTCTCTAGTTGTAACATAACTACAAGAGAATAAGCTGGGAAAAATGAACTAATCATACGAGTCAAGGACCTGGTTAAGCTAATAAGTCGAAACCAAATTAGCAAATTAACAAAGTTTTAGGTTTCATAAGTTTTTACCACATAACTTTAGCCACAACAACAACATCATTAACAAGAATCAAGTCCAATTAATCATTCTCATTATTTTTATCATTCGATTGGTATTAAAAACTTCCAAAGAGTAAAAGACTTAATGAGATTAAATATTCTTACATTCTTCCAAAGTAGGTCGAATACAAAAACTCAAATGACATGCTTCGAATTACAACAATTAACTTTTGGGTTTGCTTCTTCTAGCACTCAAGAATAGGACCCCATACTAATTTTGAGAAGCCCCTTGAACCGAATATGAACCCTAATTTCGTGATGTTTTCTTCTGGGTAAATATAACCATTAAACTTGTGGGAGATCGTCTCTATATGTAGATAAACAAATTAAAAGCTCCAATCCTTCTTTCTTGGCCTTGAGATGATGAATAGCTACTCTTGGCATTTGTCACCATCCGCGTCTCTATATGAGTAGCCTCGTGGAGTAGCTTTGAGGGGCGGAAAGCTGGAAGTAGAGGATGAAAGTGATGGGTCAAGGGTAGGCTTGGAAAGCAGAAGAAGTCAGATCATTGTTTTAGTATTTGTTTGTGGGTAGGCGAGAAAGAGAGAAAGAAGCAGAAAAGGGAAAAAGAAGGGGTAGGGTAGGAGTAGTGTTAGAGTAAGTCTTATTTTGTTTTATTTGTATATACTGTTTAGTTTGTACCCCGTGTTTTGTCGAATCTTTGAGTAAACGTACCTTCCCGGTACTCGAAAGATATAGAAATTATATTTTTCTAGAAGCGTTTTTGTAAGTGTAATAATATATTATTATTATTACGTAGAAATTTGATTATAAATTTTTGCCGTTATTAATTTGGTGTCGGTCTGCGTGCGGTGCCGTGACTTCTAAATTAACGGGATGACCTCTCGTTTTTAGATCTAAATATGGACAACTGTCAGAAAATAGTCGATTTGAATTTTCTAACATAGTAAATATTATTATATTAATCCGGAAATTTACGGGTTGTTATACATTATCCACTCCTAAACCTTCTAAACCATCATTAACATCCTCATTATCTTGTCCAAACCACTCTATAGCTTATCTCTTTCTACAGTTAGGCAACCCAATGGACTTCCCCTTTTTATGTATTTTACTAACCAGTCTTGTATCAACATGTCCCTCATCTAAATCAACTACTTCAACATTCTCATTCAACTCACTAATTTGGGCAGACTCTTTGAATTTAGGCATGTAATAACTCTCAACTGTAGTCTAACCATGTTCAATAAAAACATCAATTACCTTATTATCTTTAACATATTGGGCAAGGTTAATAACATCATCATCACTTGCCAAAGCCCTTAATCCCCAGTCTAGTGTCTCATCAGGTATCCTAAACTGATAGAACATGATAGCCATTGGATTATACTTTAACATTGTAACTATGGAATGTATGACATCAACATTAAAGTACTCTATATCCAACAAGTCTACGTATTGGACCTTACCGCCAAAATACTTTCTCTTAGGTGATGGCGTAAAACATCCACCATGAAAGACCTTAATTGAGAACACTTCTGGATGATTAGCTGTTTAATAAGAAAAAAAATAATTGACAATAATAACACCTTAACCACATTTACTAACATAATTTTGATTTCATGTTCTTACCATAAACTACATGTGGATTGAATGTTGACCCATCCGTTCTAAAATACCATTCTTGTAGTCCAGTTACCATACTTTGTAGTTTGCATTAACACTTTGAAGTTTAAGGATTGAATTTGCAGAAAAGGGGAATTTGAGGGATTGAGATAATTAGGGTTTTTGGTTTTAGAATACTTGAAGTCAACGAGAAAGAGAGTATTATATGGTCAGTGGGTTAAATGGGGCCAACACGGGAAAAGACCATTTTGTCCTTCCATTTTATATATTAAAATAAGAGAGATAGCGGAGTCAGATTTCAGGGACCAAAATTTGCAAAATAGTTTGATTTAAGGACGATCCATGCACTTTTAAACTTTTTAGGACGAAACCTGCAATTTCAACAAACCTTAGGGACTATTTTTGCAATTACCTTTTTAATTAGACGAGTGTTAACTAGTGCGAATCCAACGAGCACTTGTTTAAACGAGCATGTTAGCCCGCGCGTTGCTGCGGGGATAGTTTATCAATACATAGAACATTTGTTATAATGCATATGTAGGTGCATTTGTTGTTGAATGAGTTTGTTCTTAGTATTATTTAGTCAGGATTTGATGCAAGGAAAACTTTATGCAAACTAAGATACACAGTTAAGCATAGGCATTTTATTCTTGGAAATACTTAGAAAGTGTCTTTGAACAAATAAGGCTACCTATATTTTTGTTCTTTTGTAGGCATAAATTGTTTTTTAAAAAGTCATGTAAACATAGTTAAATGAAGCTAAAATAATATTACTTATAAACCAATTACATAAACTTTTCTTCTCTAACAAATGATATCAAATAATCAATTATAGGTGATGGTTTGCAGAACTATTGCAGACTCATTAGCCATTGCTGCTCACTCAACACCGAGGTTGCCGTTCAATGCTCTCCTGCATTTACAACCCTATTTATATTTCTTGGTAATTGGTCAAGAATACCTCGTTTGTGCCTATTTTTTGTTCCTGCAGCCAATACCTTTTAATACTCTTGTTCGCATACTCTAGAACTAAAACAAAATTTTGGTCAATACCAATTGTTGGACCACCTGATTCCGACAATCTGTTTAATCTAAATATTTGTTTTCAGTCAGTTAATTGTTTCAAGAAGTTATACCTTAGCAATAATCTAAAGCTTTGTTAGAATTGAATTAAAACTAGTTTAACTCATTCTCCTTGTAGCAAAAGAGACTGTTATTTACCTATTTGAGATAAAATAAAAATGAAAATGAACCAATCCGACCCATTTATAAATATATTGGTTTTGTGATCTATTATTGAATCCATAAACAAAGGTCCAAGGTTCGGTTAAGCGTTTAATGCAATTTACCTGAGATTGGCCCGACGGAATTAAACTTCTCAGTCAAATGTTCCAAGTTCCACCTACGAAAGAATAAGCATTAATGGTTAGATAAATTTGTAAGATCCTGTCGGTTTATAAAAAATGGCCAATGCTTACATTGATAGAAGTGAACCGTGTTCGTTGGCACCTTAGCCAGGGTCTCTAGCACCTGGCACCAACTTGAACCTAAAGCATGCATAACAATAAACAGGCAGTCATTATTTTTACCCAACGCGTGAGAACTATAGAAACTATTTATTAATAGAGAGCTTTACCAGATTATACAGAAAAGAAAGTAAAGATGATCGACTTCATAGCGAGTCCGAATGCATTTGTTCTCACTGCAGGTTATGGAAGTAATTTCCTGTAGATATTGTTAAGTTTAATGTTTCTGGAACTCTCGTATACAAAATTGTGAAAAGAAAATGTATCAATGTTATCGCAATTGTGGCCTAGAGAAAGTGAAAGATAAGATTGGTTTTGTCCATTGTGGCATACATTTTTTTTACCTATCGCAATTATGACTTAAGGAGTGTTACATTTTTAGTCAATTTATCACAGAGTAATAATAAAACAGTTACATTGTGTTATAATTTTTGCTATTATGTACACTTTTTTTAACTGGATCTAAATTAGTGTCCCAAAGAGCTGTTTGGACCAAATTTTTAAAAATGACACCTTTAATTATGGTAAAAAAAAACAATTTTTTAGCTTGTATTAAGTTAGCAAGCAATTGTTAATCAGTATTTTTATAAGCCTGTCATATATTGAAGATAAAATAATTTATTAAGCACTTCAGATAGGCCTAGCCAAACACCCCCTTAGTACTATGGCAAAAACACATGAAACACAATAAAAGGCTAGAATATGGTATGCATTGACGTGTCCTAATGAAGCTGAAGGCACAAAAATAATTCCTGATGATAACACAATGTAAAATCCTACACGGAACATTCCACACAAAATAAAGATGACATGTGCTCAGATTCTTTAACCTGACATACCCAGACAATATGTTTGACTAAATGGATATCTGATCAACAGGTTATGTATCACCGACAACCTTTTAGTCGAGCCTAAATCGCAAAATAATCGTTGGTGACCCATTTAACATACTTCACTTATTTTCTTTGTTGACAAACGAAACATAAAACATGATCTAAACTGTTTAAACTGTCACACTACAGTAACACTAATCAAGGTTTTTCAAGACAGATACTTAAAAAAGTGACAGATAATAAGCGTTGTGTTAATTTTAACAGCGACAATGGTTTAGCCTTTTTTTACTCATGTTCAATTTACAATTTATTTGGCTCAATGAAATCAGAACTTCAATTATATACATCATAAAACAACAAAAAAGTTATAACGCAACCGCTTAGTCACTTACCTCCTGTTACGCGACCAAATTATGCGTTGCAATGTTCACATGACCAGTTATAGTGACTCAAATCAACGTAAGAAAACGACACACCTGCATCCGGTGTTATATAAAGTCAAAAGCAAAAGTTAAATACAGAAGCTAATTGTGGAAATACAAACTATGTAAATATCATGTCGTACAAAGGATATTGGAAAAAGATCATTCACCTTGAGCACCAACATTGCTTGATGCCACACATTTAGTACCCATATGAAGAGTGAATGAAGAAGCATCACAATGTTCTTGCTGCAGTTGGCCGTGAGCAACATGTGACCTTGTTGCAGCATTGACATCATACGTTCCTAGGCCAATACCTAAAACTCGTATTTATACACAACGACTGCTAGATGCACCGTGTTGCGGTGTTTTTTTTTTTTTTTTTGTTCGATCTTGGATAAGTCCATATGTCATGTGTAAGCAGAAAAGCCGACAGAAAATAACTTCTAGCCTGTATATAATCAAAGTGCATACATAGTTGATCTACTTCTTGAATATTGTTTTTTGAGCTATCAAAAGTTGCGTCTTTTGCAAGATTCTTTTTCTTCCTCATGGTTTGAGTTTGTTACATCAGTGATGACCTTTGTTTATGCAATTACAGTGACTCTCCTGCAAAAAAGAAATTGTAATTAAGAGAAGCAAACGAAGTAAACACCTCTGCCCAGAATAAGCAGTTCTAATTAGTAATAAATTATTGAGGAAAATAAATAATCATCAATTTAACATCTTTATTAGCATGGTCGGTCGTTCATTGTTTACTCGTCATTGCTAGGATCTATGTAATATATCAAGTTAGTTGGGCACATGAGAACAATATAAATTGCTACTAATAAGTCGAGGCGTACACTTGAGGGCCCATTTCAGCACTCAAACGCATGTATCGAAGTCCCCATTTCAGTCCCCAAAATGACCCATTTTAGTCCCACTTTAGCCTCCAAAAACGTTCAAGTTAGCCCTATTTCATCATCCAAACCTACCCATTTCAGCCCCCAAAGCCACCCATTTCATGAGAATTAGTTATTGCAAATTAAGAGACTGCGACATAATTTTGCCAAAACTAAGGCAAGTAAATTTAGAAAAAGGTATTAGTAGATTCATCAAAAATGTAAATGATAAATTATATGTTCATCACTTTCTTTAAGTAGCATTTTATATGTCTCTGAAATAATCAGATTAATAACGAACCATTTAAAACTATCAGAGTTTGTAGACAATCATTCCCATTATATACAATCTCGTCTATTTTATTAGCTTCCTTTCAAGTTTGGTTAACAACTTCTTTTAAACAACAATGAACCATATAATACATAATGCCATATACATTGCACAATAAACCTATCCCTTGGCTACATGTTGTTGGATTTTTTTTAAGATTTTGCATGTGTATTCTAAGCAATATGTTATGTACCTGGGATTTAAGCTTCTAAAACTTCTTAATCTGGTGCCGCTAAGGTTTTTCACCATCACCCTGAAATCCACCGAATCAAGGATCATTCAAAGCGGCAAAACGAAATCCAACATGTGTTTCCATCTCCCCATAACGCATTTAAAAAGATGTAGTCAAGTAAGAAATACATCCTTTTCCAATGGCTGAGAGTAGTTGACCCTGACATTCACTTTTTAGGAAGCACCTATCGAAATCAATAACTTTCCTACACCCACTGATCAACCAAAGGTTCCTGATACTCTTTTGCCGTATTTTCCTGTGCTTCTGCATGCCAAGTGCCATTGTTTCATAAGCTCCCCCGTTAATGTTCCTGAAACTGAACTTTGTTGTTAAAGTAACTATCTAAATCCATACCCATATACCAGTATCGTTCAAACATTCATGAAATAATTAGTGACCTGAACATTTGGATAGTCCGGGTCATTTATCAATCGTGATCGATGGATAGTATAACTTCATCATCGCCCACACACCTATCGATTATAAGGATTATGACACATTCATTTCAAAGATGTTATCATGATGTTGCAACATTTTTAGCTATAACTCATTGTTACGGAACAATGATATAATAATTAATAAAAATATGAAAGAATAAAATGGTTATTTCTGTAAACCTGCAAAATAGAGTGTGCTGCAAGATATCTTTGTATATCACTACATAAGTATTCCATCCTTGAAGATCACAGATATCAACAAACTTCTCGTAGCCCGAAGGCATCCTAACGTCCACGTGAGATATTGATTAATGACCACTATCTCATTATTAGCCCTAATTACATCAGGAAAACAATTTAGAAATTGTACCCGGAACATAATTTGTCTTGCCCAAAGACCACAAAACCTGCATATCAATTGCAATTAATTTAATAACATAAAAAAGTTGATATTATGGGTGTTTGGAATCGCTTATATATTAACGATTTAGAAAGTAATGTTAACATACCTGATTGTGGCTGCTAACAGGTTTGAAGAAAGAGCAGATGACATTAAGGTTAATTTGATTAATCCTTCAATTGCTTCACCCCAAGAATCGGAACCCAAACCATTTTCGCTTTTTTTTACGGTTTCTTTGGACCCCATAACCTCGCTTTTTGTTCTTTTCAGACTCTACCCAGATTCATTGTTTTGACCCAAAGAACCTGAAATAAAAATACAAATTTTGAGTAATTTAAATGAGCAAGCCCTTAAAAGTAGTTACTTTTAATAAGGAATCCCTATATAGCCTAGGTAAGAAGTTTTATAACAATTCCAAAATAACCTGTACATGTAATTAACCTTATAAGCGAATACTAACTTAGGTCCTATAAGCAGGTTCATTGGCAATCCCGAACATGCCCCATGGTTTATGAGCTCTTGGCCGATTTATCCACGGGGTTTACTTGCTACTTATATATATATCTTATGTAATATAAGCATTTTTCAATAACTACAGGTTATGAGAAAAAAGTTGAAAATATCATTTACCTTAACCTTCACCACTGCTTGATCCTACAGGTCACCAACATGTGGCCTTGTTGCAACATTGCCATTAAACGATCCCATTACAACCTGCCATGTGTTTGGTAGTGTAACATATATTAAAACCCATTTATTAAAGATAAAGGGAAGACTAAGTTTGGTAATTACAAATATGAAAACAGTATAAGCAACAACATAGATTCATTTTCAAATGAGGAGTGCAAAGAATGCATAAGCAACTACAAAGGCAACATATATACATGTCAAGACCCATCGTATCTTTTATGTAAGTAAAAGAAGTACGTCTGTTCATAGGGAAAACAATTATAGATAACTGACCAATATGTTATATTCAAGAAACCCGCATATGCTTAAACTTGAAAACCGTGGAGTTTTAGCATCTCTATTCCATTGCAGCAGTGTATATGCTTTTAGTACTTCAACAGATTTGGTTTTATATTGAGCTTCTGCTATAGTTCATTCGTCTTAAATAAGGGATGTCACAGTGCTTATTGCGTTTGGACATAACCTTTTTGGAATTTTAAATAACCGCTTTTTTCAACCACAAATAAACTATCTACTTAGATAATCGAACATAAACAGCCTCAAAACCGCTTGTTTGTCCTATCAACCACAAACACCTAATTGTTAGTAACCCGTATCTCGTGGTCTCTATCAACATCTTAAATGTCAAGCAAGGATGAGCCCACTAAACTGAAAGAAACCATCAACAAACTAACCAAACTTTTTTTTTCTTTTCCCCACACGCTTATAAGCTTCAACTCATGTCTTATAAATAAGGCATAAGCTCAACTAAACAACCTCATAAGGGGGAAAAAAAAGAAAAAGTAAGTAAGGCTGTGAACTTTATGAAAGATCTTAAAAATCGAAAACCATATCCAATTGAACATAAAACCAAACTTTAAAATAACCAATTCATAAAAACACAAACGGGATCAACCGTAATCTTGGTTTACAATAAAAAATCAAAATTTCAACCAAAACAAAAAAGAATGAATCTGTATAACAAGAGACAATTACCAGTTTTATTAGGGTGTGATCCTTTTCGACCCGCCATAATCCTTGCTATCTGCCTCTCGCTTCCCATCACATATAAGAAACCCTCTCTTTTTTGTGGGTTTGATCGAATAACAATTGATTGATGGATGTTTCTATTTGTGTTGTCGTAGGTTTTTTCTGCCTTTTTGATGAATAAATTAGTGTTTTTTTTGTGTGTAAATAATTTAGTTAGGTGGTTTTGATGAAATATGAATCAAAGGTGCTGGAAATTTCTAGGAGATATGGTAATGGTTGTTCACTTGCGATGAATAAAAGTGTGTTTATGTGCGAGTTCTAGAAAATAGTGGAAAGGGAAGAGGCGGTGTACATATACCAATTGTTTAAGTACGTATGTACATTTGGTTTATGTTTATCACGGTGAAGTGATGCGAAAATCTCCAAACACACTCCTACCAATAATAGTCATTCACATATTTGTTTTTGGTAGTATAAATTTGTATAAACATGTAATAACCAATGGCAGTTTAACAGCAACACATGTAAAACCCAAATTTCTATACGATCCAAAAACATGTGTTATAAATATATATAGTAAAACCCAAATTTCTATACGACCCAAAAACAGGTGTTAGTAAATATATATAATTGGATTGTATTGACGGGGCGTCATCGAGTCCGAAGTCCAGTTGGCACCAACGCCACGTCATTAACAGAACCCTTTCTCTTCAATTCTTCTTCTTGTGTGTGTGTTCACATCTTCTGACTAATTTTATTTTTCTTTAATCCAATACTTTCTCTCTCTTACACCTGACTCAACAAATATATAAATACAGAAGACTAGACTAACTGACACTCATTCACCCTCAGTCACCGGTAAACCTTTTTCTTTTCTATTTTATCCTGTTCATAAAAATTTACTTATTATTATTATTATTATGCTACTGATGATGTGTTTTGTTTAGTTCTTGATGATCAAGTGATGGCTGATGCTCTTGAGACGACGAACATTGCGAATAATCAACTCTTATTAGGTAATTTCTTTTTCTTTTTCTTTTATCTGTTTTTTTCGCTATCGTTTTTCGTATTTCGGTTTTGTTGTTGTTAGACTAAGTTATGAATATATGATCATCACATGTAGAATTGCGCAAGTAATGATTCACTCATTTTTAGGGTTTATGTGGTAATTCGGCTATGTTTGGCAAAACTAGTAGTGGTTATGATTAGTACAAGTGATGTTAGGGGTGCTAGTAGCGTCTGTTTGTTTTATAAAAGCGTTTTGGTAACGTAGCTGTATTTGTCTGTGATTATAAAGTGTAAAATGACGTAATAGTTTAGCGATTCTTTTGTAAGTGGTTCAAGCAGGAGCTTTTCAACAAAATTCAAATGGTAAACACTCTTACAGTTCAAAAAAGCACGTCGCCAAGCACAGCCTTAGATAAGTAGTTATAAGTAGCTAAAACGAGTACTTCAGAAACTAGTGTTTGGATTTGCTTGTAAAAAAAGCATCAAGACTTGTAAAAATATTTTTTAGAAATTTTCGTTCTAATGCATTTATAAGCTATAATTAATATCGAACTCGCGAAAAGCAGCGGCACGAATAATTGTTTGTGGATTTTGATAAGAATTGATGATTTTAGACTATGGTGGTGTAGAATGAGTTGTGGTGTAAGTGATAGTGAAGAAGGTGACATGCCACTTTATTATTCGGTGAAAAAAAAAGATGGTGGTATAGGATATGTTTGGATGGATTTTGGCCGAAGGAGGTTGGAGATATAAATGCTTTACGATAGCGTAAAGATAGTATAAAGGTAATTTTAGTTGTATATAAGATAAGTACTTTGAAATAGGCATGTATCACCGTCTTATTGAGAACTCCTAAAATAAGCGGAAGCAATTTGGATTATTGAAACTGATTATCTCCTAGTAAGTAGAAAATATAAGCAATCCCAAACACTCTATTATCATTGTGGCTAAGAGGGACCGAGAATATATTTTCATCATTTTGTTTCCATCTTTGGCATTTGCTTTCATGTATAACTTATCATTCTTATCACTCTTTCATCCCCATTTATATGTACACTTCAACCGGACACATCATTAGTTTAATACTACAAGTGTTTAACTAGCTGTCTTATCTCTAGAGTACCACGCAAAAAGACAAGATAGAGGGAATGTTCTAGGCCGAAATATATTTTCGTTACGATAGCAATCTAAAAGTTGCAAGCAACTATAACAGTATTGAAATTGTTGAATTTTTTTGGGACGTATGATGTATTATTCATTTTTATACAAAAGTAGGTTGTCTTTGGGATGTTGTACTTGGTAGGTCTTTATGTTAATCTCTTATTGCATTCCAAGTTCTACACATATTATTGCAATCCTTCTAGATGTTAAACATGTAAAAGTTGGGATGTTGGCAGGCCTAAATCAAATACAGCAAGAGGCACAACATCGTTGGTTGCGTGCTTCTGAAATTTGTAAAATTTTGACTAACTATGACAAGTTTGAACTAACACCTACTCCTGCTTACAGGCCACCAGGTATTACATTGCTTTGCTACCTCCATTTGCGTCAATCATAATCACAACCTCATTTTATGCTAAACGTGTTTGCATGAGCTTTGCTGGCTAACAAATTCTTCCACATAGAATAATTACTAAACATTCTTACTTTGTTTGATGATAGCTTGCTCTTTATACCTGTATGATCGGAAACAACTAAGATATTTTCGTAAGGATGGTCATAATTGGAGGAAGAAGGATGGAAAGAGTGTGAAAGAAGCTCATGAAAAATTAAAGGTATGTCGACTACCTTTTGCATGGACACGGACACGGTATGACTCTTGATGAAATGCGCTTGTTTTGAAGATCAAAATAGTTTTAAGGAAATAGGTTGTTTGTCTAAGACTATTTTCTGGGCTTAAGCTTATTAATTATAAGCGGCTTATTGCTTATAGTGCATTAAAATTATAAGCTCTTGATGAGTGTTTGTATTAGCTTATGATTATAAGCTAGTAAGCTAAGGTGTTTGATTGGCTTATGCTTGTATTATTATGAAAAAGTAAAATAATCCCAAGCCCTCTCAAATAAGCCACAAAGAATGAGCTTATGAAAATCTACAGAAATAAGCTCTCAAGCCCAAGCTTATAGGCTTATCCAAACACTAAAATGTTCTCTTTTTACTATATAAGCTAATAAGCCCCCTAAATAAGCTTAAACAAATACCCCCTTAGAGTTGCAAATGTTTCATGCCATTTGCATTTTATAGGTAGGGAGTGTGGAAGTTCTCCAATGCTATTATGTCCATGGAGAGGACAATGAGAACTTTCAGAGACGATGCTATTGGATGCTTGATAAGTGAGCCTTCTAAGTTTATTTAAAGCTTAAGATTTCTGAGCTTTTGTTCTTACTTGATATGTCCATGTATTAGGCAGTTGGAGAATATTGTCCTTGTGCATTATAGGGATGTTAAAGAGGTACTTTACCTAAAACCTTACTTCATGATATTGAGACACTTGTGCTTTCTACTAATTGTCATTTTTTTAATTTATGATACACAGGGTTGCAAGTCAGGTGTCCCTCATGTGCTAAGTGTAGATCCACCGAATCTGCTTCAAAGCAATGAACAAACGATCGCACCTGACCAAACACCGCATCCTTCACATGTTTCACTCAAAAGGAACCAACAGTTGATGACTTCATATGACGTTGGGACTTATTCTCTTGAGCAGTCAATAAGCGGTAAGCATAACTTACATAGACACTTGTTCCTGTACCACTCAAGAATCGTTGGAGAAGATGAACTATGAGACTTAATTGAAGCTTTCAGAATTCTTAATTTTTAAATGGATTGATCCAAAGGACAACCAATAAACTAATCAGAACTCCCGTAGGATGTTGTTAGTAATATTCAATTAAGCAAACACAACTGACATGGAATGGAACGGTAAAAGCTGTTGATACCAAAGAAGCAAATTGATTGAATACAAATTGTTACAAACGATGTCACTGTTAGTCTTACCACATACTCGGTAAGATAAAAAAAAAAGCAAGTTGACTTAATGGACAGAATGTCAGTCATTATATGGCTTGTACTTGATAGTTTTTCCTAGGAATTCTTAGTGTTGGAATCACATTTATAGGGTGTTGTTATGGTGCAGAGATCCCTGAAGTTACTGTTAGCCCCGACCCTTGTTCATCTATGTGGACCAGCATCCATGGATCTTTGAAAAATACAACTACAGCTGATTTTTTGTCTCACAAGCTAACAGATGCTAGGCTAGATGCTGACAGCCATTCTCAAGACTTCTTCAGCTCTGGAAATGGGTTGTTTCCTGCAGCAGAACAGGTAACTTGTCATCCTGTTTCATGCTTGTTTTTATGTTGTTTTTTTTTCGAATGGCAATTTTTTACGCCCTATATACCACCTATCTCACAATATATCTCACAAATGCCTCCAGCGAGGCTTGAACCCACAACCTCTAGGTTGGTGGCAACTCACGTACCATTAGACCAAAGGCCTTGGGTGTTTTTATGGTCTTTTGTTAATACAATTTTGAAAGCAGCTCCTTGCTGGTACTGAAACAATATACGCATCCAAAAATGACGAGGCTGGTGGAGAACTGAAGAAGTTGGACAGCTTTGGAAGGTGGATGGATAAAGAAATGGGTGGAGACTATGAGGATTCCCTCATGGCATCCAACTCTGGCAACTATTGGGATGTACTTGAAAGGGAAAAAGATCAAACTGAAGTGTCAAGTTTATCACATCATATACAGTTGAATATGGATTCAGTTGGCCCTCTCTTGCCAAAGAGCAGCTCTTTAGCATATGTGACTTTGCGCCAGATTGGGCTTATTCAGGAACAGAAACAAAGGTATCGATTTATGCTTCCTTCTTTGTTTCTATTCGAAAATACTCTAATGTGGTACTGTAATAAGAAATAAAAGTATTAATTTGTGTCTTGTTCAACACTACAAAGGTGTAACCACTTTACATACATTATTCCTCAGGTGTTAATAACAGGTAATTTTTGGGTGACAAAAGCGTATTACCGGTAGTAAATGGTGTTGCATGTTTGGTGAGGCGGAAGTGGCGGCTGAATTTGTGACGGAGAATGCCATTCGATGTCAAGTTCCTCTGTGTGGTGCAGGGCGTGTTCCATTCTACATCACTTGCAACAACAGAATAGCTTGTAGTGAGGTTCGTGAGTTCGAGTATGTTCAAAAGCCATCAATGATAGCAGCAGCAAATGCAACTTGTGGCGAAGATGAGTTTGGTTTATTGATTCGACTTTCAAAATTGTTATCTTCGGGTGCTGAAAGGAAATGGTCAGGCTGCTCAGTGGTGAATTGTGAAAAATGCAAGCTGAAGGATTTATTTCATTCGCTCATAGCTGACAAAGAAGGGTGTTGGAAAAGAATCACAGAGGTGTTTAAAGGGAATTGTCAGGAGTTGCTGATACAGAATTTGCTGAAAGATAAACTTTATGATCAGCTACTTTATGAGGCCCATGAAGGGTGTCAAGGATTGCGCACTTTAGATGAAAGAGGGCAAGGCATTATTCATTTGGCGGCTGCTCTTGGCTATGAGTGGGCCATCAGTCCAGTTGTTGCTGCTGGAATGAGTCCCAATTTCAGAGACGCACATGGAAGGACCGCTCTCCACTGGGCATCATTTTATGGCAGGTCGGTCGCAACACATTTGGCTAACTGAGAGAGCATCATGTACTTGTATTAAAACGTTGTTATTTTTTTGGTTTATTTTGCAGAGAAGAAACAGTAGTTGCACTGGTAAAGTTGGGTGCATTTATGGTGCTGTTGATGATCCAACACCGTTAAATCCCGTGGACAAACGGCAGCTGATTTGGCCTCAATTAATGGTTATAAAGGGATCGCTGGATATTTGGCAGAAGAGGATCTAACGAGTCACCCCTCAGCATTGTCTGGGAAGCACAAGAATGGTTCCAGAAGTAGAGAGGAGGAACAGGAGTCACTTGCAGTAGCAGCCGTGAGAAGATCAGCGCTTGCTGCTGCGCTTATACAGGATGGGTTTAGGGCTCGCTCGTTCCGTCAAAGAAAGGTTACGACAGCTATCAATGAATTTTCGGAAGCAGAGCAAGTTGTTGCCCTTGCTTCTTGTTCACATAAGGTCCAGAAATCAAGTCACTATGAAGATTATTTGCATGTTGCTGCATCAAGGATCCAGCATAAGTATCGGGGGTGGAAAGGGAAGAATGACTTTAAAAAGATTCGTGAGCGTATTGTGAAAATTCAGGTAAACTATGGAGATTCTGTAATGCTGTGCCTATTCATTTTAACATTATAAATATGGATGTTCGATATTTGGCAGGCGCATTATCGTGGGCATCAAGTTCGTAAGCATTATAAAAGGTGGTATGGTCTGTTGGGATAGTGGAGAAAGCAATACTGCGTTGGAGCGAAAGAGCCATGGGTTGCGAGGCTTCCGGCCAGAGTTAACCAGTGTGGGGTTGATAGCATAAGAGCAGGAGAGTATGATTTTCTTCAAATAGGTCAAAACAGAAGTATGCAGGGGTGGAAAAAGCATTGGCCAGGGTTAAGTCAATGGCTCGTCAACCTCAAGCCCAGGAGCAGTACACGAGGATGGTCCATAAGTTTGAGCAGGTATAAGTTGTTGAGTGGTAACTAATTTTTCATAATCTTAATGTGTAATTGATTATTAACGTCGTATATGGTTTATGATTCTGTTTGACAGTTGAGTCACTACGAAGTTGAGGAAGATAGCAGGAGGACTCAAGAGTAATAGGATAAGTAGTAGCAGTGTTAGTGTAAGTATGGTCGTCTAACCATAACCAACTAAGAATGATGCATATAAAACAACTGAAACTGACAAATGGAAATAGCTAGGTTCAGGTGAGCCGTTGAGGTTGATATGAGTGATGATATTGTTTTTTGTTAATGGCTAACACCATCACAATTGGAAATGCAGTATTCAGCATTGTCAGATTTCTTACCATTATGTCTGCTGTGCATTGCAAGTTGTTTGAAAATGCATATTCATTGAGCATAATCGATTGAAATGGTTCGTTTTCGTCAAAACAAACGAAAACCGAAAACAATAACAAAAAGAATACTGGTTAATGAGAACTGCAGAAATGGAACCACCATTAATCCCTCCCCTCTACCTGGAGTTGTACCTGGACCTGCAAGTTGATCAAACAGAAATATATATAAACCTCATATATATATTTATCCTCATCATAATATCAATAATGTATCATTTACTTACTCGTAAAAATAGTTTGGTTCATAATAGCTCTTACTGGATGTTATAACTTACTCTACGTATATATTTTGCTCCATCTTGTCATCTAAAAAATCATTTTAGTTAATGGAGTGTTTCTTTGTTCTTTTGTGCTAAGGGTGGAACTTAATGGATACTAAAAGAGGATTTTAGATGATCATCAAGTTCCTTTCCTGAAAACAGGCTACTAACGGGTGACTAGAGAAAGTTTTTCACCCAGTTTAAAAAGTGACCCGTTACCCCCCGAGTCTTATCCCGCTCATTTAGCTACCTCTATTACTATCTCTAGTAAAAATAGAGAATAATAAAAATTTGGTTCATTTCATGTATAGTAAAAATTTATTTGTATGATCGAACGTTTAAACAAAATGTAGCACAAATTAATTTGGTTATCAATTTTGAGTTACCATATGTGCTGCTGATGCTCCCAGCTTGTCTAACTGTATGTATATATGGGTGGTATAAGCAGAATGTAAGGTAAAACAGTAAAAGGTGTAGAGAGAGTTAAATATAAATTTTACCACATTCTCTGCTGGCATTAAGTGTGGGGAGCAAATGCAAACCATGCCCTCTGTTTCAACATCGAACCCACAGGTTCCACCCGATCTCCTGCACCTATCACACCCGTATCGGGCAAACTATAAGACAGCTTAATCCCGTATGACCAATCCAATGGCTTGTCATCATCCTTGATTATCTTATTCACATCGTAAAAGCTAGTATAATGAGTGCAGTCAAGTATATTCATGCTCATAAACTTAAGTGT
The DNA here is from genome assembly GCA_022545495.1 of Chrysanthemum lavandulifolium. NCBI lineage: Eukaryota > Viridiplantae > Streptophyta > Magnoliopsida > Asterales > Asteraceae > Chrysanthemum > Chrysanthemum lavandulifolium. The sequence goes on along the minus strand of CM040240.1, from coordinate 99,693,632 downwards.
ACTATACGACGTAAAACAACATGGCGGAGGAGGAGTGTTGTTAGAAAGCATCTGGAAGATCTTGAAAGATGTGCATGAGTCATATAAGTCATCACATGAATGCTGAGATGATAAGTTGAAGCAGAGAGACTTATAGTGGTTGAGAACCGGTGAGTCGATGGAGCAGTTCATGAGAGCAAATACAGTGTCCGGAGAAGGAGGAATGAGTGCAGATTGGATATCGGACATGAGAAAGTCATGATGAGGCTGTAAGATGGTGCATGTGGACATGGACGGGTCGTATATGGTAAGTGTTTTGGATGCATAATCTATAGACTCAACTTTGTAGCTTCCTGATGGAGTCTGAAAGAAGAGAGCCTCCTCGGTAGTTGTTGAACTAGACGAGGAGGGTGTAGGCGAGGAGGGTGTGGCAAAGGTGGGAGTGAGGAAGGTGGGCTGCTCATGTTACCACCTGTAGTAATGGTGCTGCTAGGACTAGCAACACCAAAGGTGGTGGAACAGTTAAGCATGTTACGGTATACAGGAGCACCGCAGCCATCGTCGATTCAAAGGATAGTCTATTTGGATCGAAGCACCACATGAATTTCGACAAGCGGAAGTGAGTAAGTACTAAGGTAGAATGAAGCATGAAAACGAAGAGGACTAGACTCAACATACTTTTGGTTTGTGTGTGTTTGTAATGAGAGTGTGTGTGTTTGTGCTAGATAACATTTGTTTTGAAATTATGAAAAGCTCGATGACAAGTGTGTGCTTGCTTTCGGTGGAAATGTCCGTAAATTACTCTACTCATTGTCTTCTAAAAGCTGTTTTCTTTTTTGACCTTTTAGCCACAAGACCAGTTATAGGATTCTATGCAATCCCATTAAAAACTATAGAAAAAACAAGCCATAGTTAAAAGTGATCAAGTGAATTTGAATGTTACATAAGTTATAGTGTAACAGTTGGCAAAAAGTTAGGATCATGTAGCTATTGGTATTAGGGTCATGATAATTAAATGATTTTTGGGATAAATTCTTGAATCCTGTATAGAGCCCATTTTCCTAATACAATATTTCAATCTTATTGTGCTTTGGGTTACACGAAATTCATATTGAGATAAGATAAGAACGAACACTCTAATTTTCGGCACAAGAAAGAGAGCCAAAACAATGATTACTTTGTTGTATTTGTTGTTGATATGATATGTGTTCATCCTAAAGACCAAATTATGTTTACATATATATAAACTAATGATAGCTGTAAGGAAAAGGTGCGACTTTTGATGACAAGTCACAACCTTTAGTAAATGGTTATAACCCTTTAATAAATTTATGCAACAAACTTGTGACAGTTAAAAACTGTCGCTAACTGCAGTCCCTTCAAAGTCATATGTCACTATTGTGACAGTCCATCTGGCGACGACTATTTCTGTCACTAACGCAAACAACCATATCATTGAACCGTTGCAACACTACGGTGACAAATGGAATTCTGCCACTATAGGAAACATCCAAGGCCCTTGATATAAATCAACAACCTTTACCATTATTTGTGCAGAAATCAAGTTAATAGTTTATCTGAGCGTCTCACGCGCTCCAAACTCGCATTATAACTTAACTTGAAATCCATTTGGTCTCGGGTAAATAACCATTACACAAAATGTATGATGACACTAAAATCACCAACAGTAGCCCGTACCACATACATAAATGAAACCATTATATGAGTCATTAAAAGTTTAGCCGTAACGGTAAAACAATCTTTACTTAGAAAAAACCGAGATTTTGGAGACGAGCCGCCATAGACTTGATTCAAAACCGTTAACCACATATATAACCAATTTTTTTTCACTTACCGGGGAACCAAGATTTTGGAGGCAGGCGCCATAGACTTGATTTTGGTTCAATAATCATTAATAGTCATATTACCAATCTTGATAGAGCGTAGTTCGTTGTCGAATTGATAGCCCGGCGTCGTTGTTGTCATGGAATAACCCTCAAGATGGTCCCATAGGTCCTTAGCATAGCCGGGTGTAGACACAACTTGCTCTTGTAAGGAGTCACAAGAGATCCTAGAATCCATCTTGATTAGATCATCGATTGGGGTCGGAAACACTAGATGATGCATCGATGGATGGTTTTCTTCGATGTGTGATTTAAGACCAAGGCTTCAAGGTGTATTTAAAAAGGAAATCCATGAGGTGTAGTTATGTTTTTAAGGCTTAATTTGACAGAACTTTGTTGGTAATGCTAAAGGAATGAGTTTATCGTGGTTTTGTGTGGTGGGGTTGTAACACCTCAAAATATCGAACGGAAGATTGTGTCACTAGGGTATTACCTATTAGCACACAATACAAGTTATAGAAAACGACCTCTAATATGAGACGTTTTGAAAATTTACCATTCGAATAAATAATATCATAGTTACAACAAAAGGTTCTATAGTACAATACATAAGTCTTTTTTATAACATATCGAGCGGTATATGATAAAAGAATAAGCCTTTAAAACATGACGATGCGACTCATGCTCCATGCACCACTATCACCTACTGGACACGAGATAAATATGCTAAAAGTGTCAACACAATGGTTGATGAGTTCATAGGTTTGTATTAATAAATATAAGTACAAAAGTCAACTACGTTAAAGCGTATAGAACAATAGTGAACAAGATATACATATCGACAATGAACAACACACCACAAGGGTATCCGACATACAATCGAATGCACAACAAACTACTCGTCTTGAAACTACTCCTCGCACATATCTTGGGAGCCTCTTCCCAAAGACTACTAGCCACTAAATCGCACATAATAATCACATAGTGACAGTCACGCATTAGAGCATATATTGGTACACACATGTTGACCAAATATGATAATAATGAAACTACACATACTGGGAAACCATTTCTTGCACATACTGGGAACTACTTCCTCATATCAATAACAACTGATATAGCACATAACTCCTAGTATCAATAACAATTGATATAGCACATAAGTCTAAATTCGTAATTACAAGTATAAATAAAGATTTATATAGCACTTAGTATAGATTTCAAGTAATTGTGATTGTTATAAAAGTTGTAGCATGTATCTCCCCCAAAGAGTTTACAAAACAGTTAAATGATAGAAAATTGGTCTCTGAAACTCACCATGAGTAAATGATGTTAAGTGTATAGCGAAATTGATGGATAAGCCAGGAAAACCTCTACGTACAACCTAGAAATATAATATCGTGTCTTAGGTTTTGAAATAACAATGTGGAAATACAAATGAGTCTATATAAATCATTGTATTGATCATTAAGTTGTATATGGTAGCTTATAATAGTAGTGTATGTCGTTATAGAAATGGTTTAGTAGTTTATAAAATGTTTTTATTTAAATATCGTACTACTGTTCGGGCATCATAATCCAAAGGTCATGTAGTAAACATATGAGGATCTAGGATACTTTAAATCGTAAATCCAACAACTCCTCAATACGTTTGCCCCAAAGAGGCCCCTCACATGAAGCTCCCTAGTAATGTAGTACTTAATATGTAAAACATATATTTTGCATTTTTAATTATATGACATAAGTGTTGAAATGGTCATATAGTTTATGAATTTATTTGGTTTATGTCTTGTAAATAGATTTTAAACAAGTTTGATCATTTACACAAGTTATAAAAATTACAAGAGTTTATAAGTTTTATAAGTTATGAATTTAGTCGAAACCGGTTTTTATATATCTAGTTAATTATGAAAAACATTATGCCAATAGTTTAAATAAACTTAGGAGAGTTTATTAATATGTTTGTATATTACATTTTCACAAGATATGTCAAGTTTTGTAAATCACTAGACTTGGAAAGAAAAGATTTTATTACAACTAGACTTTTGGTACAACTACTTTTGTGTCAAAAGCAGTCCGTTTAGTTTTATAGTAAATAACCCTTGTTTTGCGTTTTCAATCTAAAATTTCCACGACTCTTATGAAAAACATTATTCCTGACAAATTTCGTGTTTTATACTTTTGCTAATTCAGATCAGTTAGGGGTCAAAATCGTGGTTTAAAATTGGGACAGAAACATTTTTATCAAATGTCAAGTTTTCTTTAGAAATCTTAATCTAACCATAACTTTTAACCTACAAGCCCTTTTAACATGATTCCAAAAATTATGTTTTTGTTTTATTTTCCTCTTCAACTACAAATATAATTCATGGTCTTGTGTTTAAAATTTGGTGACAATAACTAGCATAATTTATTCGATTTACTAGTTTACTAACATAAATTTTCACATGAAATCATAAGCAAGTCTTTATATATTTTTACTTGTTTTAGAGTTTGTATACAACATGATCAATATAACTAACATATATAGCATAAAATAACAAGCATAAAATCATAGGAATGAGGATGATGATCATGATTTTATCTTACAACTTTTGGGCTTAATCAAAAGGGAAATTGTAAGATCAAAGAACTAAAACAAAGAAACAGTTCCACCCTTGGAATTCTTCAACCCTCTTGAGCACTTAAGATCTTGTGTTAGGAGTTATGAAAGAGCTTGATCTCTTGTGTAGCTTGCAATCTAATTAATGGATGAAGAAACTTATAACTAGGATCATGTAAAGCTTGACAAAAGCTTTAACAATGATGTAGAACTTGTAACATGGAAATCAAAGGATCAAATGTGATGGAGTTATTGATAGTTCGATTATGGAGTGGAATAAAGGAAATGATATGAAGTTTTCTTGGTCAAATGGATGAAGGTATATGTAAGATAAATGAAGAGGTTAGTTTAGTTGGATATTTTCAAGACTTAACTTGTAAGTAAACACATGTAACACATCTAAATGATCAAGACTTATCACCAAGCCACCAAGGCTTGATGAATCATAAAAATGTCGACCATAATTAAATATGGGGTGACTAGGTGAGTTTTGATATTATCTAGTGTTTTACGGAGTGAGTTTGATCCCGGTAATTGCTAACGTTAAGTATTTAAGTCACGGAACTTAAAAGCGGGTATCATAAAAATATGAAACTTGTATAAATTGTTAAAACATATCAATATAATCTATCTAAGTATATTAAATGAGTGATAAGTTTAACGGAGCGCGTAAACACTGTTAAAACCTGAAAACGTAGGTTTAAAGCGCGTAAAACGTAAAAATTCAAAACTTGTGGAAATGTCGTAAGATATGCAAACACGTATTTTTATTGTTTATAATGTTGCATGGACATATCGGATGTTTAAATGACGTTTCGACCAAAACGTAAATCGTAGACACGGTTTTGTGAAACCGATTATTAGTAAATTCGACGTATGTTGTAAAGATGACCTGATTTAGTATTAAATCTCTTGTCATTATGAATGTGGGTTACATTACGAGAATGGACAATAAAAATAAATATACGGCATGAATAGTAAAAGTGAATAGTAAAAATACGAGGATGAATAGTAACATGAAAATGCGAATTGTTACAGGGGTGGAGGATTGTCACCGTCTACGGCCATGGTTGCCGATGTTGTAGGTTTGGAGAAAACAAGGTACGACAGAAACAATAGAGGGGAAGGAGGATCCAAAAGTTTTGGAGGAGAAAAAAAAAGAGAGGATTTTTGGCTCTGATACCATATTGAAGGTGTAATATTCTTTGATTATTATTGAGTTAACTTGGCTAATAAATATGTTACAGGTGAATATTCTAGATAATGGGCTAGGCCTAATTACAATCATAACAATATAAGCCTAGCATATACATCACAAATACAATACATAGAGTCGGCTGATATTTTTTACCATAATATTAAGGGTAAAATCTATAAATACTCTATGTACTTACCAAAATGACTAATTATGCTTTCTGAATTCGTAAATAACTCATTATACAAAGGGTTGGTATGTGTTTTGTGATTTTTTGAAAGAAAGAAAGAATCTGTGTCCTTGTTATTGTTATTAGAATATTGGGAGATTTGTTGTTACAGCGGTTGTGGAACGAGTGAAAGGCGAGTGAGCGGCTGCAAATAAAAGATATAGTATGATAAGTGATAAATAATTTATGATGAGTAAAGGTTATGGGACTTATGATTTGGCCGCTTGCAGGGGTGAACATTATAATACTTTTAAGGCGAATGGCACAAAAGGCGTTAAAGTTAGGATCCATTTCCAATTAAGATTCTTCTTTTTCTTGCATAAAAGTACTTTCGACAAAAAATTTGGCGGTTGGGTTTTTTACTAACGTTCGTTAACCAGCCGTTAGTATATTACATATTTGGTCCTTGATTTGGTAGAGTCATTTTATGCACCATCCTCCTCCTCGCGTCCACCACCTCCTCCTCCTCCACCAACATCGCCCGCCACCATCACCGCCAACACCACCCGCCACCACTACCACCGCCCACCACCACCACCCGCCACCACCGAAAACTCACAAACCCCGTAATAACCTAAACCCATTTCCTAAGAAAAATTTAAAATGTGGTCTTGCTTTTTGAAATAAGCTATTAAAAAGCTAAACAAGCTGAAGGCTTAAACCTTTTTGAAAATAAAATTTTTCTTAAACTTTTCTTTTGAAACTCAAGAGGACTTCAAATAAGAATTTTTATGAAAACTCAATCTACAAAAACTTACAATAAGCGGCGCTTATTGTTCATGATTTAGTGAAAAGCAAAATCGACACCACTTTAGCGGTTTAGAGGCACATAAGCTAGGATAAGCACTATTGAAAGAGAACGAGCTAAGCATACAAACCGAATTCATTGATAAGCTAAAATTGAATAGATGAAAAGCGAAACAAAGGGAGCGATAAGCGGTTTTTGGAAATCCTAAGTAAAAATGGGAGTTAAGCATACAATGAGATAATAAGCACTAATAAACATTAAATAAGCTAATAACTAGTACACCTAATCTATATTACCTAAAAGCACTAAGGTATCCTAATTAAGCTAATGGGGTCCACTAATAAGCACAAAATAAGTGGTACCTGAGGCTGCTGCTAAGGCTTCTACAAAGAATGAGCGACCCCAAGGAGCTACTTTGGGGCTCCTAAAAGCTATCTAAAGGCTCATAAAAAATTCATAAAAATAAGCAATACCTACACTACCAACCAGAGATTATTTCTACCAATTTTCAGATCATAAGGATTCATATTGAGCAAATGAAAAATCTAAAAGACAAGCCACTTGGGCTAGTATGCTGCTGAAACAGTTGGCTAAAATGGGCAAATGGCAGTATGCTGCTGAAATAAATTGAAACAGTTGGCTAAAATGGGCAAATGGCAAATGGCACTACTACTACTGATGAAGCTTTAGCTTTGTTGGTTTCTGCTGAACTGTGTTCTGATTCTGCTGAGCTATGTTGTTGATTCTGCTAAACTGAGTTGAAGAGCTTGTGTTTGAGCCATTGTGACCTCCTTTAAAACAGTTGGCTAAAATTAAGCTAAGCTAAAGGCTTCCTAAGTGCAAATAAACTAAACATATATTAAGTTGGGTATGTAAGGACTTAAGAAAAATAAATTTGAAAAAGTTTTGATAAGAAATAAGCTGTGAAAAAGGGCTTGGAGCAATTTATAAATTCTTGTTCGTGCAGGACTAATAATGACAAAACAATTTTTAACTAAAACTTGTTCAAAACTTGATAAAACAGTTGGACTCCTTTTAATACTAACTAAAACCTTAAATGAGTTTGACTTTAAAAGTCAAAATGGGTAAAAAGTACTTTTAGACTTCAAATAAGCTTTAGCCAAACACCTCTTTATGGGTGTTAAGCTTTTAAACTGCTTAAAAGACTAAACGAGAAATTCTTTAGTTAGACTAAATTGCAACTTAAAATAATACTTAAAAGCAAATGATAATTGGCAATAAGCAAATAAGCGTAAGAAAAACAAAATGCAAGCTGAAAAAAAGGGAATTTTTCATTAACTAAAAAAAAACATTACAATTTAAGTAAAAGCATAAACTAAAGTAAAAACTACTTATTTAGGAAATGGGTTTAGGTTATTACGGGGTTTGTGAGTTTTCTGGTGGTGGCGGGTGGTGGTAGTGGTGGCGGGTGGTGTTGGCAGGTGATAGTGGCGGACGGTGTTGGTGGAGGAGGAGGGTGGTGGTGGACGGTGGAGGAGGAGGGATGGTGCATAAAATGACTCTACCAAATCGAGGACCAAATATGTAATATACTAACGAAGTGGGTTAACAAACGTTAGTAAAAACCCAATCCATAAAATTTTTGTTGAGTACCTTTTTACGCAAAAAAGAAGAATAATTAATTGAAATGGACCCTAACTTTAATATATTTTGTGCTTATTTGCCCTACTTTTAAGTGTGCAAATTAATTACTCTCATCATCTCAAAATATAAGTCCATTTTGACTTTTTTGTTTTTCAACTTTAACTTTAAATATTTTTATTTGTATTATATATATACTAGCGGGTGCCGCAGCGTTCGTGGCGGCACTCGAAATAAAATTCTTCGATTAATAATCTATTTTAGTTTATTATATTATTTTTAACAATAAATTCTGGATATCAAGAATTTCAGATAGCCGTGCCGTTCGGGCTCGAACCCGTTGGCTGCGTGTCCGCTCGGGCTCGAGCCCGTTTGGTCGCGCTTGGATTCGGGCTTAAGCCCATTGGCGCTGCCCATTCGAACTTAATATTTATATAATGTCTTTATTATTTGTAGTAGTGAAATTTAATGCATGAATTGTGTTTAATTTGGTTGTACAATATGCTTGATAATTTGTATTTTTATGTAAGGGTGTTTTAATAAGCGTATTAATTGTTTATTTACAGTTAAACCTTTCTTTTATATAATAAAGAATTACATCGTTCGGATGTTTTTAAAAAGCCTTCTCATTGAAAAAAAAATTAGACCAATAGGAGAGGTTGATTTTGTCACGTAAAGCGAAATCGGGCGACGTGATTGGTTAATAAAAATCAAAATTAAATTGATTTTGTCAACCTTTAGTTTATTTTGTGTAGAAATTTGGTTGGAAAAAAAGCATAAAAGCGTAGGTGTCAAATTTGTGAAAACAAAACTTTAAAAGAGGAGGTAATTAATAAAACTTTTGTGGTTAAATTTTTAAAAATTGTATAGAGTTAAGTGTAATATTATAAGTTCCATGTTTTTAATAACTTTGAAAATTAAACAAATAGTCCCTTATATTTTATACCTTATCTTGGATAAAGATCAAATAAAAAGATGAATATCCGTAAAAGATAAAAGATTTTTTTCAAAAAGGTTCTCGAAAATTCAAAAAAAATTCACAAGATCGGATACGATGGTGCATGAAAAGGTTGTCGTCAAAATTGGTTTTGACCCAACTTTCACAGCATTAAATCGTTTTTGTGCATCAAAATTGGTTTTGCACCCAACTTCTTTTGACTTTTTTATCAAAATAACGTTGTCATCTAACTAAAACAAGTTGAAAATTTTGTGCATCAAAATTTTTTTATATCAAAATCGATTTTTGTGCATTAAAAAATGTATCAAACTCAAAATTATAAAATTGTTTTCACAAAAGTTTTTGCACCATCATACCCGATCTTGTGAATTTTTAGAATTTTTAGAAAAAAAAATCTTTTATTCTTTTACGGATATTTTTCTTTTTATTTTAACTTTACCCATACTTTATAACTTAAAATACAATATATATGTTGTTTTAAAACTCTAACATATAAATATACATAAGATTGTAAATGTCATTTTTCTATATATGTTTCTAAGACTCATTTATTTCGTATTAAAAGTATGACAATGTGACACCTAATTTAAATATTAAATACTGCTTTAAATTATTGAAAGCGAGAATATAATTATCAATTGTAAGACGAAATGTGTAATATGAAGAAAAAATGTGATTGTACTTATAACAACTACTCATGTAACTTTTATTTATTTATATAAGGATATGTAGAAAAACATTTTAAAAAACTTTAAGGAGTATATTTTAACTTTTCAACGTTTATTATGCAAGAACTAAACTCGTGATCTTGTGACATCATAATATCAATAGTGAAATTTAAATAGAACATCAACATCTATATCGCCTAAATATAGTTGAATCTTTAGTTATCTAACAATTTTTTTTTTTTTTTTTTTTTTTTTTTTTAAATTTGATTATACAAAATTCTAATGGATATAATGAATAATGAAAACTCAGTGCATAAGTATATAATTATATGTAATTACCTTTAAAGACATAATATTTAGCATTGATACAATTTTTTTTGTCAAAACCCGTGTGTACAAGTGTTATAACCAGTTATATAATAAAAGATTACATCGTTTCGGATGTTTTGCAAAACCCTTCTCATTGAAAAAAAATTAAACCAATAGGAGAGCTTGATTTTGCCACGTAAGCAAAATCGCGTGATGCGATGGTTAATAAAGTCAAATTAAATTGATTTTACTAACCTTTAATTAATTTGGTGGAGAAATTTGGTTGACAAGAAAACACATAAAAGCATAGGTGTCAAATATATGAAACAAAAACTTAAAAAAGTGGGGTAATTAATAAAACTTTAGTGGTTAAATCTTTAAAAATTGTATAAAGTTAAGTGTAATATTATAAGATTAGTATTTTTAATAACTTTGGAAATTAAACAAATACTCCTTATACTTTATACACCTTATACTTTATAACTTAAAAATACAATATATATGTTGTTTTAAACTCCAACATATAAATACATAAGATTATAAATATCAATTTTTTTTTACTATATATGTTTCTTAGGACTATTTATTTATTTTAAAAGTATTAAAAGTATAATGACGTGAGCAATTTGTATATTAAATATGGCTAAATTATTGAAAGCGGAATATAATTAAGAAACTGTAAGTCTGAACTATTGTAATATGAAGGAAAAAAAGCGATGATTGTATAACAACTACTCATTGTAATTTTTATTTATTTATATAAGGATATGTAGAAAATATTTTAAAAACCTTAGGAGTATATTTTAACATTATCAGCGTTTATTATGTCAACTAAACTCGCGTCTTGTGTGAAATTTAAATAGGAACATCAGCATATATATCGGTAAATATAGTTGAATCTGAGTTATCTAACAAATTTTTACAAAATTTGATTATACAAAATTCTAATGGATAATGAAAAACTTGTATAAGTATATAATTATATGTAATTACCTTTAAATACACAATATTCAAAGATTGATATAAAATAATTTTTGTCAAACCATGCTACAAGACATATTATAACCGTGACGGAGCTGGGATTTTTATTAGGGGGCTCAAATTTTTTCGATAGTAACATACGATCTTTTGTTTTAGAGGTTGGATGAAGTTTGAATCATTCGATATCGAGTTCAATGATACTTTTCCATTAGTAACATACAATTAAAAGATCGCTTGATAAAATGTACAAACCGAGCAAAGGTTTGCAAAATGGTAGCGAAATGGTTCCATCATAATATGAACTAATATAGTGGTTTTTTTTTACAAAAGAGGTTCAATCATAATCCTTTATGTATAACTAAATTTTGATAAACTATAAACTAGAAGGTTCAAAATTGAACTTTGTTAATAAAACCACACAACTGTTCAGTCACAAGACAATAAAATAAAATTTATTTTTTCCTTTTATAACTTTATAAGCCATCTTCCTCGTTAGAAACAGAGACTTCAAAACCACCATTGAAGCAAAATATGAGTTTCTTTCTTTTTACTCGTATAATTTATTCTAATTGCTCCTTGTCTTTCTTTCTTACATCTAGATGTAAGGTAGTTCACATCTAATTCTATGTAGGTTCTAATTTTCTTATACACATACCTTCTAAAAGGCTTTAATCTCTAACATGGATCCCGAGAAGCACCTTGTCATGCGGTAGTTCATGATCGTTGTTAAGTGTGAAGCCTCCCACACCCCACCCGCTCAAGTCTCGATTATAACTAGTAATTGATTACATTAAATAGCATTAATGTGATGTTTTGTTGTACTATCTTCTTGTCTTCAGTCGTCGAAAATTATGTGCATTAAAGTGTTGTACATTATGTTTCTTTTCTTGTAAGTAGTAGTCATTATAGTCATTAATAACATCGACCACTTTAATAAGCATTAATGTTGTAAGTCTGAAAATTACATCACGCTTATTTTGTTGTACACTATCTTATTTTGTTGTAAATCTGAAAATTGGTTGCATTTTATCATACGTTGTCTTAAATGGTTGTAATTTTGGTGAAGGGTGTTTTAATAAGCGTTATTGTTGTTTGATAGAATTTTGGTCTTAAACGATATCACGCTTTATTTTGTTGTCTGATATCTTCTTTGTTGTAATTTTGAAAATTAGGTCTTACTAAAGTGGTGTACATTATGTTTATTGTCTTTAGACGTTTAAAATTAGGGTGAGGTCTTCGTGCGTTATATGTAGTATATTTGATGTAAAATATATAAATAGATTGAGTTTTAAGTATATTTTCATTGATTTAAATTTTATTAAGTATTATAATATAATAAAAAAAATTAAAAGTTACAGTGTGCAAAAGACTTTAAGAAAAAAGACTTTAAAAAATAGATTTATATTTCGAGTCCACGAGAGTAATAGTGTGCAAAAGACACTTGAGAAACGAAAGGTTAAAAAGTAAGTCAAGACTTGGCAAGTGGGAAGTGTGTTCTGTTTTGTACTTCCACCCAAACACAACACACACGTGCTCTCCCTCCCTCCTTCCGTTACAACTTCCGACAACAAATATTCTCCGGTCCGGTTAAAACTAAAAACTCATCCGATCAAAAAGGTACACACTCATTATTTCTTTCCAAATTGTATACTCTTAATTTTATCAATTGTTAAAACCCTTGTTCGTATAATTGTAGGGTTTTTGTTTCACTCACCTATTTTTATTATTTTCACAATTGATTTGTAAAGCAACGTACCCTTTATCTATTTCAACAATGCTACGTACTATCTTTATAAAGCTTTAGCCCTTTTTTTATTTTATTTTTTGGTTTCCCAATTCTTAGGGTTTAGTCTATTAATTATACTGAATTTTTAATCAGTTCTTTGTATTTGCAGAGCTTACAAGTCATCATTGTTCATGCCAATATGGTACATTACTCGCGAAAGTTCCCATTATATATGGCCTAGCTATTTTGTTGCGTGTTTTATAATATGAATCTTTTTTTTCTGATTGTACGTGCAGTATGAAATAAATGATTTATCGGACAGCGAAGAAGAGATGGAATTTAAACCTGACCCTGTAACCATAACGCAGCTTGACCCCAATGGTTTTCCGTTTCTGCATAGTGTTGGGGTATGCCTCTTGTTTCATTTGCTACGTTTATTGTTTCTCGTCTGATTTTGTTTTTGTATTCTTTTTACATAGCAATAATTTTATTGTTAATGAGTGGCTTGAATTGATATTGGTTAGAGCACTTGTCGTAACACCAACGTTATTAAAAGATGCTGCAATCATAGCACTGAAAAGAACACTTAACCCCTTTCACCCGTAGTGGTAACACTAAAAACTCGACCCACTAAAACATACACAAAACACACACATACACTCGCTCTATTCGGCCACATTGCGTTGTGGAGCTACACTGTCGTGAAAATTGAGCTACACTATGTGCTTTTAGTGGCCACTATACATACAAACACCTTAAATTGTCTGTCAGCTGTTTCAGATTAACAACATTTGCAGATCTTCCTCTTATTCTGAATTTCTAGTAAAATCTATATCTACTTGGCTATAATGGTATTTTATTGTAAATAAGTTGTTATAAGTGTGTGTAATCATATATTTTATTTCCCTCGTCTTGTCACACATGAGCAACAAACCCTAATTTGCACAGGAGAATGGTGCGAGCTCATCTGGAACTAATGTAAGATCAACCCTCCTAGGAATGGGATTTACACCTGATCTTGTCGACAAAGCTATCAGACGAAATGGTAGGTATATTATACTCACAGAATTTGATCGAAGAAACTAATTTATTTGATCTCTCTAGGGAGATATATATGTTTGAGCTTTATGTCTGTTTGTATGATGGTTTTTATTTTTACTGTAAAGTTATTTTTCTTTTGATACTTAAGCTCTACTTGTTTATAATGTAGGTGAAGACAATATGGATTTATTATTGGAGTCTCTCTTTGCATACTCTGTAAGTGGTAGAATATGTACAAATCAATGATCATCGACAGTTTTGTATGTTTGGGGCTTATTTCAAATTAGGGCGAAAATAAGGCACATCTAGCTGATTTAAAATTTTGTCTCCACCTTTTAATTTCAAGGTGTCCATGAAAATGCGTTATCATTTCCATTAACTTTACCTGCTAAAAATACACACTTGCTCACTTATTTTTTAAAAAAGGGTTATTCTTTCACTTGGGTCCACAAGATCCATTGCTTTTTTCATTATTAAGGGTGCATACGTATATATGGCTTATACTCACAACGTTTCTATCAAACAAATTGGTGAGTCTAATGCAGTCTTCTTTTCTTATTGTTACGAATATCATCTCTCTCTCTTTCTTTATTTATTTATTGTTTTGATTTTCTTACTGTCTTGCCTGGGATTCCCCCAAATTTGTTACTTGCTGTGGTATCTTGTAATAAATTTCCTTACCTTATCTCTGATTCGTGCTCCCTTTTGGAAAAATTAATCTTTTCCTAACCATACAGACACTTCAAACATCAAAGAAAAAATCAATGCCGCCTGCTAATGGCTACAAAAACGAGGAATTATCTCAAAGTAACGGTAAAAGAAAGGTAGACACCACCCGGCCTTCATTACTGTAACAGCTAAATTGTTTTTCCATAGTACTAGCTTTATTTTTGTTTCTGTATAATATTACCTTTTGGAAGGGTTTGGTAAAATGCAGACCATGTTTCAGTTCCATTTTATAGCTTCAGATGACTGAGACTCAGACTGTTGTTGAACAGGCTGTTCTTATATCAAATTCAGAATCATCTGATTCTTTGGAGTGCTTATTTGGTGATGAGAAGGATGTAAGCAGTCGGAGTACTTCTGTCCCTACAACTAATCCTTTAAAAGAAGTAAGTCTCTGGTTTGTTATTATCAGACCTGTTCTTGCGAGCCTCGGAATTCATGATCTTAGTGGTTTTTCATTATTACTCCGTCTATAAATCGGCTATTAACTGTTTAGTTTTACTAAATCTGAACCTGAAGTTCCTAACTGCATTTCGTGAATATTCTTGCCTTAGTCTTCATTTTATGTTTTTTAATATTCTTCAATTTATGCAGGACCCAGATGATGAGTGTTGTGATGTTACTGATGACAAAAAGGCATCCTTACTAATGATGAACTTCACTATGGAGGAGGTTGAGTTTGCAATTAACAAACTTGGTATTTTAACCTCCTATTCTAAATTATACTAAACGTAGCAACCAAATTGTACCTTTTTCTACTATGTCTTTGTCGTGACTAATGCTAAATATACAAAAGCAACAAGCCTTGTGTCCCAAAATAGTAAGAGTAGTTTGATTACTGGAACCTTGGCTGTCTACTTATCTGGTAAGCAAAACATTTATGTTACCTACAGCCTTGTAATGTATTCTTATAATTGTTGACAGGTGAAGATGCTCCTGTTAACGAACTTGTAGATTTCATTTTTGCCGCTCAGATGGCTAGCGCAGAGGATTTAAACCAGACTCTTCCAACAAGAAACGAGGTTTATAAACTTCCATCTACCAATACATTTATCTCATTTTTCTTTGTCAATTTGACCATATTATTACTCTTGTTCTAAGGTTTCTTAACAATGCAGTTTTTATCTTTCATAAATGACCTTGCGTATCAATTATGAGAACACCACTTTTTATTTTATTTTATGGTTATAACATGAATTACTGCATTCGCGCACTATAAAGTTATAAGTATTAAATTATGCATCTTTTATCCATTACAAGTCATCTTGTTTGCTTCAACACTAATTCCGCTAAATATAGCAGGAAGCCACAACAGAGACCTTGTTTGGGACCATGGACAAGACACTTAGATTGCTTGAAATAGGCTTTACCGAACAGGAAATTTCTGTAGCCATTGAGAAGTATGGTGAGTATATCTTCACATTTTATTCAAGCTGGATTATTGTTCCAATATAGAATCAAAGTATAAAAGCATTACCTGAATACTAGCCTTTTCTGTATAACAATTTATTCATCTTTTATCAGGTGCTGAAGTTTCAATATCAGAGCTTGCTGACGCGATTGTTTGTGCTCGGATGGGTGACCCTTATGTCAAGACAGAAGAGGTTATCTATTTTACTTTTTCTATCTAATTTGTTCAACAAGGTCATGTTGGATTTAAGTCATGCAAAAGGCCTGTTTTTCCATCTTCCTACCACTTCCATCTATATGTATGACTTCCGCCACGTATTTATTAGCATGCATCTTAACTTGACAGGACCCTTTTCGTCTTTTGGAGACAATTCGTGGATGGAAATAAATTTAAGTCTCGTCTATGGGCGCCACGAAGTGTTAGATGCCAGTTTTACACTAACTTAGCATTAAGAACAGAAGAAACTATTCAGGCTTCTAAAATTAAAGACTTGAACACTACTGATAGCTTTAAAGGAAAGAACCAAAGAAGAAGAACAACATGTTGCTGATCCAATTGGCTTACAAAGACCGAAACCAGAGTTTGAGGATGATTTAAAGAGTTATTCTAGATCATCACGCACTGTACCAAAACCTCCAGGGAGTTCCAAGGTCTTACAGAGACAACTTAAGTATAAAGCAAGGCGTATGGCAGCAATGGGAGTGCGAAACTGATCCAGCCTGTTTCATGTCGCAGTGTGGACCGCATGGTTGCTAAAGCTCCTTTGTTTTCTATGGGAATGTTACAAACTTATCTCATGATTCCTGGGTCAAAATCTCTCAGTACCTGTATGCACTCGAGCCTGAGGTTGTCAATACTCAGTTTTTCTCAGCCTTGAGTAGGAAAGAAGGTTATATACATAACCTCCTACTGAAAACCGCTTTCACGTTCTTCCAAAACCACCAATGACCATAGAGGAAGCTATACCACAGACAAAGAAGTATTGGCCATCATGGGATACAAGAAAACAGTTGTCTTGTATCAGTTCCGAAACTCTTGGAATATCCCAACTTTGTGACAAGCTCAGAAGCATATTGAAAAGCTCAAAGGGGATGCTTTCTGCTGAACAACAAAGGACATTCTTCACCAATGTAGGACATTGAGTCTTATGTGGGTAGGGCGTAACCGACTCGCCAATAGAACCTGAGTCAGTTGAAAGGATACTTGGGTACCCTTTGAATCACACTCAGACAGATGGGCTTAGCGTTGGAGAAAGGCTGCATTCTTTAAAACACTCTTTCCAGACACACACTTTGGGATATCACTTGTCTGTCTTGAAGTCTTTGTTCCCTGACGGAATAACTTTGCTTTCTATCTATAGTGGGGTTGGAGGGGCAGAAATCACCTTGAACCGGCTTGGGATACGGTTAAAGGCTGTTGTTTCAATTGAACCTTCAGAACCAAAGCGAAAGATATTAAGGCAGTGGTGGGAGAACTCGGATCAGACTGGGGAGTTGGTTCAGATAGCAACCATACAAAAACTATCAAGTAGTAAGCTTGGGAATCTAATCGACAAGTTTGGTGTTTTTGACTTCATCATATGTCAGACCCCGTATAACTATGATCCTGTAAGTGTAACTAAGGCGGCTGCAACTGATACCGAGAGTTATGCAGTTTTGGACTTCTCAATGTTTGTCGAGTTTGTTCGTGTTCTGCAATGTGTTCGGAGTGCTATAAAGACCAACTAACTGATGGTATGCATTTGACCCCGATCTAATATAAGAAGAAGCTTGCTTGGTGGGTGGTGTTATTGCTGTAGGTTAGTACAGCTTTTTGGAAATATTAGGTTAAACTACTCTTCTATATGCATTGTATGCTATGACAATTTACTATTCCATCTCTTTGCCGTTCCAAAAAAAAAAAAAAATTTACTATTCCATCTCTATAAGTAGCTTTTATCTTAGCAAATGAGTTGGATGATTCCATTTGTTCTCTACTAGGTGTCGTAAAGCAAACGAAATCTCTGTATGCCAGTAGCATATCTGTCTGTAAGAAAAGGGTTCAAAACTTATATGATTCCGTAACTAATTGCTATCGTTTTTGGTAACAGTAAGTGACTTAATTAGTTACAACTTAATACCAAATGTTACAAGTCTCAGTTGATGATGAACTTAGGCATGTGTGAGATCTTATGTTTCTTAGAAAAGTTGTAGGAAAAAAAAGGAAAATCAACTAGTAACTTGTAGCAACACAGATTATAAATAAGCAAAAACTCTTTCTGAAGTCATTGCTATTGTTCTTCTTTAACAAGTTACTAAATTAGCTCTAACATAATACAAAGAAGTTGCGAGTTGGAATTATGTTCGAAAAATTATTGTGTTATTTTTTGGTAATTCGTAGGCGTGTAAATAAATTTTTTATCTTAAACAAATATTGAGAATTAAGATAAAATAATGACTGTATGAAGCGACACATAATTAAGAAGCTATGGGTTTACTCATTAGCATATAGATATTATTCTAAATAGTTGATGATCGAAGAGCGTGAAGAATTTATTTGTGTAAATGAATATATGAGATGGTATTTTAAATAACTGATAGGAGGAATTTTTTTGTAAAGTAAAACGTAGGGATTTATAGATGAAATTTTAAGGCTAATGATTTGGAAATGCATTTAATTTGTCAATTTTTATGATTTCTTGTATTCATTATTTTTTTATTTTTTATTTATATTTTTTTTCCTATTAAAACACAAAGCTCTCAAATTTTGATATTTGTGTGTGTTTTGATCATTCTGCCTTTACTTTTTTCAAAATTTCGAAAAATAAAATGATCATTTTACATGCACAAAATACACACAAAGGTCGAAATATGAGAGCTTTGTGTTTTAATAGCAAAAATAAAAAAATGATGACCAAGTAGAACAAAAAAAAAAATGATAAGTTAAATGCATTTTTATGTCATTAGCCTGAACTTTAATTTGTAAAGTAAAAAGGTAAGAATTTATATGAGGAATTTTTTTAATTATGACAGTAGAAAGGTAAGAATTTATAGTAGGACTTTTTGTGTAGAGTAGAAAGGTAAGAATTTTTGCGTAAAGTAAAAATGTTAAGAATTTATACCAATTAATGACCAATACACACATCCAAATCACCAACTTAGTACTTATTTCAACTTGTTAATATGCTTATACGTCACAGTATATATGTAAGTGAGAATTTGTGCCATAAGGCGATGTGGGATGAAAGCTTTATACTTCACAATAACCTTTGACAACAAAAAATGTTTTTAGAAGCATATATGACATCTTTAGCTCTTGTAACCTTTTGATAGCAAGTATGCGAAAATTCTCAAAGGGAAGTTGAGAAAATGTGGAAAGAGAGATTGCTAAAGGTTGCGAAAAGTGATTGAGTTTGATATTCATCTCAAAGTATAAAGAGCGTGTTAACTATTTGTTTTGCATATATTGCTTATAAGCAATGGTGGAGCTAGAAAATTTTCTGTGAAAGGGCCGAAACAAATTTTTTTTCTTCAGAAAATACATTAAATGGGAGGGCCGAAATAATTTTTTTTTTTCCGAAAATACACATGAAATCCACGATGTTTGAACCAGTGTAGCCGGTAGACGGTAATGACACATAAGCACAACACACATATGGTTATTGAACATTTAAAAAAGTTCGTCAATATTAAGATGATTTTTTGGGGGTACTATGGCTTTTGAACTTATGTGTGACTAATCCACGATGTTTGAACCCATCGTCACACATAGTCGAACCACGTAAGATCCTTATTTTTAAAACTTGACGTTCTTATTTTGGGTTGTTTGCGATTAACAATGTGAACTTGAGAACTCACATGTTTTAGCGTCAAACATTTTTGCCACAGGCCACCGTGAGTGGTTTAAATTTAAGCCTTTAACATATTACTGCTGGCAACAAAGATATAGAAAGGAGTTTCCTTTTTTTTTTTTTGTCTTTAATAACCAATAAGTCCACAGTATCCAAGTTTTTGGTTATGTTACATTGGCAAAGTGGCAAATGTCCTATCTTCTTCAATTAACCTTTGGTTTGTCACATTTTTGTCAAAAAGGTTCCTCCCGAATCTTGACACCATAAGACATGCAGAACTGGTTTTATATGTTGTGCTTATCTCAAAGCCTAAATGTATCTACTTCTTT
The DNA here is from genome assembly GCA_022545495.1 of Chrysanthemum lavandulifolium. Taxonomy (NCBI): domain Eukaryota; kingdom Viridiplantae; phylum Streptophyta; class Magnoliopsida; order Asterales; family Asteraceae; genus Chrysanthemum; species Chrysanthemum lavandulifolium. Next base: position 99,673,455 of record CM040240.1, on the reverse strand, counting down.
TTTTATTGAATAAGATCACTAGTTATGGAGTATCCGTTTGAAAGAATACAAAAAACAGATTCCCATTTTACTGGCCCTGGAAGTTAACTTTTGTAAAAAATATTTGTCCAACACACTAATGCATAGTCCAATGTTTATATAGTTGTAACTATTTAGCTTTAACAAAGTTAGTTAGAAAGAAAAAGTGATCAAGTATTTCCATGGAATTCAATGTATTCTTTATCTCTCGTGGCCTTATTATTCTTGGTAATCATCCAATCATAAAAAGAGAAGTTAAATGACAAAGACCGTCTTTATGATTTGGCCAAATTGCATGCGTAATTCTTAGAACTTCGATAGTGCAGGCAAAGTCACGTGGGGAACTTTGGTGTGCAATTGTCGTCAAGGATGATACTTGCACACCCGAGTTCCATACCAAGACTACGCCTATACTCTAAAACTATAACGGCTGTGCCTGCAATCTGATTAAACCCCAGTGGACAGTTTTTGCACTTTCCTCTTAAGAATAGCCAACTTTAACTAAACAAAAGTATGGAGTAAGCAATAGGATAGCTGGACATATTTACCTTGATGTATCATGTATGCAATCATTTATTAGCCTTCACGGTCTGGTCTTATTATTTACTTTTATCTGATAGAACGAGATGATCATGATTCTTAAATGTGCTTTTCTAAGTGTGTGTGCAATCTATCGTTAGCTAGTTAGTTGAGAGTTTTAAATAATGTATCTTCAAAAAAAATTTAGAAAATTATACAATGTATCAGCTGTAAATTTTGTTAAACATTCAAAACCCCGTAAGTGTATTGTATTATTAGCTAAACTATATATACAGCACACATAGCATGAAACCCCAATGGACCCAAACCAACATTCAGGCTTGGGCCATATATATCGTCTAATAATTTTGACCGACGCTCTTTGATTTCAAATGATAAACCTGCATCTTAATACTACATTAAGTGTTAACCTCTGTTTGTAACATCAAGACGAATGCGATGTTTCTAAAGTACTAACCTTTGTTCTACAAAGTGGATATAAAGTAAATGATTATGCTACTTTTATTTGTTGGAGTATAAGATAAGATCATGTCAGTGGTTTTCTATGTTGGTAGAATGGAATTCAAAGTCATAGTATGCAAAACGCGGTACTTGTAGCAAAGTTCACAACACAATCCTTACTTAATGATAATAATCCATTAGTCATTGGTACAAAATAATGCATGGTAGTAGGATAAAATGATACCATAATCTCATCGCTGCAATAAGGTTACCAAACCTTACAAGGATGGGCCTAAATTGACATACACAATGACACCAATATACTTATATGGCTTGCTGGCTGGCTATGGGTTCCTATACAGTATTAATGAGCTCTATAGATAGGTTTAAACTAAAATACCCCGAAAAGGGGTTCTTATAGTAGCAATATTTGAGGATAGTCAAATGCACTCAGCGACGAATTTATCAGATATCGACTGTGGCATACCATCTTGTAAACAGTCAATAGGAGGTATGGTCAGAGTCTCCTGCACCCCATAAGCATTCCAACAAAATGGATCATCCAATAATTCCCCTTCATACGGAAACAACTCGACCTCAGACATGGTTATGTTGGTACAGGCAACAGAGTCACTGCAAGCAAAATGTATTGGAGGGCTGCGCACATCGTATGTTCCCTTTATGTTTCTGAAAGTTATGTCCCTCACGTACACAGCTGACGTCTGGTTAGCACAGTTTTTATTTGAGCAGTAGTATTGGTCTATGATGGCGCAGTTCCTCACGTTCTCCATTTGGATGTTCTCAAAAGCTATCCCTGTAACCGACCCAGCCCCACCCTGCCACGTCTTGATCCTCACCCCGTTGTCTGAATCGTGTATCATTACGTTTCTTACTGTTATGTTAGACACACATGCCTGTGAATTGTGCACCCCTAGGCTCCCAATGCTGCACACAAACTAATACTTTAGAGGTAATTCACAAAAGCACTAAATGTTGATTGATCAAATAGCAGAAAATAACAAAACATACCTGATCCCATGACTAGGCCCACAAGTTAGACCCTCTATGTCAACATTAACGCAACCGGGTCCAATCGAAACACAATCATCTCCTGAACAACATTTATTCTTATAAGTTAGGAATTGTTTATCTAAACGTTAAAAACTTTAGTACTAGTGTAAAAAGTATACAAATAGTAAATACCGTTGCTTATCTTGGAATTATAGATGCCCACAGACTTGGTATTCTCAATATGGATACCGTCGGTGTTAGGACTAAGTTTAGGAGAAGAAATGGACACTCTATCGATAAGTACCCCTTCACATCCGTCAAATTTCACATGGAACATAGGACTATTTTGGATACGTAGTCCAGTCATTGCCAAATTTGAGCTCATAAAGAAGCGAATTAACTGACATATAAACAGAACAAAATTAGGTACATGTTAATCCAACACATAAACCAAATTAAACCCTTGAGGTTAAGTGTTGTTTAACTTACTGTAGGGCTGTCACATGGTCCAGGTAAGGTTGAGCCATTAGGACCCTGAAATAACCAATCACATTCCTTAAGTAAGTAACTAGTTATATAATAGTAGTTTATCTAACTTGTGTGACTGTGCCCTCAAGCACATGATAAAACTTTATTTACTAAACTCAAACTTTTCTGTAACTTACATTTTATACAAACTGATTAAACATACAAATTACCTTAATCAAATGACCATCAATTTGATGCGGTAAAAAATAGTTTTATATTTATAAAAACATGTGACGTGCGGACACATGTTTGAAAACTGATACTAGTATAAATACATACATATATATTCTCAATCAAAATATCAATTTGTCACTACACAACATCCAAATGCTATATGTACAAAACCATCTTACAACATACAGGAATATTTTTTTAGTGTGAACAGAGAAAAAAAAAAAAACAGATGACTCACCCTATGAGGCTTGCAAGGTAGGTTCCACCAGTCTTGGCCATTACCTTCTATGGTACCAGTTCCAGTCAAGGTCATGTTATCAAGCTTATAGAACACTAACCATTGCCTTGGACTATCTTTTTTAGGCCAGCAGTCCGGTCCTGTTGGTGGCGATAGCACCCCATCTACCTATTTTCACATACAAAAACACTATTTAGTCAAAACTCATAAAGTTTATGAAATTAGCTAACAATATAATCTTTCATATTAACAAGTAACAAAAAAAATTCTTACTTGAAAAACAAGTCCTGGTTTGCAAGGACCAGAGAAAATAGTAGAAGTAATCATGTAAGTGCAACCAGAAGGTACTAAAACAGTAGCTGATTCAGCTGCACAAGCATCTTTCCAAGCTGCCACAAAAGCAGGAGTGTCATCTGAAGAACCATCTCCTATGGCACCATAATCCTTAACATTAAAAACACACGGCGTATCTTCTTCTGGGTCAGTTGGCGCTGAAACCGGGTCAGAAGGGACATTGGGTGAATATGCAGGTGTTTGCGAAATAGGGTCTGTGGGAATGGTTCCATTAGGACTAGGAGCTGATGCTTTCTTTTGGCCCTTATGATAATGATACCTTCCTCCCACATTGCTAAATAAAACCAACAAGGTAACAATTATAATGGTTGAAGAAAACATATTCTTCTTCATTGGAATTTAATGATATTATTGTTGGAATAGGTAGTTATATAGGATAAAAAAAGAAGAAGAGAGGAGTTAACAGTTAGGGAGTGAGTGGCTTATTACTACTAGTGGCAATGCAGAGGCTGTGATTTATATTAAGGCTCTTGTGTGATCTCATGCAAAAAAATAAAAAAGATGTAGAGGAGCTTTGACAGGTGTCAACTCAATGTTGGTTTCCCTTACTCTGCCAATTTTGGTGCATGTGGCTATCTACCCTCTTCAGTTTTTCCTCTTTTTTTTCATGGTGATACTGATAATCACCATATAGTATTTGACACTTAGGCTAGTCCAGTCATGCAACCCAGGACGACCTGAGACAACCTGCTTGACCGCCAGCCTTCTCTCCAAATGACGCAGGACAACCCGGATCCCAATCGACGACCCGAGGATTTTTTTTTTTTTTTTTTTTAAATTTAAATTTCATTCAAATTAAAAAACATTACATTACGAAACTAAAAAAAAAAAAAAACATTACTATTTAATTTAAAAAAAAAAAAAAAAATTACAATACTGAAATTCAAATAAACACTAGAATACTTAAATCATAAATCTAATCTGAACGCTCCCCGCATGCGAGTCATACGAGGAGACGAGAACCGCAAATCCCTCGAAAAGAGGTTCCCCCGGTAGCTCGAAGTTGGTAGTCGAAGTTGATGCACCAACACCATCGTCTTTGTTCTCCGATAGCTCCAATTGATTTTGGTGCTAATGTTGTTCGTTATCATCGAAGCGACTTTTCCACAACTTGTCGCGAACCTCGCGATCTTTGCGGGCTTGATCTTTCAAAAATTTCGATCACGCCTTTCTTTCGTGGAGTAATGTCGTTGCAACTCACGGTAGTTTGTCTCATTTGTTCCTTCTCGGGCTTCCGGTCAAACAATTCGATGACGCTTATAATAGCTTGTTTAGAGCCTCGTCGTCGATATTACATTGATTTTGAGCGTCACTTGCATATCTTCAACAGAATGGGGAGACGGCAAGCCATATTAAATCTTGTGTTAAGTATTTTGAGGTTGAATGTGTTTGAAATTATGTGTTAAGAAATGTGTGTGAGGTGAAGTTGGTATTTATAGAGTGGTAAAGTTGGTTTGAATTTTTTTTTTTTAAACAAGCGGTCACATTTTGGTTTGAAATACAAACGCATAAAACCACATCGGTCTAAAACTTCGCTCGATGTTCCATTTGGCCGACCCCGGCGATGTCGCCGAGCCTTCGCGATGGTCTTGCTCGATGTAGACATCGGTTGTGCCAAAGAATTTGCACACCCAACCGATGTGTAACCTCACCAATCGACAAACCTTACAATTAGTTGAATAATCGGTGATCACGTATGACCCCGACACCAAGACGGTCCGGCATGGACTTAGCACTAATATGTAATACTCCCCCATATAATTCGGACGCGGACCAAACACATACCCGTGAATGGCCACCAAGCCATTCCACGGACGATGACGCGCGAACAAGAACACAACCGCGACCCACAAAAGGAAAGGAATCTTCCTAGGTCGGACGTCTTTGCAACCCGCGATCCGCTTGTGCGGAAAGCGGGACAACTCCCGCCCAAAAACATCGCCATCACAACAAGCGAGACAAGCTCTGCGGTGACTTACGTCCAAACTGTAAGCTCTCAAGACGCGCGACCTTGAGAACACGACGAAAGGTCAACCATATAAATAGAGGTCTCACCCTATTCATTGACGGTAACATACACACATACTCTCTCTGCAGAATTCATCTCATCTCTAAAACAACCACTTACTCACGCCGGAGGTTGACCGCGGAACCCGTTCATGGTGAGACTAACTGTTGATTTTCTTAGCGACTAGCGATCGAAGATTTCACTAATACAAGATCTATTCTCCGAAGAGTTAGCTTAAACTAATCCTCGTGGGAGAAGCGTAATTGTATTAACAAGTTGGCGCCATCCGTGGGACCAGTAACACAACTGCGTCTCTTTCTTTTTTTAAAAAAAACACTAATGAGCAATCTGGCAGAAGACCCTTCCCCGTCCCCTGAGCCGTCCACGGTCAGAAACACGGGGGGGAACGAGACAGTGCAAAATGCAGAGAAACACCACCCTAATACCGTGACAGACGCGTCAATAAGGGAGTTCTGCGAAAAGCACTACCATCGGATCTTGCCTTTATGGCGTAAAAGGTCCATCGGGAAAAGCGGGCCGGGTCAAACCCGCCTAGATTTCGACGATGAGACTAGAAATGAGAGATCTCGAGAACATGCTCGAATACTCGGTCGAGGCAGAAAGAAAACGGTACCTAAAAGGAGGCGCGAGGCGGCCAAAGGTCGTCGGACCTTCCGGAGTACTCCAAGTCGAGGAGTTTTCTCGAGACTCAACAATCGAGATAACGGTGTTCTAGAAAAAGAGCCGGTGAAACCAAAAGGCCACGACGGTGTCTTCTCGAGGCGGAAAGGAACGCCCACACGTATCCACAAGACTCGGTGACCGAAAACGAGTGTATTCTCCGGACTCAGTCAAAGTTACCCCAAGAGGCAATCTGAAGAGAACCGAAAGCAAAGACACCAATGGCGGGTGTGTCACCATGCAAGACTTCCCACTCGGTCGGGAGGGAGAGACATATCACTCATGCCGCAGTAGAACAAAGGAAGTGTCCACCCCGGAAAGCGGGGAAAGCACCGGAGGTCCACCCCGAGAAGCAAGAAACGGGACGATGACGACCTCTATTCCCCGTATGACGTGGCTGACACAGACCCCTTCACCCGTCGCATACGGAATTTTGAGTTCCCAGACAGAACAAGAATGCCAGCTCACATCAAAACATACGATGGGACAGGAGATCCGGAGGATCATTTGAAGATATTCCAAACCGCGGCAAAAGTGGAAAGATGGGCCATGCCCACATGGTGCCACATGTTTAACTCCACCCTCGTTGGGCACGCCCGCGGCTGGTTCGATGAGCTAAGTCCGGAAAGCATCGGCGGCTTGAGGAGTTGAGGTCACGCTTTCTCGTACTTCCCTCTGACGGAAGAAGTATACGAAAGACCCCGTCGGTGCACCATATAAAGCAATGAGAAGGGAGTCCACTGAGGCATTCGTGGAACACTTCAAGACGGAGAGCATGTATGTGAAGGGAGCTCCGGTGCATGAGAGTGTCTCGCTTCATGCACGAATAACAAACCAAACTAATCAAAGGCTCAATGACAACATCCCCACCACAGGATGAAATGTGGAAGGTTGTGAAGGCATTCCTTAGAGGTGAGGTGGCCGCACCACCCAACAAAAGAAGAACACCCCGGTGGAGGAACCAGACCAAGGACATAAAGCATCCAGATCTCGAACGGAAAGGAGAGTTTAGGAACCGCCCGGGCGCAGAGGAAGAGAGGGACAGTTCACACCCCTCACAAAGACACCGAAGAAATCTTGGCCATGGATACGGTCAAATTCACGACCCTCCACCAATGTCCAAATTTTACGAATCCGTAAATAAAGACAACACATGATTTTCACAGGAAAAGGCGCACAACAGGACGAATGCTATCAGTTGAAGAAGCAGATAGAGGCGGTCAGTCCGGACAACCGCGCATTTGGTCAAAGAGATCAAGAATGGAGCACAAAAGAATGGTGGCCCCGAGGGAGGAAAGAAAGAGCCGCAGCCTAAAGACAAAGCCCATGCCATATACATGGTCAACACTTGGCGCTGGTCAAACCCAAGCCGGGTCGAGAGGAGTCTTGAGCATGGAAATATCTTTTCCTTCAATATCCGGGGATGACCGGATGATCATCCGCTAGTGATCAAAGGCGGACGTGGAAGGATGCGCAATCCACGTGATGTACGTGGACAATGGGCGCCTCGAAAGTTCTGCACGAACATTGCTTCAACAAGCTAAGCCGGACATCCGCAAAGGCTAATTCCCGCCACGCCGCCACTATTGGGTTTTAGTGGAGAACTCTGTGGCCATTAGGATGCATCCTCACGAAGTTACGTTGGGAGACGAGGAGAACTCGGCCGGTGCTGGATGAATTTCATGGTAGTGCGATCTCCGTCCCTACAACGGAATAATTGACGCCTGTGATTAAGTTATGAGGATAGTGCCATCCACGCGCACGGATGCTAAAATTTCCTACCGTGGCGGAGTTGTGACCTGCACACATGTGACAAGGTGGTTCGATGAGAATGCGAATGGTCGCGGATCCGAGCCCCACCGCACGTGCGAGGCGGTAAAGGAAGGAGTCGCGGTAACCAAAGTTCCCAGACCAAACGGTCGCAATAGGGGCGGGTTAGCGAAAAAGGAAAAAAGAGCTCGCGACCGCCATGTAACAACTTCGATATCTTTTCCGGGAACCTTGAGACATGATCGAGTTCCGCGGACAATCGCGAACATAAAGCGAATGTCCGGACGGTTATAACCCGATGCTGTAAGAAGAAGAGGACAGCCCCGAAGAAACAAAGCAATCAACGAGGATGTCACCAAGCTAGTGGCGGCGGAATCATGAAGGAAGTACACTACCATGATTGGTTGTCTAACCCGTGCTCGTCAAAAGAGTGACGGAGCCGAGAATGTGTGGATTTCAAGGACTTAAACAAAGCCCGCCTAAAAGATTGCTACCTCTTGCCGGAAATTGGTGGAAGGTCGAATCCCTTTGCGGATACCCGCTCAAATGCTTTCTTGGCGCATACAGTGGTACCACCGTCTGAGATGGCGGTAGGGATGAAGAGAAACAACGTTTCCACACAAACCAAGGCATCTTCTGCTACACAAAATGCCCTTGATCTGGCACGCCGAACGCCACATACCAAAGACTTGTGGATGTATGCTCGAGAAGCAAATTGGAAGAAACTTGGAAGTGTACGTTGACGATTTAGTCATCAAGAGTCATTCGGAGGAAGAAGTACTCAGGGACATAAACGAAACATTCAAGACCCTAAGGAACATCAATATGAAGCTTAATCCCAAGAAGTGCACATTTGGGGCCGAACAGGGAATGTTTCTAGGTCATGTGGTAAGCAAAGAGGGCATCCGAGCTTGCCCAGACAAGTCTGCGGCCGTAGCTACCCTCAGATCCCCGACGACTAAAAAGGAAGTGCAGTCTTTGAATGGAAAACTAGCCAGCCTCAGTCGTTTCATGTCCAAGTCAGCGGAGAGGTCCCTCCCGTTCTTCAGGACATTGAAGAAGTGTATCAAAAAGAGTGACTTTTATTGGACAATAGAGGCGGAACAAGCATTCAAAGAAATAAAGCAGCACATTGCTAACCTACCAATGGTCATAGCTCCACAGCCAAAGGAAGAATTGATTATGTACCTGGCCGCATCCCAAGAAGCTGTAAGCGCGGTCTTGTTAGCACAAAGGGAATCAAGGCAACAGCCAGTGTATTTCGTCAGCCGCGCCCTAAAAGGCCCGGAGATGAATTATACTCCAATTGAGAAGCTCGTCCTGGCACTGGTGTATGCATCTCGCAGGTTGCGGCGGTACTTCCAAGCACATCCGGTTGCGGTAATCACGGACCAACCATTAAAGCAGTGTCTTGACCAAGACGGAAAAAGTGGAAGAATGGCGGATGGGCAATAGAGCTAGATTTAGCATGACATCACCTTCGACCCTGGACGGCCATAAAGGGACGGATCGCGGACTTCATTCACGAGATCCCGATGAAGAAACTCCCGACAAGAAAATGCATCAAGAACAATACCGGAGCCATGGAGCCTATTCACGACGGGTCCTCGCATAGAAGGGTCCGGAGCGAGCTTAATCCCGACAAGCCCTGGAAGGCGGGAGTTCACCCACGCCCCGTTTGAGTTCGAGGCATCCAACAACGGCCGAGCACGAGGCACTAATCGCAGGACTAAGGATTGCCGAACAAATGCGGTCAAGGACTTATCAAGAAATGTTGACTCCGCCTCGTGGCGAACCGTATAAACGGAGCATACGGGCGAAGGAGGAAAGCATGGTGCGTTATCTTGGCGAAGGCCAAAACACCGATGCGGTTCCTGACGTTCTCCATCGACGTTTCCCGAGTCAAACAAACAAGCCGACGCGCTAAGCAAAATGGCATCTACCGCCTTTGTTCACCGACAAAACAGTCCTCGTGGAAGTCTTGAAAGAAAAATCCATCAAGAAAAGGAGGTACCGCAATTGCGGAAGAGGACGGGGATACGTGGATGACGCCCGATCGAAAGGTACCTACGGACGAAATACTCCCAATGGGCGACAACAAGGCAAGGAAGTCGGATCAAAGCAAGGCAATACGCGTGAAAGACGGAATCTTGTTCCGAAATCTTTTCTAGAACCTTGGCTCGGTGTAGGCCCCACCCAAGCCAACTACGTCTTCGCGAAATCCACGAAGGATCGTGTAGCATGCACTCCGCCCAAGGGCGGTGGTCGCCAAAGCAATTAGATCCGGATACTATTGGCCGACAATGCACGGGGATGCACGCGAGCTAATCTGTAAATGCGAAGATTGCCAAGTCCACCGTCCGGTACAAGAATCCGCAACAAAATTTGACCCCAATCACTTCCCCATGGCCTTTTACAAGTGGGGTATCGACATCTCATGACCTTTCCCGAAGGTCCCTGAGTTAAATTCATGATTGTCGCGATAGACTACTTCACCAAATGGATCGGCGAAGCCCTTAGCCTCCATCACGGAAGGCAAGTGAAGAAGTTTGTTTGGGATAACATAGTCTGCCGCTTGACTGGGAGAGATAGTGTCGGACAACGGAAAGCGCTTCGCGACAATCCATTCAAAGATTGGTGCCGAGCTCAACATTAAGCAAATGGTTGCGTCGGTAAAACATCCGCAGCAAATGGGTTGGTTGAGAGCGCGAACAAGAGCTTGGGGATGGCATCAAATCAAGATTGGAAGAGGAAGCAAGGACCTGGGTGGAGGAAGTGCCGCATGTGCTCGGGCACATAGAACCATGATCAAAACGAGCAACGGAGAAACTCCATTTTCTCTACGTCACACGGACCAAGCGCTTATCCCTGGCCGAAATTGGAATGCTAAGCCTTCTGCACAACAGACACCAAATCTCCAACGACCAGCAGCTTCGTTTAAACCTGGACATCTTAGAAGAGAAAAGAGAGGCCGCGGCCATTGAAGAGGCACGTAGCAAAGCAAGAATGGAGGGGTACTACAACTCGAAGGTACGAAGCACGACATTTAGACCCGGAGAATTTGTCTACCGGAGCAACGAAGCCAGCAGAGCAGAAGATACTGGAAAGCTCGGTCCCAAGTGGGAGGGGCCGTATGAAGTGATTGAAGCAATAGGGAATGGAACATACAAACTCCGAGCCGCGGATGGGGAGACACTCCCAAGGACATGGAACATCCGCAACCTGAAGAAATGTTACATCTAAACGTAAGTAGGTTTTCCCCGCCTTTTGTAAGTTGATTACGGACCAGGTCCGGACAACAGGGGAACTTTAACTTTTCATATCTCTATTGTAATGTTTTCTAAGTAATGAAACGTAGATGCCTGGCCCGCTCTACAAATTTTCCAAACTGCATATGCAATCATTTTTTTTAATAGTAAAACCTTGTGCATAATTATCACAACCGCGACAGACAGTGTCGCACATACAGGGCGAGCAACCTCAAAATTGACTCAGGCATGTAAGTGGTATTGCAAACCCATTGTCCATTGTTTGATACCCCCGGACTCTCAAAGTGCGGCCAATGGTACAACTCAAAGCCCGGAACAACTAAGTCCGGCAACTAAAAAAAAAAGAGAAAGTGCACAGATCAACCAACACATTTCATTAAGTACACAACTTTTTACAAATACACAGGGGCATACCCCCGGATTACAAAAATGGCGTCGCAGCAATCACGACCCTAACGAAAATAGTTAAAGCTTCACAATAGATGGCAAGGGCGGCATAGTCTAAATGCCGCCCACAAAAGACAACCTCAAGCATTCTTGGAACCATCAAGCACACTCGTATCGAACATGTCATCATGAGCTGACTGTTCCTCCTCCTTCTCATCCTCCCCAGTCGGACCACAGATGGCAGCAGAAGGGGTCGGGCCAAAGGGGGCAATCACCATAGAGGGTTCCCCGGTCGAAGTGATTTGGTGTTCAACCTCGGAAACGATCAGCTCAGGGTTCCACACATCGAATCTCTTACCATAAGCCCGATGTTTTTTCTCCTTGTACGCGGCAATAGCGCGCGGGCGCCTAGTAAGAGTTTGGAGCAGAGAATTGGGAAGGAGAACCTCTTCCGCCACCGGAGCATTAAAAACAAACTCCCCTGGTGCGCTAGGTCGGTCCTCTTGTAGCACAAGCTGGGACATAAGGAATTCTAGGGACGAATCCTTTCAAGCTTCTAAGGAATCAAGAAGGGGGAAAGGAACATCGCTAAGGCGGATGACAGCCTCGCGATAAACCTCCTTGGCCCGCGGATTGTATGCTTTGATCTGCTCCAGCGTTCGCCCCTTAGAACCATGGACAATCCCAGCTTCCAAACCTTGTCTTAGCCCTTCAGCGATGGCTTTGCTAATACAGTCCCCTAACCGCGTCTGAAGCTCCTCCGACTGTTTGAATGCCATCCAAGCCCGGCGAAAACCATGACCGATCACCCACCTCTTACCCTCAATAGCCATCAAAGTACTCGGAAAAAGTTCCTCATCAAAATCTTGGTTGAGCGCGGCCAACCTCTGATCCAGCTGCGCGAGTTGACCATCATACTCACCGCGGACCCTCTCCTCGCACTCTTTCAATTTTTCCTCTAGTAACCCAGTGGCCTTAACCTGCTCTTTCACCAAACGCATGTAAGTAAGACCGTGACCTTCCCTTCAACTCAAAGATTTTCCACGGTCAAACTAGCAAGCTGCTCATCCTTGGGCGCAATCATACCTTCCAACTGCGCCACGCGCTCTCGCAACTTCCTCACCTCCTCCGACTCAGACTCTAGTAGACCAACACGCTCACGGAGAGTCCGAGCTTCCGCAGCATCTGATTCCAACGCTTGAATCTTCCCCTTAAGATCCTCTATCTTTTCTCCTTTCTTCAAGTCTCCTGCTCAACCCGTTAGTTTGATTGAGCTCAACCGCACCGCAGACGCACTCGGAGGACATCACGCGCTTCGAGCAGGTCATCATGTTGTCTTCGCTCGAGCAAGTCCGTGTGAGGCATGTTCTTGCAAGGTAGATAGATATCCGGAGTGGCAAAATTGTCTAGCATGCTCGACAAACCCAAGGGTCATCCATTCGAAACTCGTTGGTGAGGCAACCACTCGGACATAAATATTCTTTGCCTCCGCCGTGTCCACGGATAAAGACTCGTAGAAGTCATCATCGGAGGTCCGCGGTCCGTGACGGATGGATCTTGCGGAGGAGACTCACCGAACGAGCGAGCCTCATTGCACAAAGGGCGGTTGAAGGCCCGACATATCCACCTCCAAGTTTTCACGATGGTAGTGGTGGATGTTTTCAAGGTAATCCGGATTGACCTGAAGATCCGGAGTAGCATCGGAGGACAGATGGGTTACCTCCTGCGGATGAGGACCAGAATCGGACTCATCGCGAAGTTCAAAAGCGGACCCCGCAGTCTTATCTCCTGCATAACAACACTTCAGTTATCCTTTTTTTTTTAAAAAAAAACACAAAAATGTTAATACAACGAAGATGCCATACCAGCGGTAGAACCGGCGTCCTTCGCTGGCTCAGACGTGAGTCTCTTCTTCTCCGGCTGTTTGGTAGGAACATTAAGGGACTCTTTCTTCCCGCCGCTTTCTCGCCTTGGCGACATTTTGTCCACAAGAGTCTCTTGACTAAGGTAATGAGATTCTCAAGGCTCTATAACTCGATTAGCGGTCTCATCAGCGGCTTTCTCACCTTCCCGAAGAGTTCTTTCCCGGATACCACCTCAAAAGGATCCTGTGGTTAATGAAAGCGAAGAGACATATCGCAAACAAAATTGCACAAATTAGTAACAAGACATAAGGAAGGCAACAAGACGCAACAAACCCTAAAAAGTTTACCCACCTCATTATCCAAGACCTAAAGTAGGTCGTCTTGTGGCATCATCCCAAGCACGGCTAAGTCCAATCATGCATAGAAAAGGCTCCAAGAACTTTTTAAAAGAGCGCGCATCGTGTCAAGACGATGCGAGAGCTCAAAGTCAATACCGTCGTCGGTCGGAGGTGGATCACGGTCATGAAACTTTCTCGCTCCACGAGATTGATAATGGAAAACAGTTCGTCAACCCGTAAAAAGAACTCCTTCCAGCTTCTTCACGGAATCCAAGGAGCGGTGTAGCACACCGAACAATCAAGGATTTAGGACCTTACGCTTCTCTGGCCATCCAACCATCCTTCATCCCCCGAGTAATAAAATTTCCTAAATAAGGGCACGGTGGGTGTTCCACGCAGCGGCAAGAAAGGATCTCAAAGTGACTAATCCTAGCGGCGCTAACACGCATAACCGGGACAAATGGATCGAAAATACTCCAAAACCCTACACAAAATGCGGAAGGGGTATCCTAAAGTTGCAAAACTCAAAGAATCTAGTGTATACTCTATTTTACCCGACGGAGCATCCTTAATAGTAGCTTCGGACTAGGAAGAAGGGGTGCTGCGGTAGGAGGGATATGATATTTCGAGCAAACTCGCTAAGGTCCTTCCGTGACAACTTACAGTGAAATCGCTTAAAAGTTTTTTAGCCATGATACTATAAGGAAGAAAAAAACCTAACTTTGGTGAAGGTCGGACGACACAAATCTTAGTGGAGGATTTTCTTTTTACTTCGAAAGAGGAAGTGGGCAACAAGAACCAATAAAGTAAAAAGAGGTATTTATACCCACAAAGTAAACCGACGGGTCAATCGAGCGACCAACAACACGCCACGTCGCCGGCCCATAACTAACGGCCCAGATCGGCCGAGATCAACGAACAAGATGGAAGCAGACGAAACGTCCTATCAGTCAGAGAATATGCGGCTGAGGGCGGTTCGCGAATCCCAATGGACAGCTGTAGCGCACACCCTTGCCACGTGGAGAAACAAAGCCAGCAATGGTTGTCTCCCTACGATACAACCAACCGCGGTTACACGAGAAAACTTAGTCTAGCAATGCTTGCAATGAAACTAACAAGCACAACTAGACTGGGGGGACTTGATCACGTATGACCCCCCTGACACCAGTACGGTCCAGCCGCGGACTTAGCACTAATATGTAATACTCCCAGCGCCCATATAATTCGGACGCGGACCAAACACATACCCGTGAATGGCCACTGAAGCCATTCCGCGGACATGAGACTCGCCCAACAAGAACACAACCGCCCCCACAAAAGGGAAAGGAATCTTCCCTAGGTTTGACGTCTCGCAACTGCGATCCACCAGGAAAAGCGGGACAACTCCGCCCAAAACATCGCCATCACAACAAGCGCACAAGCTCTGCACTGACTTCGTCACAAACTGCCGCCTCAAGACCGTGACCTGAGAACACGACGGAAGGTCAACCATATAAATAGAGGTCTCACCCTATTCAAACGGAACACACACATACTCTCTCTCTCTAGAATTCATCTCATCTCTAAAACAACCACTTACTCACGCCGGAGGTTGACTGCGAACCCCGTTCGCGGTGAGACTAACGGTGTTGATTTTCTTAGCGACTAGCGATCGAAGATTTCACTTAATACAAGATCTATTCTCAAGAAGGTTAGGCTTAAACTAATCCTCGTGGGAAGCGCGCATTAGATTAACACTGAGGATGTATGTATAGGTGTATTAGTGTATAGCCAATCCTTAAGGTTCTATGTGTTGTTCCATTTTGCATAAAACAATTTCAACTTCATATTGCCAATCTATGGGTTGTCACTTGTCAATAGTATTTTGTGACATTTGATTACTAGCTAACCATCTATCTTACAAAAAATGTTGGTAATCGGCACTCCTGACTAGCTCAAACATCTTGTCTCAAGGATAATATGTGAAAGATAATGTTTGAAGCTCAATTAAAAGTTTATCCGTCTGTCTTTAGGAGCGTGACGATTTTCTTAAAAAGTCCTTAAACAAACTGACTAAAAAATGGCCATGGGAGCCGCACACTAAAGGATAGCCACAAAGTTGTTGCATGTGAAGTTTGAATTACGTCTCAACCAAATCACAAGTCACCACCCCAAGCTAGACATGTATATTGCAACCAAGGTGGAGATCTACATTGGGCAGAGGAACAGTGGGTTAATATATAAGGCTATAAGCCATATATGTTTTCAAATCTCAAACCTGTCTAACTTTGATGTTTTGTGTTTTGGCACTTATGTAACTTTTTCAGACTTTCAATATTTGTGTTCTCTTTTTATTGTTTTCAGTTAAGAAGTTCTTGTGAGCTGCTGTGCACATATGGTCCTGGTGCTCTTGAATGTCGTGTCGAATCAGTTAATATATATCATATATTATCATTCTTCTGGTAAATGAGTAAATCACCTTATCTATCGGTTCACTCATCTCACGTTGATCTGTTTATTTAATGATAAGCTACACGCATGTACTTAATCTTTGCACCATGTTATAGTATTTTATCGCAACTGATTTCACTTTTCGATATGGGTTGATGTCATCTAATGTATCATCTTATAACGTACCTAATATAAACTTAGGACGACATGGTTGTTTATGAATATTATTAAGAGGCCTTATGCAAAAAATATTTACTCGCAACTAATAAAAATGAGGCCTTAGATGAAGACATTAGCGGAAAGAAACGGTATCAAGTCTGTAACCTCAAGCTGATCAAATTTTAATCATATTAGAAAGACAACGAAAATTTCTACTTCAAAAAATAAAGTTTTTATTGGTTTGTAGACATAAGAGTAAAACAACTAGCAAGTACATCTGAAATTTTATATGATAACTTTAATGCGTTATATTGGAATGTAACAAAATTCCAACCCGAAATATATATTGATTGCAAAATGTTAAGGCCGTTAGAATTTTGAAGCCTCGTACAGTTACACATCTCGTACTATACATCCCTGAATAAAGGATCTACTTGCGGGAGGATATATGACTTGACGCAAGAGAATGAAGTAACAAATGAGATCCGATCCACTATTACTATGTCATACTACTCACGTACATATGGTGAAATTTGATAGTAGGTGACCTTTATTAATTATACATGAGATGGCATATACTTAAGTAGGGTATAGTATGAATTTAAGATACCATTTGTATTTTTGTGTGATAGAGAAGTTAAGGGCTTTGCAGAGTGTACGTTTTGTGTGTGGTGAGACTTGAGAGGAGAGGGTAAACATGCATGCCATATCTCATTCACACATTTAATGCTTTCATTTTTTCACTCTCTTTATGAAAAATAGTGAATGTTTTCTCCATCATTGTAGCTGTCATATATTTATTGTCATTCTTTTCTCAAATTAGAAGAAATAATACAACACTTTTTTTTTTTTTTTTTTTTTAATTTTTTTAGAAAGGCAATAATACAACACTTAGCAAGAACGAATACAAGATAAATGTTGTGTGTTTGATAATTAAATTAAAGAGAAACCGATCTTCTGAGGGATATATACTTTAATTAAAGAGAAACTGATCTTGTGTGATCGATATATACAGCATTGTTGGCCAACTATGATCGTCCTATTATTTTTTCCGGGCCTTTTTAAATTTAAAACCAAGAAAATTTATCTGGATTAGAAAGCTAATGATTTGTAACGATAAAAGAAATAAACCACGAGCGAAATATAATTGTGACTACGTTTTATAAAGTATTTTCAAAATACTAATTAACCAAAAAACTACATTCTAATTGTAAAAGGAATATTGAATGGCACCTTTCGGTTTGTGACTTTTGGTAGGTTCAAATTCGAACGATCCTTATATGTGATCTTACATGTTTGTGCATGCATGTTTGTACTGTAGCTAGAAACGTATATAGCCTAGTTGTAATATATATTATGTGTAAAGTACGATACATTATGTAAAGATCGATTAGATATAATTACTAGTTAGTACGTAGTAAGTATAACATGTAATGGTCGGCACATGATGGATTTGATAGAAAAGCAAAAAGGAAACATATATATATTTGCATTATATAATTGAAAAAGTGTTCCTCGTGACACTTTGTTGTTGTTTAGTTTATATCCTTGTGGTTAAGAAACTCGACTGCTTGGAGACATATAAGTTTAGTAGGGTCCAATAACACTTTGGAATAAATCCAATCACGGGTGATTCCATCTACCTACGTACGTACATTTGATCTCATTTCATTTTCATGAATAAATATATATACGTGCTCCATGTTCATTGCACTACGAAAAAAAGTACTCGCACTCGGTATACGACTTCATGTACAAACTTTTGTACACGCTAGCTGAAACCGTTTACCGACATATTCTTTGGGGATTTTGCTCTAGGTGAAAGCCCTATTTTTAGTAGTGATGAGCATAGAATTGTAAGCGGTTTAGAGGCCTTTTTTTCTTTGTGGATCAAACATGTATAATGGTGGTTGTTATAATGTATTGTAAAATACATATTACGTGTATAAATGTATAATTTGTGATCCAGCAAGTATAATGGTTGTTTTATGATCTACAATTAATATAAAGTTTCTGGGATTGCTTATTTAGGATATACTAATTAATAAGTATTATTTTAAAACATTGGATTTTCATTAAAGATACAATAATACTTGAAGAAAAGTAATGATTTGAGAAAAAATTTCAACCAAATTCTGTAATAATAAAAAATAAATTATCTAATATGATTTAAGCAACTTTTGTGTTTGACAAAAGTAGCACCGAGCATTAGCTGTTTTATTTTATAAAAATGTTTGATTATATAGTTGTAGGTTTAATTATAATGTGTAAAATAACTCATAAATGATCAACGGTCCTAAATGCTATTTTATGGGGCGTCGGAAAAGGTGCATTCCGAAAAGAAGAGAAAGAAAGAAAAAGATAAACATACGTATTGCTTGTCAAACAAGCATTAAAAATCACAACGCCAATCTTACTGCTCACCGCTCCTAAACGCCTCGAATGCTCTGCGCCAAACACACTCATAATCCGAAAACTCTTTTCTACATAAAAGTTACTTATTTTAAGTGGTATGAAAAAGCTGTAAGAGGTTGAATAATTTCTTGGATTTAAACTTTGTTTTAAAGTATTTAGATTGACTTATTTCAATCCATTTAGATCGTGTGTTACATATTGATAGATAGACATATATATAAATAATGCAAAGAGATAAAGAGTAAAAGAGCACAAAACCACGACACAAGTATTTATACTAGTTCGACTACAGGGACCCATTCCTTGCCCTACTCCACTCCCCGAGTACCCAACTCGAGAGATTCTAAGCACTACACAACACAAGCTACTTAATATGGCGGAGAAGCCTTCACAACGTCGCATACACTTTATCCGGTACAAGGCTAGATACCGGGTTCTTCCACGAGGTAGAACCAAACCTATCACAACGTCACCTACACTTTATCCGGTGCAAGGCTGAATCCGAGGGTTCCATTACAGAGGGAACTACTACCCAACACTACAACTCAAATGAGACAAACTCCTTTTACAACACTTCAAATGATATCAATGCCCTTTAACCCAAACTACACAAATATATATCGACGCCTACCTAATATACATCTTTGGTACTATACACCAATGCCTTGAACTTGACACACTAATGGAGGAGAAAAGAACTATCAACAGATGCACTTGATGGTCTTGATGATGACGAAGATTAGCAACGCATGACCTTGAGCTTACGCCTTCAAGAGGTTATAATCTCGCCTTTAAGAGGAACCTAGAATCGCATAAAGAAAACTACATAGAACGGTCCTTTGGATCCGAGGTTAGAGAGGTTAGAACATAGAGAAGATATGTCTATGTAAAACCCTTTTATCACGAATACCTTATCACACAACAAGAACACGATAACAAACACCCACGTTATACACAAACCGATGTTATCAAGAGAGAAGCAAGAAAGATTAAGATGAGAAGGTGTCTTGATGTATAGATCGATGTATGTTTAGAGATAGAGAGAAGAAAGAAAACAATAAGATGTTATATTGCTTCAAGGAAAACACACACACACATTACTCGAGCACACCCCTCAAATGACCATTTGAGGTATTTATAGTCCAGGGACTTGATGCCCTAAAGGCTTTCCATGGGCTTTAGTGGGCTTGGACATGGGTTGGATTGGATATGAGGCAAGCAACTAAACTAATACCCATTTAGCTTAGTCCAATCCACGAGCCCGTTGACTATTCTATCATGATATCTAACACACGTTACAAAGTTCCTAAACGTGAATGACCATCACTTAATAAAAACTATTAAGGCTAACAATCTCCCCAAGGGGTGGTCATTCAAAAGATGCTCCACTTGATAAGATCTTTACTTTCCTTGAGCTTGAACTTTGCGTGTAGATATAGAATAGTCATGAATCTTTGTTCCTTCATGCTTTGTGATCAGTTAATATGGTTGTCTGCCATTGTCAACTTCGTTGGTTAGGTGTCTCCACGTCTTTCTCCACCATGCACATACTTCTATTTGTCTTTTGGTTACCAATGATGTTGTTCTCGAGTCTTTAAACTTTGTAGATTCTTTGACATTGACGAAGAATCATCTTTAACTTTGTGTAGCCTTTGATTTTGATGAGAACTTTCATGTGTTGTTGGTATGAGCATGTGGAGAATCTGCACGATCAATCCGCTCTGAGCTTCCATAAGAAGAAAACATAAAAGCAGGTTAGTAATAAGCGGATTCCGCAGACTTACAAGTTTGAATTTTGAGGTGTTAATGACATAGTGTGAAAACACATCTCTAATTCTCACAAAGGCCGTTCTGAACTGAGTCCCATGTGAGATAACACGATATACCAAGTACACCTCTGATTCGGATGAGTCACCGAGGTACACCAAGCATCACCCCACGATCAGACCGCTTGAGACACACTAAGCGTAATCCACGGGAGTTACCGGTGACTGCTTGTCGGTACTTGATGTTGACCACGCAAGAGTTTCCATTCAATCATCAAGATCATGTGGTGAAACTTCTCATAAATGTTCGGCGGTTACTAAGATCTGCGTGGGACTCTATAATATATCACTTGTGCCGCGTCGATGAACAACAAGCGATGTCATGTCATGTGTTCCTATGATATCTTTTGATGAATCTCGTGGCTCTAGACTCAATTAGTGCATTTTGGTTTTCCGAGCGGAGACTAGGGAGAGGTCTCCTTCTTCAATATCAACGATCTCTAAGAAGGTCGATAGATTATGTAGGGTTCAATGAGAATGAAACAAATCCTTTTAAGAGGAATTGAGTGGCTAGAAGGTTTAGTGTATTGCGTCCTTTGGGTCCATGACGTCTTTGTCTTCAATACCAGTGTCATCTAGTGACAACCAAGAGTATATGTATTGAACCCGGTTTACGCCCTAAGGTTGATTATGGAGGGCTATTTCTTTTCACCCTTTTCATTACTTTTCTTTTAATTCTTCAACCCTTCTTTCTCCTTTCTCACATTACTCCTTTTTTAATCATACCTAAGGACTTCTAGTTCTAAACTATTGGTGATGTCCTTGGGTAGATCCTCCGACTCTGGCGGATCATAGGACAATTTCCTATTCTTAGTCACCTTATAACTCCATGACCGTCCTATTGTTGCCATAAAACCATTTTTCTTGTAAATCTCTCAAAGTGTTTTGATAGAAAACATGTTTGGAACACTTTGAGAGTTTTATATTTTCATAAACACTCCCTTTCACATGTGCTTATAAGTTTAGATGCAATGCGCATATAGAGGGTGAGTTCGCATTTTTGAATTGATCGACTTTAAATGAACAAGACCGATTCGAGACACGTTTACATCACTAGAGAACTAGCTTGAAATTATTACCCGTCCCGGTCAAGTCCATAGAAAGTTTCTCGAAATGGTACATTTCGACTTTAATTTATCGTCAATTCATTGGTTACGATCGATTCGAGCTCTTTTGAGATTCAAACACCGATCATTAAACATTTTAGATCACATTTTAATCACGTTTCTCCCAAAAATAGCATATCTATGATGTTTTGAAACAATATGATTAAAAGATATGTTTTTCAAAAGCATTTGGAGAAACGATTTAGCATGAATTTTGGAGCAGCTTTGGTTTATACTCCCCTTAGCGAAGCATATTTTCATACGTAAAAATTTAGAATCAATTAAGGGTTTAGAGGAGTTATCTTGGTACCAAATGAGAGATTTTGAAAAATCTTTTGAAAAATTTCGAATCAATGGTACGCAAGATGAGAAGAAGATTTTGAAAATCTTTTGAAGATATTCGAAGAATAATCTTCATTTGTTTTAGGATAAGTGCTCGATATTTATGAAAATCGATTTTATGTAGCACTTTCCTTTCTTTAAAGATCGGGTTGCAATCAAGTAATCGCAAGCCATTATGATTTTAGGAATAGCGCTTGAAAAATATTTAAAACCTTTGTTTTGGTTAAGCACTTTCCTTTATTTGAAGTGCGGGTCCCGAACCGATGTGTTCAAGCCATTATATTGAAGTTCGGGTTTCGTCATCAAGTATACTGACCATTTTGAAGAAATTTTGAGAAACGACATGTTTTAGAAAACAATTAAAGAACTCTCGCTCAAGCATCCGTACATACCCGTATCATTGTTGAATGACATTTCTAGAAACGTCTGAATATCGATTATACGAGAGACATGTCGTGAGAAGAATATTTTGGATTTTTATTTTTAATGTTTTTGTATTTTTGAAAATTTTCTATTTTTGTATTTTGTTTTGTTGGTTTTATAAAAGAAATGGAAAATCAAAGATGAGCGATAGAGAGAATGAAGAAGAAGAGTTTACGAATTGGAACCCTCCGATGAGTCGGGTTCGAGATATTTGAATCACCCAACCAAAGAAGAAGAGTTTTCACAAATAACAGTGTTAGAAGTACAAGATTCCTCACGGTGAGGGTGATCACTATCAACGGTTGTAGTGGTTTTGACTTTCTTAACTTGATGAGTTTCACTATTATCCGTGTTGGTGCAAGTATCAAAATCTTTCTGTGGAATCCATCTAAGACCTACTTTGTTGAAAACGCTTTCCGTGGAATCCACCCAAGGTAAAATCTAGGAGTTGTTTTCTTATCGATTCAATGGAAGACTCATTTTTGAAAACTACGTCTGAAGAGATCCACCTATTAGGTTTCCTTTGATTTTCATCTTTACAACGGGTTTGTTTCTATTTGGTGTCTTAGTGGATTGTGCCTTGTACGAGAATTATCTTTCTTGAGATATTGTGAGACACATGTATCATGATTAGGCGAAAAGACACATTTTTTACATGTAGTATGCACAAATTCAATATTCTTGTTTAAAACAAGATGACTTTAACTTTGTCACTCTGATCTTGTGGACATTGATTCTTGTTCAAAAAGACTTAGAATTCCTAGTGTTGTTTTCTAAGGGCATAGCATTTTCTTTTGCGTAACTACTCTTAGATGCAAGCCAATCCCTAGTCTTTTGTAGAGTGTTTATAGGTAATGGTTTACTACTACTAGCGATTGCCTTGAAATCTTGTAGAATTCACCACCCTAGATGTTGCACCTAAAATTCCGTCTTTTTGAGTAAGTGCCTTTTCCTAGCTTCTTCTAGATAGTGATTGTTGACCATGTTGTTAGAACCGATGATTCTTTAAGCGGATTTTGGTCACATTCAGTGTACTAGTCCTAGAAATGCAGTGTAAACACTTTAGGTTTTTCAAAGCACTTTTTCTTTTTCAAATCCTTTGATAATTCTCTTTTTAATAAGCGGGGGCTGTGGAGTGACTGCTTTTTGACAAATCATTTTCTCATTGACTTTTGGAGGACTTTGAGAAATAGACATTTTGGTTTGAAAACCGGTTTGGGAACATTTGTTTTCTCTCGACCAATGGTTTTGCAAACTTAGTATCCACAACCTTCCTTTTAGACATTCCAACCGAGCTCTCAAAGATCATTTGCTCTTTCATGTCCTTGTAGGCACGCTCATCTGACAGCTTTGTCATACTTGCATTCCTCGGTTTTCGATCAAGTTGTTTAAAATAGGACAAGTTTTCTTTTCAAGTTTTTCAAGAGCTTTTCATATTTTGAAACAATTGCGGAGGTCTCGTGAATGGAGTCTTTCATGATCTTCAACGTAATATGTTTGCAAAATGATGGACATAATATCGAGAGTCGAACATCTTGAAGAGAATCATTTAACTTTTCCAAAACTTTGATATGTTCAATACTTGCATTAGCTTGCTTTACCGGGATTTATGGTCCTTGACAAAGTCGGTTGTTTCTTTCAAAAGGCTTTTCAAAATAAATTACCACAGGTTGATGTGATTCGGTGAGGGCAATTTCATTTGAAAAACTTTTTGTTCAATATCAACACTATTAAACCGGATGTTGGTTGTAATATAAGTTTTAGTTTTAACAGTCTCTTGAAGTCTCCTAATTCTAGTTTTAACATCGTCTAAAATGCTTCCGCATCACTTGTGTTAAAAGGATTGTTTGAAGACATTTGTTCGATTTTCAAAAGGATTTTGAGACAACTACGTGAGTTACTGTTGGTTTTGAAACGGTGTGATGGAAAACTTTGATTGTTCTTTATGTGAAACAAACGAAATACCATTAATTTTGTTCTATTTGTTATAGTCAATTGGTTTGATTTCCAGATGTTTTTGTTTCATTCTTGATCTACTCTTCTCAGATAGTTCCAACGTTTCAAGAGAATCATGCACAATTATGGGTTCATGCAAAGGTTTTCCATTGTTCAACACATTCTGAGATTTCTGAGCTTTCTTGAGAAAACAAGGAGGTGAGTTACCAAGAGCCATTTTATGAGAAGTATGAAAAATCGGATTTACTTGATTAGAAAGCATCTTGTTTGTCTTAAGCGGAATGACCCGTTGTAAGAAGCAAATTATCCAATTTTTATTGTTTCATTTTGTCCGAATTTCATCTAGAAGAGAATCTTCTCGCTTTGAAAAATCGACAATCAACTGCTTCTTCTCTTTTCAAGATCGAAAAAGTGCTTTTGTTTAGAAAGTTGGTCATTTAGTTGAAATTTCCTTGTTTAAAGATTTTATTTTCATGTTCGATTCACATCAAGTGTATCATACTTGAGTTGCAATTGTTTTCTCTTAAAAGCAAATCTCGATAACCAATTTCTAATTACGATATTTTGTTTGTATGAAATTCATAGGCTCTTGCATTCTCTTTGTAACTCTCAAGCTCGGTGGTCAATTTCAGATTCATGGCCTTAACCTCGCGATTGACCTTTACTCACTTTCTCAATCTCAATACCACAATTATTGATTAATGATTCAAAATAAGCACGGTTTCCTCATCGCCTTAGTATTTTGTGCCACACACGCCATTAGATCCACATCCGAGTTTGAGTTCGTATTGCTACAACTCGGATTGTCCGTATGTATCATAAGTAAGTCTTGATGTCACGAAATCTTGCTCATCATAAGTGGCGATTAGCAACATTACTATAATTTGGTACCTCATTGAGTGAATCTGTGTCATAGACCGGAGGTGTATCAAAGTACCAATTGATGTTGAGTCCTGGCGATTGATTGTATGACCGAGTTTGCGGTATTGATTGCTTTATGTGCCCGTCTTGGATTCATGAATTCGTATTACGCATCACCAATTCAATTCCGATTCTTCTTTACGTGCTAACATCAACATGTACTAGATCCTTTCAAGCTTCTTGGTCGTTTGACATCGCATTCGGATCAAAATACCTCGAATCTTTGTTGTGATTGTTAGAGGTAGCTTCTTTGAACCAAGTCATAAAGCAGTTATTCCCATTTTGATATCCCATATTCGATTCACAATCGATTTCTGATGTCCATCAAACTCTCCCGCATATTGCATCGATTCCCCATTTGTATACCGTAGCAAATCCATTCGATTCCCAATAACATCAACCATTTGTCCTCCTTGACCCATATGCATACTTGGTTGAGCAAATCATGGATTATACGATGAAATCCATTGGTTGTTGTTATTTGGTGTAGTTGGACTAATGTTTAGGTCATTGAAGAATGAATCAAAGAAAGCGCTTTGAGACGATCTTCCGTGAGTTGCCATTGAGGAAGGTATGTATGATAAAGTTGATGTAGGATCGATTCAACGATAAAGGAGTTGTGTTTGAAGAAGATTAAGCTCGGTTGACGTTTTTCAGAAAGTCGTACTCGTAACCTTGGTCGTAAAAATTTTTCTCCCAAAATTTGAAATTGACTATAAAAATCAATTCTAAGGTCGTATGAAAAATTTGAGTTATGACAATTTTGACGCAAAATTTGACCGAAAAAATTTGAATTTGGGTCAAAAAATTTGAATTTTTGACCAAAATTTTCCAAGTTATACCAAAATTTGAATTTCGCGTAAAAATTGAACGTTTAGTCTCCTCTAAGAGAAGGTCGATAGATTATGTAGGGTTCCCAGTGAGAATTGAACGTTTAGTCTCCTCAAAAATTTAAATTTAAATTTCGCGTAAAAATTGAATTTCGCGTAAAAATTTGAATTTTTTTTAAACCTTTATGCGTAGAAAGAGCTTAGGCGTAGACAACGGGTTACGGTAGGATATGGTTACTAGTAGGATGGCTTAGGCGTGGGATTCATTAGGCGAGGGAAATACTTATGCGTAAGTTTAAAGTTAGGCGTGAAAACTTATGCGTAAGATTTAGCTTATCGTAAGGCGAGGGCTTATGCGTAAGAAAATACTTAGCGAAAAGAATTCTCTGCGCGTAAGTCTAAGCTTATCGTAAGATTAGGTTTTGCCTAAAAATCCTTTACACTATCACAAAGGTAAAAGATATCCAAAAGTCAAGTGTTCCACAAACTTATCCAAGTGAGGAAGCACCGAGTAATCGTTATAGCTCAAGAATCTGCACCAAAAGTTATCGTAGAACCTTATGCGTAGAAATAGGGTGTTGACTTTTCTTACGCGTAGAACTAGGGTTTTGACCTACGCGTCAAAAATTTCCAGTGATTCAAACGATTTCTCTTGCACAGATACCCTTAAAAACACTCGAATAACACAAAAATGTTGACCTTTTTCACCCAAAGTGCTTAGAAAGCTTACAGTAGAAATGACCAATGAACCAAACACGAGTTTAAAATGAAGAAAAACACGTAAAGCTTGAACTTTTGCAAAACTCGAAACTTTAGCACCAAATAAACCTTAAACCACAAGAATCTTGAATTTTAAGTGCAAAATTAAAGCTTTATCGTGACCACTTTTGATACCGAGAGCTTACGTATCAACACAAACAAACACAAACACTCCTAAACCATTGTTAGGCGATTGATACCAATTGTAAAACCCCTTTTATCACGAATACCTTATCACACAACAAGAACACGTATAACAAACACCCACGTTATACACAAACTGATGTTATGCGAAGAGAGAAGCAAGAAAGATTAAGATGAGAGAAGGTGTCTTGATGTATAGATCGTATGTATGTTTAGAGAGATAGAGAGAAGAAAGAAAACAATAAGATGTTATATTGCTTCAAGGAAAAACACACACACACACACTCAAGCACACCCCTCAAATGACCATTTGAGGGGTATTTACAGTCCAAGGGACTTGATGCCCTAAAAGGCTTTCCATGGGCTTTCGTGGGCTTGGACATGGGTTGGATTGGATATGAGGCAAGCTTAACTAAACTAATACCCATTTAGCTTAGTCCAATCCACGAGCCCGTTGACTATTCTATCATGATATCTAACACACGTTACAAAGTTCCTAAACGTGAATGACCATCACTTCTAATAAAAACTATTAAGGCTAACAGTCTAAAAAGGGGTTGTGAGCAAGAGAGAAATGGCTCACTATTTATAGGCAAATTGTGTAACCACCGGTAAATTTCACCTCGTATTAAACTAATATAATATTCTAACGAAAGAATACTTATCCATTTTCTACATCCAATTTTTTTTTAAGAAACGATATCCAATTATTTGATCACAACAACTAGCCAATGTGATGAAACTCACATCTTTAATAAACATAAACATCTTTATATGTTAAACTATAAACGTTTTCAACTTTTATTTACCACTTTACGTTATTTCGTTAACGTTCGATTATTAAGCGTTCAAACAAAACGTTTTCTACCTATTAGAGTTTTTACGAAACCCTAAATTATTATAACTATGATTTTGCACAACTAAATTATAAATACTAAAGTACAATATTTTATAGCTAATGTACAAGTTTTTAAAGCACGAAAACCTAACTTCGCGTTATTACCCGTAACAAGCCCTAATTTACAATTCCATGATTTTATGTAAATAAAATCACAAACCCTAATTAAAATGTACATAATATTTATATAAAATACTCAGGTACAAGCCTTTCAAGCTCATGTACAAGTCTTTAATGCATAAAAGTTTAATACTTATAGAGATTACATTATAACCTCAATGTACTTACTTTAAGACACAAGGTACTACCCTATAATGCATAAGCCTCTAAAATTGACTTCTTTATGTTTTTCAAACCTAATGTACCACTCTCTAATGCTTGTGGTACAACTATCTTATGCATGTATATTAAATATGTCATTTATTTAAGCTAAACTAACCTTAACTTGTTTCTAATTTAACTAAACTATAATTATGATATATAAGAACACAATTTAGCCACATAAACATGTCCTCTAGGTCTGAAAAAAAGTTAGTCCTATATCTCAAGCTCCCCATGTGTTTCTTTTTAAACCATAACCTAAAACATGGACAATTTGCAAACACTTCATCATGTTTGCTTCCGTAGCAACAAAGAAACCAACTAAGCCTAACCTAATACAATGAAATGTGTACAAATATTAACCATGGAAGCCTTAGAATATTTACCTATATAAATCAACCAAACACCCTCTTTATACCTCATCACCATTCGAACACACACACACACCCCTACATTCTGATTTGGAGTCCCAAAGTGAAGCAAAGGAAGGAGGAGGGAGCTTGTGCGAAAGCCTAGAAGTCTTGGAAGGCTTGGTTTTGTTTTTGAAGTCCTTTGATTGTTTTTCTTCTTTAACGAGTACCAACAGTTTGTAAGTCTATTACACTCATTCAATTTTATTATCACTTTTAACATCAAGTACATATTGTTAAAAAGGATTTTACAAGGAAAACGTAGCAATTTGAATCACTCAAAACGAGTACACGAGTCAAAAGATACGGCCAAATGAAGTTATCGAAAAGTCACAAACTTTACATAATAGAAGATCGGGCACGCAATTCGAGGCATTTCTGGTCCGTTTCATCAAAAAGTTAAAACACGAAAGTTGTCCGGAACGATTTTTTCTTCAAAAACTCAAGAGCACGGGTCCAGAAAACGCCTAAAGAAGCCTAATTTTAGTCAAAACGTTAACAACTGTTATATAGTTTTATAAAACCAAACGCCCCTCTTTTTGTACATTATTATTAATTACACGATTATAAGTCATAAGTTACTAAGAAAATAACTTTTAATAAGCCTAATAACCTGTAAATGAACTATTGGAAAAGTTTCATAAGGTTTCGAGGTCAAAATCTCGTTTTCTTTTTTTTCTCTTCAAATGAAGCTTATAAAATCTAAAACTTGGTCAATTTAAAGTCCTCACAGTAAAGATAATAAAGGAACAAAAGTGTCATGAAAACCTTGACTCACCTTGTTTTAATTTGACACTCTTTTGGGCTTTTGCGTTAAAAACAAACACCTTCTTATTAAAAAACGCCCAACACCCTCACTTTGGAAAATTATCGCAACCAAACCACATGGGCTTAAAACTTCGAATTTGATTCATTTGAAAGACCACCCAACAAACTATTGAAAGGAATGAGAACATAGTAAAAACTTCAAAAGGCCTCGCTTATTATTATTTTTGTTTAGGTCGAGTTAACCACAAATCAAACGCACCCTTTCAATAATCTTTAGAAAACTACAAGGATAAATTTTGTAATTTTTGAAAGATAGAGTTTTCTTGGGCCAAAAGTGTAATTTCTTCAAAGTTATTAATACAAGGATGTTTTTGCCAATGATCTATAGTTGAGGGTATAAAGTGTCATTTTTGAAAATACAAGGGTTAAAGTTGTCATTTTATGAAAGTTGAAGAGTATAAATTGTTATTTCATGAAAGATCAGGGGTATAAACCGTCACCGCTTAGAAACTATAAGGGTATATTTTTATATCTACTTCAATAATATGCTTTTACTACTTAACTATTCGAGATTTCGATAAAACTAATTATAAGAAATATATTTTACGAGGATTCGATAAAAATTATCTATATCGTAAACGATCGGCCGAACCATAAAAAGGAAAAATGATAAACATTACTATTCACTAACTTTTGAAGAGACAACACTCTCATTCAAACGCCAACAAAACACTTGTAACATGAATATTAAAATCATATATAGATGAATACGAATACTTAAACTTGACATATCGATTCAAATCACGTGTTGGAGCCATTTACCATTTCAGTTTGAATTTACTTTTGACATCAATCAAATTTCCATCCAAGGTGAGTTCATGGCCCCTACCTTTACTTGCTTCTAAACTGCTTTGGGGACATACATGCTTAACTACTGTTTTACTTTCACAAGTACTCTAAAGCTTTTACATACTACTATGAGTTCATAATCACACTTTATACGCTTTGCTACAAACACGAACACAAGTACTATCTCAGTATGCGATCCCGATTGTTATTTCCTAAGTTATACACTATTGCCACTAAAGTCCATCTATCATGAGCCATTAATCACTTGCAGTGAACGCGAATATAGTGAATAGATCTATTGGCGATTGGCGCCCACTTGTGTTCTTTGGATAAGTAGCCAGTGCACTTTATTGAGAACCCCATAGGAAGTTGGAAAACTCCTGCCCGAGGGCCCTATTACTTACATCATCTTTATGATGTCGTAACTTACATCATTAGTTCATTACTATGATGTCGTCTCGCTACGCTTTGCGTATCATGAGGCTTAGAGCAATAATCTGAGTGCATCGCAATGATACTAATCTTTGCAAGACAACAACATGACCCAACCACGAAACTTGTGTTCAACGATTACTAAACAAACGAACTATGGGTGTATAACAACGTAGCCCACTACTTATTTTATCGATATCTCAGTATTTATTACGATTATCACTCAAACTCGAAACTACTGAACTCAACTGTTTTATCTATAAACTCTATGAACTCATCAACCTTTGTGTTGACACTTTTTATGTTGTTCCCTATTCACTGTAGTATAAAAACAGTTTTAAGTAAAGTAAACAAGAAAATAGTGAATTGATGACTGAAAGGATATAAATAAAACACAAGATTAATTTTCAACGTCATATTCTTATTAGAAATGAATCGAAAGAATCGTTACCTTAGTACTTATGAACAAGATTAGGGATTGAAATGACAAAGTGTTTGCAACTCCTATCTAAGCTCGGTTATGTCTGAGCACAACTATAAGTACCCACTGAGCTATCTCAGGGATTAAGTTGTATTTGGAGGAATGAAAGATGGCTTGCGTGTATGTGTTTTTATAATTCACAAGCTTAACCTTTCACTCCATCTCTTATGCTATTTATACAAGTATGAGTTTTAACTCTTTCCTAAGTGACAAACCGACAATTTGCAAAAGACAATATCGATGTATTTTGTCTCTGTTTATAAAGACTATATTAGGTAAAGGAACAAGTCACTTTCTTCATGTCGATCGATCTTGAGCCTTTTAGGAAGGTTGACTTCTTGAAGATAAGTACTCCGTCTTTATCGCTTCAAGCATAACCATTTTGTCCCACCCATACTTGAGCCTTCATAGTCTTGCCTTCGATTTCTTTGTCTTGATGTTTGTAGTTAGAGAGAGTTGAGGATTCGATGAGTTATTGTCATCACTTCACTGAATCCACCATCTTCTTCTTGACTCGATCTTCACCCTTTAAGTTCCGCCTTGCGGGTGGAGAGACATCTTCTATGTCTCTTCGAGGCGTCTTGAAGATGGCTCACCGAGTGACTATGCACTCAAAGACACGTTAGTGTTTAACGGTCTAAGCACTTAGGTTATTTTCATTCAAATCCTAGATTAAGGGTTCGGTATTTACTAAACACAACACCTACCCCTATTTGGATATACAAATAGCCTAAGTGTTTGATCGATGTAAGTGAGCAAATGGCTTCTTCTTACAATCGAATGTACTAATGAATACAATAACAAACACCGAATATTTTAACAAAACATACATCGCTTATTGATCAAATTACAAAGTTCCTATCACTAGTACAAAAGATAGTTCAAAATTATGTCAGTCCAGATGGATTCCCAGTGCTTCAAGCTTGACTTTCTTGGTGATGAGTGTTTCCCTGTCAGGATGGTCTCTTATCTTGGCATTTAAGTTGATAACGCTACACGCGTCGTTCGGGGTCAAGAAAACTTCCTTTTCTTCGAGCAAGTTTTATAACACCCTAGGTAGTGAACCTAATCGTTGTAGTGTAGTAATTAGGGTAAGCCACGGGTATTGATATCGTTCTCTAGGAGAATAGGAATGCTAGTAAGAAGTTACTACGCTAAGGTTAAGGTTGAGGAAGATTATTTTTGTATTTTTATATTTTATGAAATGGAAATGTACTGAATCTCGGGTATTGGATTTGGGGGTTGGTATTTCACCGATTACTCTACTATTATCTAATTATCTAAACTAAGGTTGTGGGAGTCTATGTCTAATTAATGTGTGCTCGTATGATAGTTTAAAGATGTGTTTACTTAGGTTGTACTACTCCTTAATTATCTCCTATTGATGGTTGAGTTGTCACGTCCTTATTCTTAGTTGCGTTGTGTGTCTAAAGTTGTAGGGTATCGTTTCTCCTAACTCTTTGAACTTACCAAAGGGTCTCATCTACAAAACCCACTAGGGATAATAAACTCTTACTCTAAGGCACTCTTTGGATGGTTTAGCTTACAACTACTCGTAATTATATTCTAAGGTTCACAAAGATGAATCAAGCATTAAGTACACAACGAATGGCCTATCGCATTACTAGATCATTAATCAACTAAGGTAAGAAACAACCAATCAATATTCAATAATTAAGTTTCATACTTCCTAAGCAAACACACAAATAAATTAGCTGGACATGGAGAACATGCAAGCATACACACAAATAATCAAAGACATAATTGAATTAATGAAGTAAATACTTATCTTGATGTAAGATAGGGTTTAAAACCCTAAAATCTTGTACAAGACACCTTAGGTTCGGTTTTCACCCAAAAGACTCTCCCTAAAACCGAAAAATTCGGATTCTATATATAAGATTACATGCGACGACGCGCCACCTTATGTTTCGTGGCGCCGTCGTGTCGCCGTCATTAGGGTTTCGTCTTGGCCACGTTAACCTTGCGACGGCGCCACCTTATGTCCGTGACGCCGTCCTCTTGCTTCGACGCCGTCTCGGATTGCATCTAGGCCGTCTCGAGTAGCGACGGCCTACTCTTTTACAACGGGCGTCGTCACTTGAAAATACGAAGTTTTGGGTTCTCGAACCGTCACAAAAATCCTCGGACGGCGTCGCACTAGCTTTTGACGCCGCGCCTTCTATTTTCAAAGAAATGTGAGTGTCTCGATTTTAACTTTGGCCATTTTCTTCATATATTCGCGCTTTTCCGTCCAAATAAGTGTCATTCCAAAGATTTTGCCTTCAAGAGACCTAAAAGTGAAAATGAACGATATTAAGCAATAACGGATACAAAAGTGATCAAATAATGACTTAAACGACCCTCAAAATGGTACCTTTTAAACCTTATCATAAGTCGACACGTAACCTCGACATTTGCGGAGTCTCGAATTTGAGAGGCCACTAGAATATAGTCGAGCATTGTAGCCACTCCGCTCGATCGATATCACTCCATCTTTGGAATGCCGGGTTTCCATAGACATCAATAAAGAATAGCCCTTCGTGCTTTTCTATCACCGACAGCTTCTGAACTTAACACCTTCAGTGCTCCTGTTGCATTCTAGTCCGTGCACTTTGATCTCAGCCGAACTCAACCCTTTCCTTTTGCCGCTGGATGATTGTGGTTGAGATCCTTGAGGTGCTTAAAGCGGTGAATCCCAGCCAGCTTTGGTGCATCCCCGCCTTTCATATATTTTATCGAGCATCTTCATCACCTCCTTAACCACCGATTTTGATTCTTTTCTATTATTGGATCGAGTTCATCGAGTTCGTGATCCCAAAGTCGGTGAATTTTAGGGATCATGAACTTGAAATGTCTTTATCAACCCCTCAGAGCGCCCATTGCCGGTGGTTTGATCCGGGATGATTTTGACATCTGTGATCTTTTCGGGTAGCCTTGACTTGTCATCGTCCGCTTGTAATGCTCAATTCGCTTTGCGACCCTTTTCTAGTTTCTTAGCATCTATTCCAATGTTTTCACTTTCCTCAAGAACTACTTGTACCAAGGTTTCTCCGATCTTTCTTTCCTCTTCAAAGTTTCTTTCTCATTTCCTCCTTAGCAAGGTATGAACTTAGTTGTTGTGGTGTGAGCAGTACTCAAGTGTTCCGATCTTAGTGAGTCTTCTCGTGCTCGGTGGTGTCTTCATTATTCCTTTCCTTTGTCCCGGCCCGAGGAAGATGATGTTGCTACGAGGGAGGTGTTGTTGTTGTTATTGGTGTGATGACCACAAGGCCGTTGTTGTTGAAGATGTTGGTGGTACTAATGAGATTGGTACAAATTGGACCTGGTGGTGATGAGATTGTGCACTCAGACATCGGTGGTGTTGGCTCCCCTCAAGTGTGAAGAGGAGTTTCTTCAAGAAGATTCTACCCTCAACCATTGCACGGGCGTCGGTGAAGGCAAGAGTTAGTGGTGCCTTGAGAGGACGGAGCTACTTGTCCCATGAAAGCCTGATAGATTTCAGTGATCATGGCCTTGATATCTGAAGTGTCTGTTTGAATACCAGTGACTTTTGTTTCCAAGTTTGCCTGAGATACTTCCAAAGCAGTCATTCTGGGTCCGAGATTCCAGGCCAAGGAAGAAGATGCTTGAGCCAAAGTTGCCACCTGAGTATTCACAGTGTAAAACCCTAAAATCGTGAACGCATTTAAAAGACGATAATACCATCGAATGATAATTCATAAAACGTGGCAAGCTCTTTAATCGTTGAACGCCTAATAAAAAACCAATTTGTACAAGACCTTGGAAATTCTAAACTTGAAATTTACTTATAATATATACATAACACATTAACATGTTATGGTACTACTTGGAAAAAATAAATAAAATAGAATGCACCATTTAAATTTGGAAGGTAAATCATGTGATTGAGGGTCTTTAATGTTTCCCCACTTCACGCCCCTAATTCACGATTTCTTGGCCCTATCACGCTTCATTGAAATTTAAGAAGTTGCCTTATCCCTTGTATATTGTATTCAAAATAAAAGAAGCTAAACCCTAATCCTCTTAAGAAAAGTGACTACCGGACATTTTCCATCAAACACAAAAAGGTGACGGCCCAATCTTTTTCTCTTCATCCTGTCGACATTAAGGAGTGCACCAAGGGAGGCTGTGATAAGGTGATCGCGGTTGTGGACTTCACGTTCGAAGGTTGGGTGTGTGGGTGTGATCTTGTCGTGGCTTTAGGCAAGGGAATTGTGGTCGTGTTTTTGGTTCAGGGCTATTCGTGGGTTAGGCTGGTGTTGGTCGTAGGTTGTGGGGACGAAAAGGAAGTGGCTTTTTTTTGCTTAGGCTATGTCGTGGTGTTTGTCCTGGTGGTTCTTGTTTTGTTTTATCTTTCGCTTGCACGCTACGAGGGTATTGCATCAATCCTTGATTCATTTCTTTCCTCATTTTGTTTTGTTAATCATGTGATCGGTTGTCCCATTTCGATGCATGCATGGCAAGCATCACAGAAATGATAAATGTAATCATCACCTAAAATCATGTATATATATTGAATGAGAAATGGCCATATATCTAGATACACATAACCGATTTGAACCTAATCGAACATGCATGTGTCGATTAAAACATTCATCACATATTTTGATAAGATTCATCACCTAATGTTCATCACATATTTTGATAAATGAAACACATAAAATAATGAATGAAGAAATATAATCGACCCACTTGCATGTAATTTGAATCATGTAACCTCACCATGCATGACCCATATGTGATCCGTTATGAAATCCTTCGACCTTCACATGCACGATGTAAACATGATCACCTAAAAGTTATCAAGCTAAAATGGAATTAATTAGACGCATGTGCATCTTGGTTACTTTTGTGTGTCGATATCAATATTTGAAATGGGCCTCGTTTGGTTTATTTTGTGTCAAATGGGTTGGGAAAAACATATAAATATGGTTTAAATGACATGTTTTCGAGGGTGTTCGCGGGATTTATGGGTACGTTGTACGGCTCGTTGCAAGTGTTTCGGGGAAATAGAGTCGGGGGTTAATCATTATACGTCTTTATCTAGTGTGTCGGTAAGCCGTTTGAACCGCAATCAAGCTAGAAGTCGGCATGTCAAGGTATAAGAAGAAAGTGAAATGCTATACCTGTACGCATGGTTTTGTTATGAGTTTATGTTAAATATTTGATATTTTCACTTTCAACCCTCACTATTAATAGTTTGTCACATGCAAACCTTGATCTATTATAAATTGACACTTTACGCCTTTGACTATAATAATAATAATATTAAAGAGTTTTGTTATATTTAGTTACTTGTCGCAATAAACCCTAAACTTTGATAAATTACACTTTAGACCCTAAATTATAATAAGTTATTACACTTAACTCTAAATTGACAAATAAATGATATGAACCCTAAAGCTATTTTACTAAATATGGGCGCTCTAAAATAGAAAGTTACTAAAATTGGATACCGCTAAAATGGAAAGCCGCCTAAAATGAGTAATCCGACTTTAATTAGCGCCTGCCTAACTCATATAGGTTCGGACGGCGGATTGATTCATCGCGTGACCTTACTTTCCTATTTTGCTTGCTTGATTGAGGTACGATATTCGACCTTACCTCTTAAGGTTTCTCATGATTTGTTTTCCATTTTTCGACATTAGCTTGAACTGTTATGCTTTACTCTAAGCTCCTTATTAGGGCTTCCCTATGACTTTGCTATGCTTCCTTTGATATGAATCTTTGATATGAGCTTCGATATGAACTTCGATATGAATTCTGATATGAACTTTGATATGAATTCTGATATGAACTTTGATATGAACTATGATATGAACCCTTATGATATGATATGATTATGTTTTGACCCGTCGCTTGATACCCGAGCCAAATATGTGTTCCTAGTCATGAAGGTAACATGACCGTGTCATTGATGCACCAATGGCATGACTCAGCAGTATGTCTGAGTGATGATACACACGTCCCCATTATGATATGATATGATTATGAGCTCACTATATGTATATGATTTGGCCACTATGATATGTTCCGGGCGATGGATGCATCCTAGATATGTTATGATTCGATGGATTTGATCGATATGTTTGATATGATATGATTTATATGGTGAATGATGTCGTGTGCAATACGCGTCTTCACATTCCGGAGCTAGCTACTCCATTTGTTACCGAGGTCTCCTCCTATTATATATGGTATTTCGAGGTCACCCTCCGAATACAATGGTTACTTATGATATGATATGATATGATATGTTCCGGCTCGTGGTAGATTTCGACAACCCTTACACCTTTGATATACCTATATTGTACCTTTTGTATTCCCCAACGCACCATATGCTACGTTAATTGTTCATTACTCGGTGCCCTTATATGACTCACTCTACTACCAAGATATATATATTCCATTTCTTTGATCTGTCACACTCTCATTCCGTTATTTCAGACGATCGTTCCATTCACGTACCGGGTTATTATGTGTCTAATTGATTTGTTTATGCTATTTATGTTTTATGTGGCTACTAATTATCCTACTATGATGTGATTGATATGCGGTTATCTGAGTTACCTGTTTCCATCTGATGATATGTGATCTCACTGTTATGTGACCCTCTGAATTGTATGGTGACCATGCTAGTGTGTAATCGATAGTTTTGTCTGTTTATCATGTATATTTCGTTCAGTTAACTTTGAGGACTATGATTACCTGATAGTATCCTTATCTGCTTGTTGTTGACCTGCCATGTTTGCATTTCTGTTTAAGCTACGGTTTGATTGGGTACATGGTTCAACTTGTGAAGTCTGGTTTGTTAATTTGTTTAGTTTCCCTGCTATGCCTTTAATCCATTCAATTTTAATGTCCGTATTGTATTCCTACTTATTACGTGTGACTGCCATGTGTTGACTGCTGTTTGTACTTCCGCTGTTATGATAGTGGTTATGTTTTCAACTAAGGGTTTTGACCTGTGTGAATTGCCATGCTCACTTACAAATTAATTGCTTCCGCTTGCCTTTAGATTTCCTTTTGACTTGTATGTCTTCTGATTTCCTGAATTGATTGTATGCCATATATATGTTGCGTGGATACGACGTCTGCTATGCTTATGTTTCAGTACTTGTATGCCTGGTTTGTATGTGCTTGTATATATGTCATCGATGCTTTGCTTTGTTTCATTCTCCTTGTTATCTGTTCTTTTTGGATATCTGTATAACTATGTTCTGCAGGATCCTTCTTGACTCATTGGTTCCCTTTCGTTGCGACCTTGTTATCAGCTTCCTTATTTCATTTCGCATTTCTGATTTTATTTAGCTTTCGTTTTGTTATATCTGTTCACTGGGCTTTTTAAGCTCAGACGCATTTCTTTTCCTGCGGCAGGTTTTAGGTTGGAAGATGGGCTTTGATGGGCTAAGAGTTGGATTATTTGAGTGGACCGACCCTAGTTTTCCTTTTTATTTTGGATTGAATTGAAGAGCTATTATTTTTAGATTTCATTTCGTTTTGGACATATTGGATTTTGTATTGTCTTTGTAAGTCATTCGTTTATATGACTTTGTACGTTATTACTTCAGACTTCCGCTTGTAAAATTTTATTTGTATGCTCTGATATGACACCAAAATGTGACACTTCTACCCTTGTCGGGTTGGGGTGTTACACACAGAGCCCAATGTAGCTTGAAGAGACTGGACCAAAGATTGAAGACCCTGAACATTTGCAGACTTGAGCATTTCGATCGCCAAATGAGGTCGAGGATTGTTTCAAGTAAGCCTCAATAGCCTTCAAAGACTTTAGAGTCGAGCTACTGGTCTTCTTTGACAAATTCCCGATTTCATCTATCTTTGTTCCTACACCACAAGGTGCACGAGAAAGTTGGCCAAGTTTTCATCTAGTCTCGAAGAGTGTCATACATCGATCCATGTGCTCATGAACATTTTCATCAAAGGCTTGTACTTGACTTTTCAGATCGCATAATCGGCACCAACCTCAGTGTGTTGTTCCTACAATGTTTGATGACCGGGTATAGCTTCCTTGAAGCTTTGGTGATCCATTGAACAAGTTGCTTTATGTGAGTGGAAGAACATTGTCAAATCTTTGAATTCATCGGTGGAGAAGAGGAGTCATCATTGTCGCCGGAATGGTGATTCAAGATGCTCACGTGGATCGGTGAGGTCTTTGTTCAATTTGAACCTCGCCCACTTCTTCCCTATTGATAAAATATCATCATCACCGCCGGAAGTTCATCTTCGTAAAATAGTATCCCAAAACATCGCCAGCGATCAACAAGGGTTGGTGATGGGTTCCATATCGGTGGTATTAATCCTCCGAGTCTTTGTCCCCATAGACCCCTCGGACAATCGGTGGAGTTTCAGTGCCTTCTCTGGAGTCGATTGGTTTTGGGTTCCAGACGCCGGTTGTTCCTTTCCTCCGAGTCTTTGTCCCTCGAGCGGGTTGTTTGGTTCCTCCGAGTCGATGAAGGTGATATCCCTACGCCGTGGTTGTTTGGTTCCTCCGAGTCTTTAGGATCATTAAGTGTGCCTCGGATAAAGGCTTTGATTTGCTAATGTCATCACCGGGCGTTGTGGAAGACGCCCCTACCACCGGGTTGTTTGTTTCCTCTCGATCTTGGGAGTAGTAGTTTGAACCAAGCGGCACCGCCAGGATTTATCGGTGTCCTTCGTTGTCCCTTGGGTGGATGTTGCTTGGTCTCCGATGGGTGGCAAATCGCCTTGGGTTTTCTTTGCCTTTGGCGGTGCTCAAGCCTCAGGCCCCAAACTTGGGTTTGGTCTTAGTCCCGCCGAGACTTCCCTTTCTCTTTTTAGGAGCAGGGGTTAGAGACATCGATTCCTTCGTTGTTTACAAGAACCATATGGGCCGTCAATTCAATATTTGTGACAAGGGATGGGTCCTTTTGAAAGTTTGATTGGCTCAGATGCCGTAAAGCTCCAAATTTTTTTCCGAGGATAATTTGTACCCGAACGCGTTTAGTTACATGAGACAAACCTAGGATACGAAACGTGTTTCGTCCTAGTTTTGCTCAGAGCTTAGTTACGAGATCATCAGAATGATCTCCCCTATGTCGACAGACCCCATTCATCAGTAAGATGCCATCATCAATCGAATAGAGTTAACTTGTTCAAGGATGAGTGGTTCCGTCGAGGACCAATCACAAAAGTGAATAGGATCCTCCAAGCCACGAGGAATGAACTTTTAGTGATCGGGTTCTTGTCCAAAAAGTTGGTTCTAAAACGATTTGTTTTAACCCATCCTTCATCGTGGAGGTTCTGGGATGGGCGACATAAACTCATTTGTTATAATCTAACCTGTTGAAGTGCAAACGCTTTATAATCCAGGTGAATTGTTGCCCCGTTGAGACCGAACGATGAGATATTCCCGAGTGGTCTAAGGTTATTCTCATCGGTGGAGGTGTCGGGTCAAAGGCCTTAGTGCTGCCCAAAACTCCCTAAGAAGATTTTGGTACAAGATTGAGGACACCGAACAAAGGCCGCTTTCAGTGAGCGATTATACAAAAATTTCATAATGTCCTTATAGGTGGGACGGTTTGAGGATATTCAAAATTGCCTATGACATTATTTGTTTTAAATTCAACATTGCTAAGATCACCTACCCACTGTGAAGCAAACTGAAGAGATTGTGTTCTTGCCATTTCCATTAAAAAGGTTTAAGGGTTTTGAGAAGAATAACTTGACAAGAACAATCAAATGTTTTGAATCTCTTAAGTTGTGATGAAAAACTTTTGTAAAGGTTTACAAAGAAGATTTTTCAGAAAAGATTTGAAGAACACAAAGATTTCGGGTTTGAAAAGAGATTTTGACGAGTTTTGTTTGCGTAATCTTTTGTGCGTGTTATAGGGATTTTATGAGGGTATTTATAGGGTGTTGAGAGGGTTGTTTGTGCAAACATGTGGATTTGTAAAGTCGGTTTTGAAAATGTTTTGAATTTCCACATTTAATGCCACCCTCCACTACCCGCAGAAAATCCGCTTTCAAGGGAATTGCGATGCGGTAAAAGTGCACTTTTGCGATAATAAAATATCACTAAGCTATTTTATGTGAGAGGAGGCATTTAATGCCAAGTGGGGATGAGGTAAGTTTGTGAGGACCCTTGATATGGTTGTGATAAAAGACAAGGAGACATATATTCCTATATTAAATTGGCATAGTTACCAACCTAGGACATTTAAGTAACTGATACTTGTATCATTTAGTTACTCATTCAATGCTCAATATTAACTGTCAGGGTCCCTGAATAAGTCTTACTTATTCAGTGAGAGGTTGTATTGTGGGTTTTGTTCAGGGAGGAGGAACCATTTCAGAGAACTTATTGAGATTGGTTTTCAGATGCCTGACTTTCAATGTCAAGCATTCCCAATTCAGCTTTCAGTCTCCTGAAGGTAGGTTCATCCAAGGGTTTGGTGAAGATATCAGCCAGTTGATATTCGATGGGGATGAAATGAGTTCTATGTCTCCTTTCATTATGTGTTCCCCGATGAAGTGATATCCGATATCAATGTGTTTGGTTCTTTGATGAAGGACGGGGTTGTTGGAGATTGCAATTGCCGGTGTTGTCACGGAAGATGTGTACCGCTTTGTAATGGATGTCATAGTCAATGAGTTGAATTTTCATCCATAAAACATTGGCACAAGATCCTGCAGCAGCCCACATACTCGCCTTCACCGAAGACATAGCCACCGATTGTTGCTTTTAGCACTCCAACAAACCGCTTTTCCTCAAAGAAATTGACAGACCCCGAGGTACTTTTTTTCATCCATGTTGCGACCAAGATAATCGTAATTAGAGTAACCTTTGAGATCAAACCCCGAGCACTTTGGATAATAGAGTCCAAGGCTTGGGGTTCCCTTCTGTACCGAGTACTCTTTTGGTTTGCTATGAGGTGGGATTCTTTGGGATTGGTGATATCTTGCAATTAGACAGATCGAGAATTGTATGTCCGTGCGAAGCGATTAGATACAGCAATGAGCCAACAATCCCTCCGAAATGGATTTGATTGATCGACTTGCCGGTGAGATCAGTCCAAGGTTGTTAGGAGGGACCATTGGTGTCTTCACCGAGGCACGGTCGATATCTCATATTTCTTCAAGAGATTTCTTGTGTATTTCTCTTGACCGATGGAGATTCCTTTATCGCTTGTTCGATTTGTAGTCCAAGGAAGTATGTGAGTTCACCCATCATGCTCATTTCAAACTTCTTTGTCATCGCTTTTCAAACTGTTTGCAAAGAGTGTAGTTTGTTGAGCCAAAGATGATGTCATCAACATATACTTGAACTAGTATCATATCTTGTTTTGTCTTGTAGATAAACAATGTGTTGTCTATCTTCCTCCGAAAACTTCTTTTGGATTAGGAAGGTGAGAGAGTTTCATACCATGCTCGGGAGCTTGTTTCACCATAAAGGGCTTTATCAAGCTTGCGCACATAGTCGAAATTCACTACTCTCAAAGCCGTGGAGGTTCTTGAACATACACATCTTCCTTGAGTTCACCATCCAGAATGCACTTTTACATCCATCCGGTACACTTTGAAGTTCATGTAGGTAGCAAATGCAAGGAAGATCCCGATGGCTTCCATTCTTGCAAAAGGAGCAAATGTCTCATCATAGTCAATGTCTTCTTGTTGACCGTAACCTTTGGCTACAAGTCCGGCTTTGTTTTTAATGATATGCCATTTTCATCGCTTTGTTTCGAAAACCCACTTCATTCCTATGACTATGACATCCCGAGGACATTTAATCAAAGTCATGACCTTGTTTTTATCAAACTGCTGAAGTTCTTCTTGCATGGCTCGAACCCAACTTGGGTGTTTTAGAGCCTCGGTGACACTTTTGGGTTCTATATCTAATAGGTAATCGAATATAGACATTCATTGGTCAAGGCTGCGCTAGTTAGCGACCATGCTTCTAGTGAGCATGCCCTCGGTGGTTCACCAATGATGTTTACAAGCTCAATGTCCCGAGATTTTGTCCACTTACTTTGTGGTCAGGATTTGAACTCGAGGAGGTCACCGAGACTCGGGAGTGAGTTCGGTGTATTTGCCACGAGAATCATTAGGAACATCTGTTGAGATGTCTTGTTCAGTTGGGTTTCATGAATCACGTGTTCTCGATCATTTGGATCGATGTTGCCTATCCCAAATAGGACTCGATTGATTATCAATGAATTCACCGATAGTTGGTTGTGACAGGTTGTGAGGTAAGACATAATATGAGATGTCGAGATCGCCTTGGTATGAGGAATTAATTTGATGTTATACTCATCGGAGGATATCTTGATAAGTTATCAATTCCTATTTCCTCCATCGGGTGTTGGTAAACCCGATGCTTTCGAACTCTCATCAAAGGTGACATGAAGGTTTCTCAACTTGTTGTCTCCTTGTGTTAAATACCACGAAGGCTTTGGAGATCGGTGAGTAAGAAAGTATCCATCATCGACCTTAGCATCAAATTTCCCTAGATGATCCTTGTGGTTATGAATAAACACAGGACATCCAAACACATGAAAGTAGTATGTCGAAAGTCTACCTTTGAATATCTCATATGGGGTTTGTTATGTCTTTTGACAATGATTGACTGCTTTGAGTGTAACAGTTGTTTTAACTGCTCGCCCGTAAATGCTTTGAGAGTGAGCCATTTAACATGGTTCTTGCAACCTCAATGAGAGTTATGTTTTTCCTTTCACCACCCATTTTGTTCGGGGTGTAGGGAGATGAAAAGTTTGGGAGATTCCCTTTCATCACGAAACTATCAAGCTCATCATTTCGAACTCGGTACCATTGTCGACTGATTTGTTTAACA
Source organism: Chrysanthemum lavandulifolium (assembly GCA_022545495.1). NCBI lineage: Eukaryota > Viridiplantae > Streptophyta > Magnoliopsida > Asterales > Asteraceae > Chrysanthemum > Chrysanthemum lavandulifolium. Next base: position 99,629,510 of record CM040240.1, on the reverse strand, counting down.
ATAATGTCATTACGGTTTTCAATGTTCCCGATGAATGACATTATTGTGTCACCACCGACTCTTTTTGAAATAAAGTATACCCAAGTGTATCTTGAAAATTCATCAACAATGACAAGTTTATACTTCTATGCCGGATTGATCTAGACCGACCGTCCAAAGAGATCCATATGCAAGAGGTGAAGGCAGCTTTTGATGGAGAAATTTTGTTTTGTTTTGAAAGATGCTCTTTAATGTTTGCCTTTTCACAGTCGAGCATGGTTTATCTTTGCAAAACCAACATGGTAAGCCAAGGACCTTGTTTTGTTTTGCGGTGTTGTTGATGTTTTGAAGTTTAAGTGAGAGAGTCTCTTGTGCCACGACCCATTGATAGTTTTAGTGGCTTTGGCAAAGAGACAGTTCCATCTTGAGAAAGAGTAGACATGTCTAAGACATAAACATCATCTCTTCTAGAGCAATCAAAACAACCTCTTTGTTGGCATTGAAAATGGTACCTTGTTTTCAATGAATTGCACAATGTACTTAGCATCACACGCTTGATCGACATCGATGAGATTGTATTTGAGACCATTAACATAAGCTATTCTAGAGAAAACTATTCCATTGCGCCATCGAACCATAACCTTCGCTGGGACATGATGAGTTATCACCAAATACTACCTTGGGTCCCGCTCCTTTACATACTTGTGCAGATACTCCTTCACCACCATGCTTCTTGAGCATCCACCGCCTAGATGCCAAATTAGCTCCTCAGCGTGTCTCGCACAAGTAGTAAACCTAATTAGTTTCTCTTAGTGACCCACTTTCTTCGTGGGCTTGGGTCTCAAGGTCTCTTTGAATTTGGCAATCGACTCATGGTCGTGGTTGAGTGCATTATGCTACCACAGTGTTTTGCATTTAGAGACGAGGATGACTCGGTGATTTTGGGTTGCTTGGAACTTCTCCTTGCATGGATGACATTGTCATCTTTGGGATGTCTTATGAGTGGATTTCCGAAATATCACAAAGATGTGTTCATAAGACAATCGGCGGTGATGATCTTTAAACCCACAGTGGACAAGGAGAAAGGGTTTTGCTCTAAATTTTGAGCAGACTTGGAGGTTGAAGCATACCGATGACCAACTTTGGTATAGTTTGCTTCATCGAGTGAACTTACATATTGTAAGTGATCGAAGTTCAGTGATCATCTTTTTGCGGATCATACAAAAAGGATTCTATAACAATTGTTAGTGGTGTGGTGGTATAGTGGCATAGATCACACTTACGCTGGATTTGGGGTTTGACATGGACTTTGAGGAACTAGAGGAAGTCGACTTTGTCTCCTTGATTGATTCGAGGACTTTTCAATGGATTCCATCTTTTCGCTTAGCTTCCTCACAAGTTCGATCGATTCTTGAATTTGGTCGACTTCAAATGGGAGTCAAGGATGTGGAAGTCTCGGTGGGAGTAGACTCTTGTTGAGTTGGTTTTGTTGGCCTTTTCGGGATGGTTCTACCAAGTCCGACCTTTCTTTTGGTGAATGAGGATTGAATTGCATCGAGTAAGCTCGTAGCTTGGTGCGGACCACAAGAGGTTCCAGGGTGGAAGCGTTGCATTAGACTCGCCTGCACTCAATGTGTTCGGTATCATGGGCATATCGGGAGGCCAAGCATGCTCTTGAGAGCTTGACTCTCGCTTTAGAATTCTTCCGTAATCGAAATTAGGAAGCTTACTATCGGGATTAACCCGATTAATCCAATCAATGGGCTTGGGACTAGTCAACATACTAGTAATCATACCACCGACACAAATGGCTTAGGACCTTGGTCTTTGTTGAGAGAGTCGAAAGATGATCTTCACCTAAGACTCTCTCTTGCTATTAGGGGCTCCACAACATCAAAGACCACAGGATTCTTAGCATTCCAACTATCAAGAATATCTTGAACCTTTTGAGTTCGCCTTGAAGAGCTTGATTTCTTTTAACTAGTTCGATGTTTTGAATTTGCAAAGTGACGACCTTCAAGCTTAGCTTGTTTTAAAAGAAGCAGTTCATACCTACACTTGTTTAATTCAAAACTTAGCTTGTTGTATTTTGAAAAAGATTCGCTTTGCTCTTCTACGAACTTAAGGTCAACATTAAGATAATTCATGTAAGATCGCCAATCGAGTCAACATCCATAGAAAGTAAAATATTTACCTTCTTCATTTTGATATTGACCCATTCTCCATTCCCGGCATGATTCTTTCCAACACTAGCTTGTCCTCTTCGAGAGGGCTATCAGCAATCGACATGCACCATTTCATCATCTCGATGACACCGGCTCTTCATCCCAACGAAGGTTTCAGAATAAGGCCTTTGTTTTTACCCCGCATGATTGAACACTTTTCGTTGTTTACGAGGGACTGCCTCGAGCAATGGAAGCTTAGCTTTGACTTTCTTATACTTAGCTTCAAAATCAGCAGTTTTGTTTTGATCAAATTTGTTTTGAAAGTTTTGATGAGACTGATAGATTTTTGGTTGAAATTTTCTAAAACCCGAGGACCGATTTGACCACGATGGTTTATAAGAGGTTCGAAATTGTTTTTGAAAAGCAGTCTTTTGCAAATGACCTCTTTTGTGACACTTAAAGCATTCAAAGTGTCCTCATTTGCTTTAGCATTTGAAAACCTTTGTTTCTTTTTATAAACCTTCGAGAGTTAGCAAGGAGTCCCTTTCACGAAATTCAAGTGTTCGATTTCATTTGGGTACTCCTCACTGATCTCATCGGGCTCATCATTTGAATTTTCCCGAAAATCTTGAACAACATTGTTAGAATAGAAAGCGCTTGATATTGGTGATGAGGTGGTGGTCGGGACTTCTTGACTTCTGAGACTTCTTTAAGTCGTGGTATCGTCATTGATGAGGTTTTCCTTATAGACAAATTTCTCATAAATTTCGAGAAGCTCAAGATTCGGATATGATTAGCATTCCTAAGTCCACGAGAAATTCAACCACTTCTCGTGGAGACTATTGACAAAGCCAACATTGATTTCATGTTTGGACAACTTAACACCATCATTTGACAATTCATTTAAAAGAGTTTTGTAACGGTGTAAGTTTGAAAAGAGTTTCCAGTCCTTAGCCCTCAAGGTATTATACTCAAGTTTCGGTCCATAATCATGTTTTCCTTGGTATCGAAGGACCTTCATGACTATGAACCAGTTCATCCCCGTTTGTTTGGCCATACTACCGCTTATAATCGACTCCATAATATCGTCGAAGACAAGATATTATGATACTTTTGAGCGTTTGATCTGGTTGACCACTCTTCTCTCATCCTCGAGTTCATCGAGCTTCGAGTTTAGGAAAACCTTCACAGTCTTTGGGATAAATGGACCTTCATTTATACACTTGATATAATAAGGTTCCATCCCAATCAAATAGCAAAGCATACGCTTTTCCATTTGTTGAATTTACCAACTTCAAGTCCGGGGCAACAAATGAATAAGCTCCACCCTTTTATCGACTATTTGGGGTACATCAATTTCGACCATTTTAAGGATCACGATTTAAAAGCGTTTAGGCGGCTTAAAATAGTTTTATAACCAGCCTTGCTCGATACCACTTGTTGTTCCCTATTCACCGTAGTATAAAAAGCAGTTTTAAGTAAAGTAAACAAGACAATAGTGAATTAATGGTGAAAGGATATAAATAAAACACAAGAGTAATTTTCAACGTCATATTCTTATTAGAAATGAATCGAAGAATCGTTACCCTAGTACTTGAACAATACTAGGGATTGAAATGACAAAGTGTTTGCAACTCCTCTCTAAGCTCGGGGCTATGTCCGAGCACAACTACAAGTACCCACCGAGCTATCTCGGGGATTAAGTTGTATTTGGAGGAATGAAAGATGGCTTGCGTGTATGTGTTTTACAATTCCAAGCAACCTTTCACTTCATCTCTTATGCTATTTATATAGGTATGAGTTTTAACTCTTTCCTAAGTGACAAACTAACAATTTGTAAGACAAAATCTCATGTATTTTGTCTCGCATTCTAAAGACTATATTAGGTAAATGGACCAAGTCACTTTCTTCATGTCGATCGCGATCTTTGAGCCTTTAGGAAGGTTGACTTCTTGAAGATAAGTACTCGTCTTTATCGCTTCAAGCATAACCGCTTTGTCCCGCCCATACTTGATCTTCATAGTCTTGATCTTGATCTTGATCTTGATTTGATTTGTCTTGATGTTTGTAGTTAGAGAAGTTTGAGGATTCGATGAGTTATTGTCAACACTTCGAATCCACCATCTTCTTCTTGACTCGATCTTCACCCTTTAAGTTCCGCCTTCGGGGAGAGACATCTTCTATGTCTCTTCGAGGCCCTCTGAAGATGGCTCATCGAGAGACTATGCACTCAATGACCGTTAGTGTTTAACGGTCTAAGTACTTAGGTTATTTTCTATTCAAATCATAGATTAAGGGGTTTGGGTATTTACTGAACCCAACATTTTAACATGTTTATCTCAGGTCCATAATGTACGAGGATGGCACGGAAGGGCACAAATACTCAAGAAAGCTATATTATCATTTGAAAACTTATTTAACAAACTGTGAATCAACTGGGACCTCATTTTGTAAACTCTGATATTTATATAAATCGAATGATAATTTTTTTTTAAAACGACTCAATTAAAGTTCGTTTTCTATTATTATAACTGTTGAGCCATGAAGTAACACCCAGCTTGATGTCATGCAATGGATCATGGGTCATGGATCATGCTCTATGGGTATGGGTTATGGACTTTGGTTTTTCCCATCATTTACCCATTACAAGTTATACTAAGTACATATACAATTTTATAAAATATAAGTAAATAAAATTACTTTGTAAGTGTTTTATAAAAATGGTTTGGGTTTTATATAACTTATTCAACAAAACATGTTTTGATGATTTTATATGTTTAATAAAAGTGTGTTAGTAAACTTTTGGCTCAAAGCTTTTACGTATTTTATTTATTTCGTTAAAATTATTTTACGATTGTTATCGACAAAACATTAGAAGATCGTAAAATATAAATAAACGTTTTTATAGTTTATTTGTATTAACATAGACTATCAGACTCAAACACGCACCACTACAAGAAATAGGAGAACCGGCGATGAAGAAATTGGCGACGACACCCATGTCATCGCCAAACCCCGCTAAATGAAAAAAAAATGTTATACTTTCAGACTTTGACTAAGCCCGATTGTGGAAAAATTTGACTAAAACCTCAAAATGTTGACCAAATTTCATTTTTCCTCAATTTTTTATTTTTGTTAATTGTTTCTTTCTCATTTTTTCGGTCAAATCTTTGGCGAAAATATGTCCGCCAAAAGTATTGACCAAAATACCGACCAGTTCATTCTAATAATGAAAAGCTATGGTTAAGTTAGTAAAGTGATGATTGTCTTTACCTTTGGCGAGGATATGTCCCGCCAAAAGTATTGAAAATAATTGAAATTAATTATCAAATGATATAAAATTATTTAAATTAATTAAATATAATTTAAATGAATTATAAATAATTTAAATTAATAAAAATAATTTTAAAATGATTTAAATTAATTAAAATAATTTAAATTTAATATAAATAATTTTAAAATAAAATGATTTAAATCAATTAAAAATAATTTAAAAATAGATTTAAAAGGATTTAAAATTTTAATATAAAATATTTAAGTCGATTAAAATTGATTTAAATTACTTTTCTACCGAATTTACGAAATGAAAGACAAAAGAGAACAAGAATAACTCTCGATATCCTCGCACTTTCAACTTCCAATTCCACGTTAAAAGAATAATCGCTATCGATCCACCGTAGCATACATTTTATAACTATATAAACAATATAGCCACCCAAATTATATATCTTAATTGAACTCATTCTAATTCTATTTAACACATCAATGCGGTTAACACTTGTTCATGATCTTGATGAGAATATACATTATGAGGCTTGAGTTATCTTTAGAAGTTGACTTATCGTTAAACCTATGTGGTCGATAATGTTCATGAATTGTTCCACAACTAGTGATCAAATTAACTTGAAAGTTAACTAAATCAAACGTTGTTAAACCACAATAAATAACTAAAGCATACAAATTATATGGATAAATGTTTTAATTTCAAAGGGCCCCTAAAACTCTTGCAACTCCAAAGGCATATATCTAAATGCAATTACCCACCATTGATGGTAAACAAACAATATGAATGATTACGTGATGATGTAGTAGTAGAAAGATGAATGATTAGTTGTGTCTCTAATTGTGTGTTTAAGTAATTTGTCATGTACCATATGCATGCATGCGGCATGTTAGATATATCGACTAGTTGGATTTAATGTTTAACAAATGATACATGCATGGATATATTTTACGGTTGCATGGATCATGTGAGATTAACAAACATTATCTCATTTCATGCATATGCATAAATTTACATACATTGATACCTGTGCTCCTTTTTGCAATCATTTTACAATAATAACAACGTGGACGGAGTAGCAACTAATGTTAGGTTTTCATCTTTATGTTTATTAATTTATTGGTTTAGAAATAACAAAAATGTGATTCTAGCTACTAGTAACTTTTACTTTAAGCATAATTTCGTGTATATCCTTGTAAATTTTAAAAATTACATATATATCTTTTTTACTAGTTTTTGATGCGTAAAGTACAATGTTTTTAATGCATCAAAAGGATATATATGTAATTTTTGAATTTTGCAAGGATATATATGTAAATGCCCCTTTACTTTATATGGAAAGCAAAATAAGATATTAAATTAAGAGGACCTTTGTACTTTTACCGAATACATAATAGACTAGTTTTGTTGATTTAAGAAGCCTCGTGGAGTCGTGGTACATAGAAAGAAGATGCTAATCATTTGAAACCCCTCGTGGCACCACTTAAAGAGTCATATCTTCCTTGATATGAAATTCATAAACAAGTTCGAATATGAATGTAAACTTGTGGGTTCAAGTCTACACAGAAGCGTGTGTATCGTAACAATTTCACGTTAATCGGAAGTATAATACTAATTAGTATTATACTCCGTATGTTGTGTATCGTACTAATTAGTACTATGCAACATATATATATGATGTCTCGATCATCTATCTATTTTAACTAATATAATAGAGTTTTGAGGCCCTTCTCTAATAATTTTTTTCCAAAAATACGTTTCGCTGTTGTGTTGACACGTGTCTACGTCATTGTTTTTAATCACCATTGTTTTGACGTTTTTTGATACTTTCGCGATACAATATATTTTAGTAAACTTCTAATGCGTTTTAGGAATGATTTGTTTAGAAACACCAATTTAGAAGTAATTCACTGCGACTAAATTAATATCCCTATATAAGGAAACCATCTTATTTTATACTACGTAATTCATCATTTCACTCTCGATCATAATCATGTGAACTTGCATGTTGGCATAACCTTGCGACACCTGCCCTCTACTGAATTAGAAATACCCGTATGCATGGAATGTTTTTAAAAGTATAATTATAACTTTTAATACGTAGTAAATCGATATTTTAGTCTTCGTTAAAAGTTTGACTAAATAAATTCTACGTAAGCAAAATTGACTAAATCAAGAAACTACATACCAAAAAGCTTATGATACTGATATCTTCACAAATTTGTCACTTTATAAGACTGCCCACACTGGGCTGAAAAATATCGGTCGGTCGAGGGGAAGGACCGACTTTAAAGTCGGTCGACACCATCAGACAACGTGGTGGGTCTTATATCGGTCGAGGAAAGAAAAACACAACATCGCTTGTATTTTCAACCGATTTCAAACTCACTCTTTTAAAAAAATTGTTACCGTTTTCATTTATTAAATTAAAAATAAATAAAAATAAAAATAAAAATTTACCACTTTACATCCTATAAATACCAACCTCAAACATATTTCTAAACGCACAATTTCAAACAACATTTCTATCTATACCTTCAAACACATTTTTTTAATATGTCGTACGAGCTATTATTTGGTTCTTCGTCTTACGAAGATGATTAAGTTTTTAGTGAGTTCGTGGGTTTATGGATTTTGCTTGGAAGTCTTACCAAGCATCAAAGCTAAAAGATCCACGAAGATACATACGTAGGGATCATGAGGTGCTCATAATCGTTTAGTGGCAGATACTTCTCCGAAAACCCGCAATTCAACGAAAGAACATTCATCGGCGGTTCTTAATGAGCCGAGAACTATTTACACAAATTGTTCGAGAGGTAACGATCATTCTCCTTATTTTCAACAAACTCTTGATGCTAGGGCGTGCACGATATTAGCCCATTGGTCAAGTGTATCGCGACCATTAAATCAATTGGGATACACGCCGATTCTCTTGACGAGAATCGACATTGGCGCAACGACATCCCGTGAATGTCTCCGTAAGTTTTGCACGGTTATCATGGAGTTTTATGATCTTGAGTATTTGCCAAAGCCTACGTATTCTCACCTTGAAAGATTATATGCTCATCACGAGCATAAGCATGGATTTCCGGATGATGGGAAACATTGATTGTACAAGTTGGGAGTGGGAGAATTGCCCAAATAGTTTGAGAGGTCAATATGCTAGGGGTGATCGGGGCCATCCATTCATTTTAGTGGGCGGTCGCTTCCTAAGATTTATGGATTTGGCATGCTCTTTGGTGTCTCCGAATGAATAACGACGTAAACGTTTTACACCGTTCCCCTGTTTTCAATGATATCAAATCGGAGAGCTCCATACCTTAAATTCGAGGCTAACGATGTACCTTATAAAAGGGGATATTATCTTATTGACGGGATATATCTACAATGGTCCATTCTTATTAAGTCCATTTCAAATCCTCCCACGGGTGATGAAAAAAGAATATTGTACACGAGAAAGCACGAAACAACAAGGAAAGATGTGGAACGGCTTTTAGTGTGTTGAAGAAGAAGTGGAAAATGCTTAAAGTTCCTCGCCGAGGGTTGTATAAAGGGGATCTCCAAGATATTGTGTATACATGTATCATATTACATAATATGATCATTCGACATGCTAATGGACGATATGTCCTACATGGTTCAAGATGAGGCCATCGTGATCACGACCCTTAAGATCGCATGAAGATCGTTGGTAGTTACTCGAGAGTTAATGGACTCATCAACTCATCTACACTTAAAATCTGATTTGATCGAACACATTTGAGAAATCGTAGAAATCAAGTCAATCAAGAGAATGAAGACGGTGGTGATGATGACGATGAAGAATTTTTGTAATGTTTTAATGTTATTTGAATAATTTATGTAATGTTTTTAATGTTTATTTGAATTTAGTATTGTAATATTTTATTATTAATGAAGTTTAGTTTTAATTTGTTGTTAAAAATATTTGAATTAAAAAAAAAAAAAAAAAAAAAAAAAAAAAAGTCGGTCATCGATTGTTGCAACTTGTCGGTGTCCTGTCACGGGAGAGAAAGGCGATGTGGCGGTGACACGGTCCATGACGTCAAGCGACCTAAAGGTTTTCTTCAACTAATTTTGCGGGCAAATGTTTTTAAAAATATCACACTTGTCCTCATTTGTTTTGTAGGCGATCAAATTTTTTGTGGGTCTTTTCTTTAAATTCATTCTTTTTAGACTATGTGACACTTTTGCCCTTCTAAAAAAAATCTATTAGCTAAGAGGGCAAAAGCCAAAAAATTAAGTAAAATACCCTAAAATGATGAATTTGAAAGAAAAATACCCACAAAAGTAAAAAAAAATTGTTCGCTATTCACAAAAAACAAAAGGTTACATGTATGATACCTTTTAAAAACATTTGCCCTTAGTTTTAAGTCAAACAAATAATATGACTTCTTAACAGTTCTTATAACAAATCGTGTATATCCTTTCACAAACTCAAATTTTAGTAAGATACCTTTACTTTTAAAGTTCAATTTTAATACCTTTTAAAGTTTGTCACTATTAAAACAACGAAGTAATAAAAATCAAGGCTTTCAAGATCGGGATTTTACGTAAGTTCATTTTCATCTTTACAATATCGAGATAGTAAGATCGAATCGTGATCTTAAAATCCTATTATAATGTGATTTGTTCATTTGTTGGTTTGGATGTCTTCTTCTACTATTCATTTTGTTATTGAAGTCTATGAAGCATGTTCTATTGCGGGACATGTTTTATTTCTCTTTTCTTTCCGAAGTCAACATCATATGAAATTATGACCAATTAAAGGATTATGGTTATCAAAGAAATTGCATCCCTTTGAATTGTTTGTTGAGATGAGACTTGAGAGGCTTATAATGTATATGATTGTCATCTCTTTTAAGGGTTCATTTATGTTATTCACATTTGTGCTCCCTCTTTATTAATTTGTATTTTAGGTTTTATGTGGTCTATGTAGGATTATTACGAGATGGGAAGGTGTTGAATGTTGATACAGATTTCTCTTTATGTTCGTTTGCTCTCGAATTATGTTTATTAATTGTAATGTGACTAAAACGTTTTTGTTGGAAAGTGGTTCGGACATTTAGTTTTTGATTGTTTTTTTTTTTTTTTTTTTTTTGAACGGCATTTTATTGATAAACTAGCGAGCCTAGAATATTACAAAGAAATAAGATGAGGATTTGTTTTGTTTTAAGTTATTAATTATATTTTAGATAGTCCTGTTGAGTCACTTATGCATCATTGCTATGATGTGAGTCATTTGAAGTTAACTTATGGACAACGTGTTTACTATTCGCTTTCTTTCATATGTGAAGACCTGCATATATGTAAATGTAGAATGTAGAGAAAAAAACTAAGACTGGTTGTACCGGAGATGCAAAATTTTGAACTATTTATTAGAGATTGGTTAATTCAAGTATTATTTTTGGTGAAACGGGATAACCGTACCGATGATTTTTACATAAACTGAAAATTGGTCCAAAAGATCAACAAGTAGGATCAAATAAAAAGTATCACTTTCTACCAACATTTTAAAAGTAAATAGAAGGAAGGTTAAAAAGTAAATAGAAGGAAGGTGACAAGTGTCCTCTATTGACACAAAAAAAATGTTCTCCACAAATTTGAAATTGTTTTATAGCTTTAGACGATACAAAATAAATGAAAGTCGTTGATAAAAGAATTTTTTGAATTGATGAAAAAATGCATTACTTTTTATGCTCATCATATTTTCGATGTTTATCAATGTATTTTTCACCAATTGTTTTATTTAATGAAAGTTTTAAAACTTCTATAAACAAATTGAGGCAAAAACATATATATCCCTTTTCGAATAAAGATCAAATAAGAAATAAAATTAAAATGTGAGGATGAGAATAACCACATACCAGATATTTCGATCTACCTCACAAAAGATATGATTTCCATGAAATTCTCCTTTTTCATTTGAAATGTGTGGCTCAAAACATTTCTCATTCTTCTTATTTTTATTTTTATCTTAGTGGATGCATCCATTCTCCAAAGTGAATAATTGCATATATATCATTTGTATAACATAAAAGTGGAGTTGCGGAATCAAAAACCATTAAAATAGATTTCCTAAAGAAAAGTTTTATGGTATTTCTTTAATGAATAAATGATAAGCATAGGAAAAAATGATGAAAATCGGGATTAATGAACATTTGGATTGATTATGGACCGTGGATTGATGAAAAAAAGCGTAAGCATTATCCAAAAAAAAAAAAAAAAAAAGATTTAATTTTTCTCATCAATTTTTGATGAGTTTGTCTCCTCTTTGTTGTGAATTTTTTTTTTTTTCCAAATTGTTCGGAAATCAATTTTTAATGAGTTTGTCTTCTTTCTTTTTTTTTAAATTATAAATATTAAATTTTTTCCATAAGATTATAACCCAAGAGATCAAAAGAATTCGAATTAAGTGAGGTGCATTGGTAAAGCATAAAACCCCATGAACGATTTTGTTTATGTAGATGAAATTATTATTGTAATAATATGTCTTTTGTTTTTTTATCTCATCACATAATAGTATTTCGATAATTATAAAAGGGGGTTCATATAAGATGTCCAATTACTTCAAATCAAGGTTTCACTTTTGCTAACAACTTAACTATTAATTTGGAACGTAAACGGCTATGCACATGTAAGACTACATAAACCTTTTATAATATGTTTGTGGAAGACTGATCAATATGATGATTTGTGCAATGGAACAATACTAAGCGTTGTCAGGTTGATGAGAAATCGCATCGAGAACAATCAAAGTAAGTTATTTGAAAAGTGAGTATTTATTCAAAGGATGAAAATCACACCCTCACATAAACGGTCAACATTAAAGAGAAGTGGTTTCAATGTCTATATCTTTCGTTATGAAAAAACAAAAGCTAGGTACAATCTATGGGGTGAGAGGGTGTATGTGCCATATCCTATTTACGCACATAGCCAGCTATATGTTGTTGTGTTGTGCGTTAAGTATAAAAAGGACTGAATATAGTTATTTGAAACGAAGACGATAATCTCGCCAATAGCGCAACAAACATGGTATACAAAATAGTTAGATAACTAAGCTCAACTTTATTTACATATAGACGATTATTTAATATCAAAGTAATTAATTTATAGTGTTTCTAAATATGATATACATGTGTCAAATGGTTGGTAGAAACCTTATGTATCTAATTTCTTATGCAAGTAGATGAACATGCGTTTGGATCTTTGCAACACACTCGATCAAGCCGATCAAAACAAAAAACTAAAATATGTGTTTATGCAACTTTATTTTATTTTTTGATTATTTAACAATTTGTTTGATTTGCAAGTATGTTTTATTTCAAAATGCGTATATATAAGGGTTTCTTTCTAATGGATCATTGCATAATATACAATTTATAGTCTATTTTTTTACTTCTCTTTAAGATACCCGTGAATTTCACGGGTCTTTTAGCTAGTACTACTATATAAAGTGTTTAGGACATTCTAAATAAAGAAGTTTTAAAATTTCTAAAACTAAAAACATTTCTAATAAAAGTAACCCGCTAACTTGTAACCAAAAGTATAGTTAATATAGCACGTGGTACAAAACAATAAAGGCATAAATCATCTAATTTGTAACATTCGTGTATATTAATGCCATAATTAATTATATCATTAAAATACTCACATAAAAGTACAATTAATATAGCACTTGGTACAAAACAATGATGCATAAATCATATTTTTTTTTCATTAAAACACTCACTAAATGAAATTTACAAATCATTAATAATATAACTAAAATACCCCATCACTCAAAAGTAAAATTAATATATCAAATGGTACAAAAAAATAATGCATAAATCATTTTATCATTTATATCTTTCAAAAACACGCTAAATGAATTTTACAATTCATTAATGATATTATTAAAATATACCTTCACTCAAAAAGTACACTTAATATATCGCATAGTACAAAACAATAGCACATAAATCATCTTATCTTTTATTTATTCTTTAAAACACCCATTAATAAAATTTACAAATCATTAAGCAGATCATAAAAATCAATCTTTTGCGTAGTCAGACTTTCTGACACCACCTTTTTTGACCACGTAACGGATCATCATTTACCACCACAACTTAGCAATATAGACACCAGTAAATGGTGCTAAAACCGCTATTTTAAAACTCCCTGTATGTTTAAACGATATATAATATTACACGTCCTAAACGACTAGAATAAGCGTTGACCATCGATTCAGTAGAAACCAACCTTTTGTGTAGTCGACTTTCGACACCTCCTTTTCGATCACGAACGGACCACTATTTATCACCACAACTTAGCAATATAGACATTACTAGATGGTGCTAAAGCAATTATTTTAAATCACCATGTATGTTTAAACGATATATAATATTACACGTCCTAAACGACTAGCAATATCGTTGACTATCGTGTCCATATCGTCAATGCATCGTGATGCAAGTCCGCCATTTTTTAAAGCAATATTGTGCGGTGAAGTTGCTCCATTAAGTTATCGCTATTTGTTAAGTTAGCATCATAAAAAACATAGAATCGCATAGGCACCCTGCTATAAAAGCTTTTTATTATGTTACTAAATGCGTAACTAAGAAAGCAAATTAATTTTCAATTAATAACCTCTGCTTGACATTCTTTTTTTCCTTCTTTAAAAGCAATACATCGAAAAAACCTTGCTATCGAAAAAAATATATAATCATATGGGTATCCGCTGCTGCAACGCGTGAGTACCCGGCTATTGTCTATATATGCATATACATGCTTATATAGCTTACAACATACGGAGTATAATACTAATTAGTATAATACTATTAGTATTATACTTCGTACGTTGTAAGCTATATAAGAATGTATATGCATATATAGACATGATCGAAACATCGTATATAAGTTGTATAGTATCATTGTTTATCATATAATATTCGTTGTTAAAAGAAAACATACAAGAATATTCATCATATTATCATACATTTGTAGGCTTCGGCCTCAAGACGCTTTCAAACTTAAAATCTTTAACGTTTGTGGCACACTTCTGGGCTCAATGTGACTATGAATGGCACATCAGAGCCGTCAAGACAAACCCGGCGGAATTATGTTTCAACATATAGCATGTAAATACAAAAAATGAAATAAACGATCTTGAAGATCATATCGTATGTAAATACAAACGAAAGATATGTACGGTATCTTCAATAAATTAAAGCAATTGTACGTTGGCAAGCCAATGGTATTGCACTTGTATTTTCTTTATTTAACAAGAAATTAATTTATTGAAACTGTTTGTCTTACATGTCACGGGATTTTGCATTTGCATGTTCACGGGGATTAATGTTTTTTCAGATGAAATATTTGTTGTTGTGTTCAAAGTCTTCTACTATGGGATTTCGAGTGTATTTCATTGAGTGGCATTTGGAGATAGCTTATTGGCTTATGGTTTTATGTTTTGATTGGGCTCTTGTAACATCAATATCTTTTTGTTGGTACACTTTTTAACATTATTTTATTTGTACTTGAAGCAATTCAACTCTTTCTTACTCTTTTTCACTCGTTAACAAGTTCGATGAGTAATGTATATATAACTTATATAATTGTATTGTATAACTTATTTATGTATTAGGTCACTTTTTAAGTACGTTTAGTTAGATTCATATATCAAAGCTCTTTAAAGATTAAAGGTAAGAGCATAAGTTTTTAGTAATGATAGCATAAAAGTTTTTACGAGTCCACATAATACCACTTCATACACTTGCAATTAACTAGTTGATAGTTCAGTTCTTCGTAAGAGACAAAGTAAACATATGTTATATCTATATGTTGAAGTAGCCAGTCTGACAAAATAGCTTAATAACATATTGTATAATCCTTCATATGATAACAAGCAAGGTAGTGATCATCATCCTATAGTTGATGAATAAAAATACTAATAGTAAATTATTGTTTTTTGAGAAAAGACAACTCAAAATTTTAGGGTGTGTTTGTTTATTAAGATGTGTTGTTATACGAATCGACTACCACATTTTACTAGTAAGAGATGGCCAGAAAGCCTATATCCGAACAAAATAACGTTGTTTGTTTTGTATAATTGTCCGAATGATTTTAAGTCTTTCGTTTTGCAATTTGTTTATTAAACCAACGCAACGCGATAATAAGAATTATGTGAATACGAAACAAGACTTTTATTATAAATATAACATAGTTAATAAACAATCAAATATATTATATAAAGTTTACAAAATGAGTAAGAAGAAGACAAGCCTCGCACTTTACTGAGTAAGATGTTATATGTCTAACTCGGGTTTACTCAAAAAAAAAAAAAAAGCAAGAAAACGTCTGCCCTCCTTTTACGGGTAAAAGTAAGAAGGCTAGTAAGATTTTTTTTTTTTAAAACAAATACACCCTAAAACTAAAACCCCTATACAGTATACTTGAGGGCATGGTATTTGTGTTAATTAAGACAATAGTAAAATCCAGGTGCTGTTTTGATAATCTAAACACAATACTCGCACAACTTATTTAGAAAGAAAAAAAATCACACTTCTAAACATTTTTTTTAAACTAAGCAAAGTAGTCACTCTTGAAAAATGTTTTTCGTAAATCCTAATTCAAACTTTAAAGAGCACTTACGCACGCCGTTCTTTATACGCATAACTCGCTCTATTTATTTTCATCTCACAATAAAGCGTGAAGCCATGTCTTCATTTGATATTTATATTATCAAGGGTTTTGGCCGTCACAAGAACGTCTTTTGCCAAGTGTACCGATCTAGTATATCGTCTTTTTTCGTTCCACTTAATGAACGAACTTTCTGTTTTGTACCAATCTACCCCATGAAACTTGTTTAACCGCACCAAAACAAATTTGCCCATTTTGCACGTTTTGTCCGCTTTGCACGCTTTTATCCGCTTTTACACATTTTCGCCGCTTTTAAATGTTTTTGCACGTTATCACACGCCATCCGCTTTTGCCCGCTTTCGTTCGTTTTACGCCGCTCGTCTGCTGCATGTTTTGAACGCTTTTGCCCCTTTTGCATGTTTCATCCGTTTTGCCCGTTTTCGTCCGCTTTTGCACGCCACACGCTTTTGCATGATTTCATCCGTTCTTACACGTTTTTGTTCGTTTTACGCATTTTCATTCGCCTTTACATGTTTTCACCGTGTTTGCACACTTTTTCCGATTTTCCACGTTTTCGCTGCGTTTTACTCATTTTTCACGTTTTGTCCGCTTCGCATGTTTTACATTTTCGCCGTCTTTGCACGCTTTTCGCTATTTGTTTTGCATATATTCGTCCGCTTTCTCTATTTTTATGGTTTCAACGTTATCTATTTTGCACGCCGTCTGCTTTACACGTTTTGTCTGTTTTGCATGTTTTCGTCCATTTTGCCCGTTTCATCTCGTTTGCGCTTTGCACAAATGGACAAACATGTGCAAAACAAAGCGAAACATGTAAAATGAATAAAATGCGTAAAACGAACAAAACGATAAAACGGACGAAAACGAGCAAAATGGACGATAACGTCGCGGCGCTCAAATGTGCGAAACATCCAAAATGTGCGAAACATGCAAAATAGACGAAACATGCAAAAAGCGGCAAAAGTTCAAAACGTGCGATAACAGACATTAAAACGGCGATAACGATTTAAACGGCGGCGTGCGAAACGATGAAACGTGCAAAATGGACGAAATGTGCAAAACAGCGTAAGCATGTAAAACGAATGAAATGTAAAACGATAAAAACGTGTGAGAACGGATGAAAACATGCTAAACGTGTGAAATGTGCAAAACTGACGAAAACGGGCAAAACGGACAAAAGCGTGTGAAATGAAAGTACGTTATATTAAGTGGGATAAAAAATAGACGCAGATTAGATCGGTACATTTGAAAAGATCGTTCATATTATACTGACCAAAACCTTTAATAAAAATGTCGGTATGATGCATAGCGGTTTCAAACTTTTTCCCAGAATGGTCATCTTTGGGTAGAATGGAACAAAACAGAAAGTTCATTATTTAAGTGGAACAAAAAAACGCAGCGTCTTAGATCAGACACTTAAGAAAGACGTTCTATCAGACTACCAAAACCATACTTGTTAATAATAACTCTAGCCGTATTTTAGTAAACTCGTGTAAGTGTAGGTTAGTTTATAAGAGGAATAATACGAGTCTTTATTGAACGCATCAGTAAAAATAAGTATTTTTTCGGATATCTTTATTTAATTTTATAAAGAAGAATAATATGAATCGTTACTTTTATAAATAACAACAACATATATGTTTTATTTTTTTTATTTTTATTTTTTACATAAAGTTCAAGATTATAAAGTGCAAAGGTATTTATTAAATTTATAAAGTTATTAAAAATAAGTGAAAAATAATAAGTTTATATAATTTATTTACATTTTAACAGTTAAAGTTTTATTAATTTTCTTTCTTCTTTCTTTAATATTTTATACAAAATTGACATATATATTTTATATATATTTATTTTAGTGGGTGTAATCGATATTATAAGAGTGGAAAATAATACGAGTAGTTCTTAATCTTTCTGTTATTTGTCGGGTGTCAAATAAACCACTTTTCTGATAGTTATGCAAGTCAGTGAAAGAAAACAAAAAATTGGTTTATGCTTGATATTTTCATTTTACATCGTAAAAGTAAAATAAAGAATCACCTGTAATTAAAGCAATATAAGTATAGTTGATTCTTGAAACTTAAAACTTTAATCTTGTAATATAGATTAATATAGTTTGCTTAGTACTATTTAAATTTGACAATTTTTCTAAAACTTGGTAACTTAAAATCATGTCTTTTCTAAATTTAACAACTTTTAAAAAATGCACACTATATTTATTTAAAGAGCACAAACTTTGTATTTCAAAAAACACACGCTTTGCATCAAAGATTGAACCATAAATCACGATTTCACAAGTATAATTATTTACCGTTGTACACCGGTGTTTTACGTAGATATTTGTGTTAGTTTAATAGACATAAAATAATAAATGTGTGTTAGGATCGAACTCGAGATCATTTTATTCATACATTTTACGATGCGAATTAAAGTTTAATAATTAAATATAAAATGTTATATTTAGTTATTATTTACATGAAACGAATAACTAACGTTAAGTAATTAAACGTAATGTACTAACGGTCGTTAAATGTTAAAGAAAATGACTAAAGTTAAATTTAGAAGTTAAGAAGGTTCCTGAATACCCATTAGGGTATATGGCCGGTTGGGTAGGGATTAGGGTTTTCTAATCCTAATCAAACTTGAACTCTAATTTCTACAAGTATAAATACAAGGCTAGGAGTTATTATTTCTCATCTCACCTAAACCTAAACTTGGTTTTCTTATTCTTTAGTCATATAGGATCGACCAAAACCCTTTGTTGGGTCGACATTTTATTTTTCTTAAACAAGTTGTTTCGTGTTTTTTAAACTAGCATTTACTTTAATTCGTTAATAAGACGCGTGACAAAACGCGATACAAACATACTTTTGTTTCTATCTTGGATTGAATTACAAACAGAAGTAGGTAATTATATAATCCACATAAACCCGAATTAGGGTTTATCTTGTTGATTATTAAAGAATTGATTCTTGTTTCTAGAATCGCGCACGCATACGCTTATATTTTAGTTAATTAATTATTCATTATACGCTTTTTACGCCGCACGCTTACTTTGATGTTTATTGTTTATATTTATGAGTTGTGATGTTATATAATTCCAATAATTTGTCTAGTATATAATTATATTCAAATGACCAATATGTGTCGCTTGCGAGGGGCGAGCTGTGGGGTCTCATGCGTGTCCTGACACCCATGCATTTTTTCGATGTAGTGTTAATTTTATAAGAAAACATCGATTTTTCCCAAACGTATCTTAAACGACCTCGCTCCATCAAAATGTGTTTCATATTACTGGCTCAAAAAATTTGTGACCCTATTATATTCTTTGGTCGTGGCATTCCGTCCCTGTCCGCTTGACATTGAGTAAAAGCTAGTATAAATGGAAAGAAAATAGACGTAAATGCCTTCTAAAATTGTATTCGGACGAAACTGACGATTAATCATATACCAGTAAACTTGTAAGTATACGACTAGCTTGAATAATATCTTTTGTAAATTATCGTAAATGGATGAATTGTCGAAGATACTTTATGTGAGATTGTTTTATTCTTTTTCTCATTCTTTTGTCCCCCTATGATCATTCTTTTTAGAAAGTTTGATAAGTATTTTTTTGTTTGAATCGTTAACGAAAAAAATACAACAATATTGATAACATTGTGTTTATTCAAATATATAAGTTGGACCCTCTTTTGTGGATCTACAAAATGAGTTTGAGAAGGAGACGTGGACAAACAAAAAGAGAACACGTTAGATTTAAGGAAATCACGGGTTCGTGTTTTTTGTGTGTCACGGAGTACAAGATCATCTTCTAACTATGCTTTCTTTATTTTATAAAATGACTCATCTTTTGTTTCATTACATATTACAACTATATTTATATATCCATAGGCCATAGCTAATACGTTAAAGAGATAGATGAACAATGATATGCATGTAGCAACAGCTTTGCCTTGTTTTTATCATGAACTTATGAAACTTATGTCTTAAGAACACATGTTAAGTAACACGTAAGAAACATGGCTAACCTTTATAAGTGACTAGTAACTTCAGTGAAAGGGTATGCTCATGCATATCTTAAGAGTGTCCTTATTAATGTAAAACTCAATTATTTTTTTTACATGGTTTTGAGTTTAATAGTAAGTGCATACCTATTTCAGAGTTTATTAAAGAATGTATACTTTGTGAGAAATTTATGTATTCGCCGCTGACTAATAAGGTGTACATCTGATGTTATAACTACGAAACAGAACGCAGGCAGAGACAACCTCGTGAGTTATTTGAGACGACTCAGATTGAATCGGCTCGATTTAAATGAGTCGAGCTACTCGAGTATACTTTCGAGTCAAGTTCGAGCTCTAAAATACTCAGTCATTAAGCTCACGAGCCTTATCGAGCTTTGATTCTATAAATATGTAGTTACTTAATTTTAACTAAAATTGAGTCGAGTCTAGCTTGATATTCCGATTCTTATCAGCTTTTTGAGCTTCACCTATGGAAACAACGAGCCCAGTCGAGTTTCGAGCTCTAGTTTTTATGACGAGTCGGGCTTGAGCATGAAATCTAAAGCTCGAAGAGTCGAGCCGAGCTTTAAGCTCGAGTTTAGTAGTCAAGTTGAGTTCGAGTTGGCAGGTGCTCGACTCAACTCCTATTGTTTACACCCTAGTTACAATGATAAAGAAGTCGTAGTCGACAGTATGTAGGAGACACTTATGTTTTAGGATGTAGGTGGTCGTAATGAATGTATAAGGTATAAAACTTTGATTAATGAATATGACTTAAATATTTGAGAACAATTATTTATAAGTCTTGTTCATCATCTTCACTTGGTTAATTTCTATTACTCGTATAATTTGTTTCCTATCTTGTCATTGGGTTTTATGTCCTTTCTTTGTAATTTAATTTTTGCGTTTATTAATCAATTGTCTCGATTTCCAACAAGAAAAGAAAAACGCATTCATAGAATTTTACAATTTGAAACCGTGACTAACAAAAAGAACACGATTATATGGTTTAAGATGTAACTAAAGCGTGACTATTCAAAACAATAATTTCAAAATTGGGTTAGCGTTAACTTTACCCGATAGCTTTTAGCTTCTTGTATTTGTTTCTGTAAAGTAATGTAAAATATTATTATTAGTCACTCAAGACTTTTATCACTAACATTTTTTTCCTTTTTTTTTACACAATATCACTAACACCAATAATGATGAAAACAAACAAAAACATTACACCAAAGTCTAATGGGCCTATGCTAAAAAAGTATAATGGGCTAACGGGTGATGGGCTTGAAATGTTTTCTTTGCTCAACACAAAATATAGTAATTCGTAGTACTTTCAACTTGATCTCGAAACGTGATGAATTAATGATTGATATAAGCCTAAGCATTACCGGTGTGTCCCAAGGCCCTTGTTGAATAACAAGGAGAGGCCCATCGCATTCATGCATGCCGATTGTCATTTTTTAAATGTTTCGAGAGTGTTATTCCTCGTTGTTTTGTTACCATCTTTTTTTAAGTTTTCAAAGCAGTAGTTAAAGAATAATTTTTTCTAAAAAGAATATACGATAAACTTCAACATTTTTATAAAATCGCACGTACAAAAGATATCAACATCGAATTTCGCTTTGTTTGTAATGAAGAGGCCTTTCCTGGAAGCATATTTTTCTTAATAAAATAGTGATATTGGATAAATAAACTTTGTTATATATAAAAGAATTATATATAAACTTTATAAAAGGTTGTACATATTTGGCCCCTGTATTTTTAAAACACTTTAGAATAATTTTGAAAGTAGAATAATTTTGAAAGTATTTGATTGGTTAAAGGTCTATTTAGAAAGTTTATTTTATTCGTGCACTAATTTTTGTAATTCGTGCGGATTTTGAAATCTCGATCTTGACTTTTCAGAAAAAATCAAGATCCGCACTAATTTCACCAAGAAGAATCGACCATGTAAACGATTTTTAATTTTTTCCTTTTGAGGATCGTTCTTATTGTTATCTTCTTTCATTTTTAATTTTTGATTTTTCCGAGCAATTTTGTTTTTGATTATGAGTTCTATCGTGATATTAACGATATTATGAGTCCCATCATGATATTAATAATTTTACTTAATATCAACGCTTTTTATTACGATATTAAGAAAACTTACGGTGATATTAAAAATTAATTTTGATATTAAGAAAACATGTAAAAAGTAACCGGGATATTAACAATTTTACTTAAAAGTTACTTTGATATTAGAAAAAACTTAATATCATCGCTAGTTTAGAACTATCGCTAGCCTTAGTGAAACTATCGCTAGCCTTAGTTAGTAGTGATATTAAGAAAGTTTGATAATTACGGTGATATTAAAAATTAACTTTGATATTAAGAAAACATGTAAAAAGTAACGGGATATTAACAATTTTACTTAAAAGTTACTTTGATATTAGAAAAACTTAATATCATCTGCTAGTTTAGAAACTATCGCTAGCCTTAAATGAAACTATCGCTAGCCTTAGTTAATAGTGATATTAAGAAAGTTTGATAATTACGCGATATTAACAAAATTCATAATATCATTGTACCTTTTAACCATGTAAATGATTTTTTTCCGATTTTTTTCAATGATTCTTAATAAATTGTTGTCCTCTTTCTTTTTTAATTTTTTCGATTTTTTGAATTAATTTTTTTAATGTTACCGTGATATTATCCGCACCATCCCTACTTAAAATGTAATCCGACCATCCCTAGTATATATATATATATACTAGTTTGAAGCTACCAATGGCGGCATGACTTGTGATTATTCTTTGAGTGTATTACTTTTCGAATAGTAAGATATATATTTATACTGAAGCTATTAGTAGCGTAAGAAGGGTGAAAATAATGAAATCAAGATTTATAGAACAATTAAAATATACAAAGTTTTTTAAACAATATAGTATATGATTTAAACTCAAATGAACGTTATGATTTATAGAACAATTAAAAATACAAAGTAAATTTACTCATAGTAAATGTACCGATGTCACATGACATAAGAGCTACAAATGAACCGAGCTTTTATTAAGTTATTCTAGTCGAAAGTCGATCAAATCAAGCTTTTACCGACCGAATATCCAAAATCAACGCAGAATTGTACTAAAACACATACTTTTATAGTACCATTTTACCTTTTATATCTTGATAATATTTAAATTTGTAAATGGTTAAGCTCATGCCTGCTTAAGCCCAAGGCCCCATTGGGCTAGTGCCTGCTTAGCCTGCTGCCGCCCGCCCTACCAATCTGCTTTGCCACCTCTAATATTAACATATATCTAACTAAACCTTTCACATGCATGCAAATTTGTCTAATCATATCAACAGTTTAGACTATAAATAGAGCTGATGATTATACTTCAACTATATTTGTTAGTTGTGTACTTATAAGTCGTGCTTTACACTATACATGTTACTGATATTAAATAAATTTATAGTTATGATTTCTCATTAGATTTAAAAACAAAAAATAATAAAGAATCACAATTAGGAATGTTGAGCCTTGTCAGATGTACAATGTGACAACATCCCCATCAACGTTCAAAATAAAGGAACCATGCTCTCGTCAATAATTATATTTTTACTTTTTTCAAGATCCGAATGTGCATTAAAATGTTTGGTTTTCTTGGCCTTTAGAAGGACAGTGACACTAAATCAACTTGAGAATATTGGTCGCTTCTTCTATATCTGGAGAATTTGATTACATCTTAGGCATCGCATTGATTACTATCTTCCCATCTTTCAATTTCAATGAGCTGCAAACACAGAGCTTAAATTTAGAACCTGCACATAGCTCTCATAAGGAGTACTTATATAAGAACTTTTTGTCATTATCAAACAATATAGTTAAACGTACAAAAGTTCGCTGAAGTCAAGTACCACTTTCAATGAAACATTTGATCGAATATGTACTACTAACGCTAAATTTAAACCGTCAACCATACAAAAAGTTACACGGATACCCATTTTTCACATCCGATATATTACTTTTACTTCAAAACATGTACTTCTCTTTCTTAACACGGAATATATAATGATTTTGTCTTAACTTTAACAATATTACAGAGTTTCTTTAAGATTGACGTTTAATTTTAAACTTTTTTTTATCAAACCACTTAAAGGTTGCCTAGTGGCAAAATACTTGTGACTATCATCACTAAATGCGAGGAGGTCTCAAGTTCAATTCATAAATAGTGGCTATCCCAACATCGTAAAAGGAGAGGCTATACCCGATTAGATTATGTGTGGTTGTGGGTTCAAACCTAAGCATGAGAATCTTCTAAATTAGATTTTAGAAAAAAAAAACAAAACAAAAAAAAGATTGATAAATAAAAATTGATATGAACATGCTCATACATTTATAAATAGTAATAGTTAGAGATTTAAGAAAGATAACTTGAATATTATAAACTTACCACTTATGTGATGGATAAACTAAATATCTGCAGTGAATTTCAATAAGTACACCTTCTGGCTTTGTTGTAACTGGTTTATCGTCAACGAAAGAATGATAAGGATATCCTAATTTCGTGATATGAAGCCCTTGCATTGACAAAAATAAGGTGATGGACGCGACCAATCTTTCAAAATAATTGTCTTCACCTTCATGAAACACAACTCGCCATCCTAAAGTTACTCTCATGAAAGAGTCAAGAAAAAAACCTATATATCATTACAGGGCTCTAAAACGAACATGAAGATTATATGAGATCGTAACGGATCGCACCATACGACTCTTGATCTCCACTCGTAGTTGCTACTTGGAACTTTTATAAGCTACGTAATAAATTCAATTAAATAAAATAAGTGATTTATTAGATGAAATGTCTCACCACCGAAAGCTATAATAAGCACAAAAGTAACCAAGGGGTGTTTGTTTAAGCTTATTTAATGAAATATCCTAAGTTCACAAGCCCAAAATTTTGAGCTTATGAGCTTTTCAAAAGTTCAATAAGCTACAAAGTCGGCCAAATAAGCTTACACAAACACCCCATAAGTATCGACCTATTTGGTCATCAATGAATGCCAACAATGCTTTTTATCACAAGAGGCATATAAATTACAAATATCACAACCGGTGCAAAGCATTAGAGATTTAAAATTTTAATTATAAGATCACCATTTAAAGCATCTTCTCACCTCATAGTAAATTTTTGAAAGTTTTACCAACGGCTTGTTGTTAATCTAATGTGTGCATGCGCATGTTTGTTCGCCTTTAATTAATTTTTTTCACTACTAAGTATCACACACATGCCATAACTCTAAAGATATGTTTGATAAATTTACCTTTTAAGATACTAAATGCTACATAATCACTTTCGATCTTCACGCTCGGTCTTACATTAGATAGGTAACCACATTGGATACATATTTTGTGCACCAAAACTAATTATCTATATAGAAACGCAATAATGAGATAAGTACATTTAATAAGCAATCCCAAGCACCCCTTAGTTCTTGTTATTATAACTATGTCAATTGTATACTAGTGCTTAAGATTCTTGATAGTAAAAATGTTTATATGTATGACTTCATTCGTAGTTAATAGCTTTTTCTCTGATAATTAACCGAGTGACATTGTATTATGTATCATCCTTTCTTCTTTGTTTTGAATCCCACATGTCCTTATGTCCAAAAACTATCTATGTTGACCGTATGATGAGATATTTCTACGCCTTCAATTTTTGACCGTTCTGGCCATGACCGATATATGTCGTTCTTGGCTACTTTCTTATCTCGCACGCAGTCTTCTATAATTTCTGTATTTGTAAGATTAAGGTTAGCAAGCTAGCTTGATTCCAAACTATGCATCTTAATATTTTCATGTCCTTCTTCACGCTTTAACTGTTTTTTCTACGCAATATTAAATAAAAATATGATAAGGGTATGGTTGCCTTCGGGGTCAGCATAATTTGTCAAAAATTAAATCAGAAAAACCAAATTTAAGCTTAAGATGAATTGCACCAGTGTATTCACGGCAATTAGACTGTAAACCAAAATGAATATTTAAGTGAAAGTGTCGATCTCTAACCTGAAATTAGAGAATCTCAAATTTAGTAACACGTAACACGTAAAGCATCTTGGATATGAGCATTCTTGACTATAATAAACAATACTAATCCTATAGTACATGACATGTTTGCTTGCCTTGATTGCATCTGCACCGAAAATAGTTGATTAAGCAATACAGAGGGTATTCACGCTTCTACTAAGATCCGGGTTGCTCGCACAGTTATTCACATGGTAGCGCATCTATACATCTATGATGAGAATGATAAAATCTACTTTATGCATCAGTAGTGGGACAACTAACCTTGAAGCGACTTGTGTCCACACGCACTACGTAATTACCCGTTTGACCAAACACCCAAGCTACCCATCTTTTTCATGTCCAAGCTATGAACCTATAAGTTGATGACGGATCTTTAAGGCCATTGGCCATCTCAGTTAGTGCTCATAATGCACCAACTCAATTAGCCTTTCCCGACCCTTTAAGGCCATTGGCCATCTCTGAGCTTGAATTATGGGAAGCATGCTTTCACGATTTCTTGCATATCATACTCTGCAATACAAAATAAGTCATCAAACAACAATTTTCTCAAAACCAGTATTGATTCCATGTGAATTTCAAGAAAAACGTTATCAGTTTTTCAAAGAGCCTATCACGTCATTCAAAATTCTAAGATACACATTTATATATACACTTCAAAAAGTGAACAACACCTGTTGAATCAGTGTGTTAGAATAATTTATTCAGCAAATTGAGGTGAACAACACCTGTTGAATCAGTACCTTGATGTTCATCCCCAATACTGATTCTTCCGTGTCCCGCTATTTGAAGGCAGACTCACAAATCTTTGTCATTGAAGGAACTTTTACACTAACATTTTTGGTTAGTTACGCATCGTGCATGGTATTCGTAAGAGACGCTATAATCTAACTTAGAACTCAAAAGAGAGGAAAACAATGCTTTCAATAGCAATTACCAAGAAAAGAATTTCCACCTTTATGAGCTTATGGATAGGTAGCATTAGTAGTTACCTATATTGATCGAATATCCACGACGGCCCCTCATCCCTATAAAAGATCAAGTTGAGATATAAGCGTGCTTTCAAACCCGATTGCATTTTGCACCATTTTTCAAACTTGCTTGTATTTATGTATAAGAAGTAACAATATCATCAAGTTTCTATAAAGTTGCGGCAAAACTACAAAATCATATAATATATTGCGATAGTATGAGATTTGTTACCCAAACTCCTCCAACTCCTCATTTTAGAATGGTATTAGCTTATTTCTATGACCATGTCAAATAAGTGAGGAGTTGCCCAATATCCCACTAACTAACCGCTTCGCTTTCCTGTCCAAACTTAATTTAGAAAACAAACAATCACATGCCCAATAAAAAGAAAACATGCTCCTAATTTATCGCGATAACATGAAACCGAGCTTACATTCTTTTTCCTTTCCAAATGACTTCATTTCACAGACTTTCTTCGAAGCTTTCTTTTATTAAGAATAGGGCATAACCATCATACCTCCCACGAAGAAAAAGGTATTAGTATGACAGTCACATGATCAAATATGGTATTTGAGACCGGTGATATTCTAGCAATGACACTATAATCATAGATATCATGTCGTTACAAAGATGGAGCTTAAGTTTATAATAATGCTAGTTATGGAAAATATTATATCAAGACAACATTAATCATTCACCTCATGTTAATACAACAGACAACCTAAGCTTACCACTACAATGCTTTTAATTACTTAAAAGCTTATATGGATATAATGCCATATTAATTCTACCAGCTTTAAACAAATATAACTATAACAAATTCATTATAAGTTTTTCCGAATGGGTTATTTTCGGATTTTCAGAACACATGGAGCTCTTTTCGAAAAAATAATGTGAGATCTTGGAGTTTTAATAGTTTAAAGTTAGAGGTTGATAAAACAATGAGCTATCATCGCTCTCACCGATCCCAATCCCCGATCTAGTAAATAGAAATAATAACAAAGGAAATAACAAAGAAGATTGGATTAATTGTTGGATTACCGCCAGATCACTTTTCTAGGTGTGCTTGTGCTTGTTTTATGGAGGAGGAAGAAGAAAAAGGAAAGTAGAAGCGTAAGAAACTGGATTCGATATTGAGATGGACAATGACTTTGAAATGGGTACCGGGCCTAAAAGATTCACATACCATGAATTAGCTCAGAACCGGTGACTTTATGGAGAATGAGAAGCTTGGAGAGGCGGTTTTGGTGGTGTTTACACGTGTTTTTGAAACATTAGCCTCAAACAAATAGAGAAAAATAACACTAAGACCGTTAGTTACCCTCGACTCCTTCTTTGAAACACCTAAAAGACTCACCGTAAATTATCTATTGCTAAGCATCTTTTATATCCGATTGTAAGCATATTTATAATGCACGCACTAAAAGACTCACTTTATAAGAGTTTTGTAGATTCCTCGTTGACCCGACTGTTCAAAGTCTTCTCGGTCTTCTATGGTTGTTTATATTAAGACCTACATATGAAACAATTAGTTTACTAATTTCAAGTCAGTATAGTGCATCATGGAAAAAATGTTATTCACCTTGTGTTTAAGTGCTGCCTGAACCCACATTTCCGGTCTCTGTATCATGGGTGAATAAAGGACCAACATAATGCCATTGTTGCAGATCGGCATGACCAACCTCTGCACCCATTCCAGTATCAGACATACCTATATCCAATGTTAATGACTGTAATTAGCCTTTGTAGAAATATGCCCCATTGGAGTGTTTCCAACGAAATGCTATGTATGTTTTGCATTTTAAAACCTGTCGTCATTTCCTTCCATAGGCTAAATGTAACAGTGTTCGTACTGCCTAGAAAAGTTTCAGATAAAGATAGCCATCATGTTATTGAGTTATTAAAGGGGAAGTCAATTAGACTTACTTGAGATTTTGGATTTCGATGTTACTGCGTAGGACTCGATTCCTAGTCAGATCTCCAAACTCAGCGTTCCCACTTCGAAGAAAAGGTTCAGATAAATATAGCTATCATGTTATTGAGTTATTAGCTTTTTAAGCTAAATAATAGAGCTTGTATAGAGATAATGCTAGGTGTTTGTTCAATTTTGACCGAATGTCCAAGTTTTACCGAACAACCACTAAAATAGCCAAGATTCTAGCAAAAGTAGAGCAGACCTTAGTACCATCTTCATGGTATTCCCTTCAGGAATCGACTCACTGCCTGGCACATCTGCATAAATCTCCATGCTATGATTTGCTTTAGCATATAACTCAGGAGCAATACATAACGCATTTCCAATGATATCATTAAGTATCACAGCTGCATATTGTTCTCCATTGTTTCTGTTGTGGCGTAATGTTTATTTGTTGATTGATTATGAAGTACCCAATAGCAATAATGGGTTACTGTCCTTAAGATAATAAAGATAAGAATGAAGTAATGGAGTTAATCAATGCTCAAAATATTATAAATATGAAAATTAGCTCACCAGAGTTGTTGGAAGCTTTTGAATAAATCTGACAGTGTCCTACAGAGACTTTAAAATCCATTCTTCATCTCTCGAGAAGATGCATAAATAACTAAGACTTATGTATTATTATTTGAATTTACCTAATGAGTATTGAAGTAAATGTATGAGTTTTAAATTCAGATAAGGAATATGATTGCTTTTATTTTATAATGCATAGATAACGTCAGTGTGAATAGGGAGTGGTTAACATTCTGAGCCTCATTAAGTTGTTCACCAGAAAAGAAATGTGAAAATGAGGTATGAGTTCTTCCTTACGACTTAATTTTCTTTTACACTTCGCTTTTCAAAAAAAAAAATCTTTTACACTTCCAAGGGCGCCTTCTTACCTGGTATTCTATCCCTCCATTTTGATGATCTTGCGACAATTGCTCTTCAGATGTGTTTTGAATAATCCTGTCAGTCCAATAAGAATCATTATCAACATCATCAAACCGAATATCAAAATCTAACTTCTGGATCATTTTTGTCGGACGCTTTTATTTCGCTACCATTGACTTGTTTTTCCACAGCGGGCTTTTCTTTAGTGACTTGCTATATGATCCGCTTCACGGTTGTAAAGAAAGGAAGGATGGTATGCAAATGGGCGTAATTTTTCATGGGGTCTTGAGCATTCAAGTGCGGTTGCGATAGCATTTCACCCATGATGCTTCAACTGAGGAGTTTCGAGAGTCCGAACGGAATAACAGAGCCCACACCTTGGTCAAGATGTTGGTGCCTTCTTGACCATGGTCTACCTTTGTATCATTATTGGACTTGAGCGTATGGAGGTCCAATATCCGCTTGCTACTCTCTCAATCAATCGGCCAATTTTAAAAGACGGCTTTGGAGTTGAAATTGGAGCAACGGTAGATACTTTTTCAGGTTGTCGCTTTGGCTTTTTCAAAGAACCATTAGAAATGGAATGGCGAGCTTATGTTTTTTAAAGCATATGAAGAAACCGACGATCGGTGCCACCTCCAGATTCGCGCCTCGTCCATTATATCCGATAAACTTCTCCTTATTTGGGTATGCACTTTGACCAAATTATTCTCAAATTTCTCAACATTTTATGAACTTCTTCGACCCTTCATGTACTAGAGCATCTTCCAACAGATCCCAAAATGTCAAATTGTGGAGCTTTCAGACCCTTTATAACGACCATATGCATAACATACAGGAACATTGGGCATGGCTGGGTCTGAATCAAGTCCTGCATTGTTGTTCCAACTTTATGTTGATTATGGGCGATATCCGGAGGCTACTAATCTGTTGCTTCACTATATTGAATCCCTCACACCAGTGAGACCCGCTGATGTTATTCGTAGAAAGAGGACATTTGCAGTGTGGTTTCCATACACAATAATTGAACTATTGTGGTGTAAACTTAGGGAGTTGATTAAGTCAGGCCATATGATCGATCAATGTGAAAAACTAAGAGCCTTGTTACAAACAGCTCTGCAAAAGCATTTCCAACAAACTAATAAATATTATCCAAACAAAAAAAAACATTAAAATCATGAAACAATATTATTGCTAAAATGAAAAGGGATAATTTATCCATTTATCCACTATGGGATAATTTATCCATTTATCCACTATATGTATAAATCGATTTCTACTAAGGAACCCCGAGGAATTAGTTCTCTTCTATAAATGGGTTCCATATCTTTCAAAACCATGGCCAGAACAAAACCTTGTTGAGTTCATATCATTCATTTCCTTACTATGAACCACTTAGATACTCACCATTCTCCTCAAAATATTCAATCAACCGTTTCAGGAACTTGTCGCTGGTCACAGCCTATGTGTCACAAATGATACAAAGACTGCCTCCTTGCCCGAGTCACAAAGAACATTCATACGCCTACGATCACTCGAAATCCCACCGAGGAATTTATAAAGTTGGAAAACAATATAGTCATAGTTTGCCATGCATGGTGCATCAAAAAGAAATCAAAATTTTAATATGAACTCTTTACCGGATTCCACCCATCCTTTCTTGATATCATCTGTCGAACTATCGACTCGTTAATCCAAATTTCATCGTATCCTTCTGCTTCTTCACACCGTCGAAAAATGTTTTTGATGCATAGAACTTTCCTCAATCATATCTTAAATCGATCTACTTCGTAAGACCTTTATTATCCGGTACCAACTTTTCTCTATCAGTCATAGCTCCCAATTGTGTAGTAGTCATGTGGTCGAAAGTCGCTTTAACCACATACTTCGTGTTTTTTCCATTTTCCGAGTTCTCAACGCCATCTCTCTCGAACAACTATAAATGCTATTGGTGTGCTCAGTCTAATGGCTTAATTTGCGCTTATTTTGAGTCGCACATTGGTCGATTTTACTCTCTTTGACGGACTTGACAAGCATGTAAAGTTCAAAATCAAACCCCAAAAGCTATAAAAGTCAAGTATGCTCGGTCAAATGGACAATAAGTATGTAGGAAAAGTTAATAGTATCGTAATTCACACGTCATAATTGAAATTTTGGAATCATAGAATGGAAAGTCGCCTACATACCATGCACTGGTCCAATATATTAGACAAGGACCCGCCTTCAGTTATCTTTGGGAGCATAATCTTGAGAGTTTTAAGGTGGGATGCAATCAGATGCATGGCCCAACTGAAGAGAAGTCCACCATCATAGTTTTCTTCACTTCCTGATGTATCATTAGCGAATATGTGATAATGCTACACGCATCGCTCGGGGTCAAAGGAACTTCCTTTCTTCGAGCAAGTTTTATAACACCCTAGGCAAAGTGAACCTAATCGCTGTAGTGTAGTAATTAGGGTAAGCCACGGTATTGATATCGCTCTCTGGGGACTAGGAATGCTAGTAGGGAGTTACTACGCTATGGTTAAGGTTGAGGAAGATTATTTTTTATCTTTTATATTTTATGAAAATGGAAAGGTACGAATCTCGGGTATTGGATTGGGGGTTGGTATTTCACCGATTACTCTACTATTATCTAATTATCTAAACTAAGGTTGTGGAGTCTATGTCTAATTAATGTGTGCTCGTATGATAGTTTAAAGATGTGTTTACTTAGTTTGTATTACTCTTAATTATCTCCTATCGATGGTCGAGTGTCACGCCTTATTCCTAGTCAAGCGTTGTGTTTCTAAAGTTGTAGGGTATGCTTTCTCCCTAACTCTTTGAACTTACCAAAGGGTCTTGTCTACAAACCCACTAGAGATTATAGACTCCTACTCTAAGCGCCTTCGGATGGTTTAGCCTACAATCACTCGTAATTATACTCTAAGGTTCACAAAGATGAATCAAGCATTAAGTGCACAACGGATGACCTATCGCATTACTAGATCATAAATCAACTAAGATAAGAAACAACCAATCAATATTCAATAATTAAGTTTCATACTTCCTAAGCAAACACACAAATAAATTAGCCGGACATGGAGAACATGCAAGCATACACACAAATAATCAAAGACATAATTGAATTAATGAAGCAAAGACTTATCTTGGTGTAAGATAGGGTTAAAAACCCTAAAATACTGTACAAGACACCTTAGGTTCGGTTTTAGGTTTTACCCAAAGACTCTCCACACAAAGACCGAAAATTGGATTCTATATATAAGATTACAATTGCGACGGCCACCTTATGTTTAGTGACGCCGTGTGTCGCCGCCATTGTGGTTTCGCCTTGGCCACGTTAACCTTGCGACGACGCCACCTTATGTCCGTGACGCCGTCCTCTTCGACTTCGACGTTGTCCGGATTGCATCTAGGTCGTGCGAGTAGCGACGGCCTACTCTTTCACCACTAGACGCCGCCTCTTGAAAATACGAAGTTTGGGTTCGTCCCCGTCAATAATACTGGGACGGCGTCAGAATAGCACCCGACGCCGCCGCTTTCTACATTCAAAGAATCGTGAGTGTCTCGATTTCGACTTTGGCCATTTTCTTCATTTATTCGCGCTTTCCGTCCAAATAAGTGCCATTCCAAAGATTTTGCCTTCACGAGACCTAAAAGTGAAAAGGAACGATATTAAGCAATAACGGATACAAAGTGATCAAATAAGGACTTAAACGACCCCTCAAAATGGTACCTTTTAAAACCTTATCAATATGGCACGATATTGGTTAACAACATCAAAAAGATGCATCCTGTGACAGTTAACCATTCCTTTTAGGTATTCATAAGCGTTTTTCTTATCCAGGTCATCAAGAATCCCAGACAACCATGACTCTCTGCATCTAAGAAACTTCCAGCATTAAAAACATTGTCATTAGCACTTTTTAGCAAGTGATAAATTAGACTTGGTGAAAAAGATTACATAGAAAACATGTTCTTTATCTGCTAATTCTTTTGAATCTGCTCATCAAAATTTATAAAGTCGCAAATAATAAGACATCTAGTTTGTACAAACAATGCCAAACACCCTCAAAACCTACATAGCTAGTATATCAAAACACAATAACCATATTACCAACTTTGGCATCGAGATTGAAGAAAAGAAGCTGTTCAAAGTTACCTAAGTAATCTTTGTCCAATATGTACTTGTTACTTTCTTTCTTAATGCTACTTGTGCAGGTGTATTATGAGGGACCATTTATGCCCATTATGTATTCCTGAATATGAAGAAATAAAAGATGGGCTGCCTTTGAAGTTTTGATGAAAGATTGAGGGGGGCGCTTGTATCTCTTTTGCCATAAAAGAGTATACCCTGGCTAGGGTTATACTCATCATTTGATACGCAGTCATCTTCGACTGCTATCTCACTCTCCCACAAATAATCATTCTACAATCTGTTGTTTCATTTTTGTAATAGTTCTTTGATCATTTCTTGATCTTGTTTAAGTCTTGTAACAGTTTGATTCTAATATTCAAACCGTCGACTATTGTACTCTTTGATTCTTGAATAAAAGCAAACTTGTTGCTCTGATTATCTGTTGATACCTTCGCACATGGTATCAAGAGCTATAGGCTACTGATTTCTCTCGAATCCCGCTCTCAAGGGATTGTTATATTGGGGGTTATTGTTTCTGATAACTTCGGTGGTTCGTATCTGGGTTCTTGAACATCTGTGGGTGCTGAAATTAATTCTTCTGGTCCTATCGGCGCTTAATCGAAATAAATTAGGGTTTGTTCGAAACCCTAATTTTTTTTTGATTTGGTGGCTTTGTTTGTGGAGTACTGGGATTGATATTTTTGGTCCTATCGGTGTTCAATCAATACAAATTAAGGGTTTATTCGAAACCCTAACTATTTTCTGACTTGGGGGTTTTGTTCTTGGAGTGCTCTCTGGTTCTAATTGATCCTAATCATCCCTAGACTAAGTGAATCTAGGGTGGTTGTGGTCGGTCTTCACCTCTTCCGCTGCACAAAGCACTGTAAGTATCTCTCCCTATCTTGTTTAAACAACATTCAAGCTGATTGGGTGCAAACGGGTAGGTTAACTCCTTGATCTGCCACCTCTGAGTGGTATGAATACCTGCTCTGGCCTACCCCAGTCCAATGGCTTAGTGCTTGTTTGAACCGTGGGTGTGAGTTGTTTTTCCTTTTTTTCTGTATTTCTGTTCTTCTAGTTGACGGAGGCTAGGACTAGTTAGGTTGGAAGTTGATTTGGGATTATTGCTCTTATTGTTTGTGGTTGCTGCTTTTGTCTTTCTGTTTATTTGTCTGTGCTATCACCATGGCTGTGGGTGAGGGTGATGAATCTGTGATTAACTCTTCTGAATTAAAACTTGTCTTTGGTGATACTCTCTACTTGCATCCTAGTGACACTAGTGGTAATCCTATTATATCTGTTAAACTTACTGGCTCAGAAAACTATAAAATATGGAGCATTGCCATGACTTTTGCATTAAGAAACCATAATAAACTTGGCTTTGTTGATGGAACTTGTAAAAAAGATGATTCTAATGCTAGTCTTTCTAATCAATGGGATATGTGTGACTCTGTTGTACTTACTTGGATTCTAAACTCTTTAAGTCCTGAGTTGTTTGCTGGTGCTATATATTCTAAAACTGCCTATGAAATGTGGAATGACTTAAAAGAAACCTATGACAAAGTTGATGGATCTGTTGTCTTTAATATACATAAAAATATCAACTCTTTGGGTCAAAATGGGTCCTCTCTTGCGATTACACAATAATCTCAATTCTTTATGGAAACAATTTGACTCTATAATCGCCTTCCTACATGTACTTGTGATGTCGGAAAACACTTTGAAAACATAACCACTAATCAAGTTAATGCGCTTTTAATGGGTCTTGATGACACTTATGTGCCCATCGAAGCAACATTTTAACCAGGATCCCCTACCATCTATCAAAACTGCTTTTTGTTGTGTGGGAAGAATCTCACGTAAACTTCTCCTCGTGCATCGGATCCATTAAACCAAATGTGTCTGCTTTTGCCTCAAAATTCTTTGATAACAAAAAAGGGGGAAACAACAATTACAAAAGCACAAATCCCACATCTGGGAATAATACTTCTGGTAACAGCTCTAACAATAGAGGACCCAACCTTAATTTGAAGTGCTCTAACTGTAAAAAACCTGGTCACACCATTGATAGATGTTATGATATTGTTGGCTATCCTGCTGGATATGGAAAAAAGGAACTTTAACTCTAATATTAAACCTACTAGTAACAATGCTTCTTCTTCATCCACCGATGCCAATCTTGAGTGTAGAACTAGCAACTCTCCTGCTTGCTTGTCTAATGATCGATGGTCGATTAATGAGTCTTCTCAATGATAGCCCCGCTAACCCAATATGGCGGTAAATGTTTTCAGAACCTTTTAATGGCGTGTCAAATTCAATTTAAAATTTGAAAACACTTTAATGGAAACACAAATTTTTAAAAGGAAAAATCGCCTTGGTTGGATTGTTGACTCGAGCAAACCAACACATGACTCTGTCTTCAAAACTTTTAATCAATACTATTGATGTTTCAAAACTTGGTCTTACTGTTGGACACCCAAATGGTACTCAAGCACTTATCACTGAGGTTGGTGACATGAAAATTAACAACAATATTACCTTACATGATGTCTTAGTTGTGCTCGAGTACACCGTCACCGCTATCTCTGCTCACAAACTTGCTAGAGATAGCAAATTATCTCGTTAGTTTTGATGAATCTAAATGTTATATTCGTGACTTTGCAACAAAAAGGAATGTGGGGATTGGTAATCAATCTAATGGCATGTACTTGTTTGATGTTGACACTAATTGTAAGGTTATCTCTAATAATTGCATTGTCTCTAGAAACCTCTGGAATCAAAGACTTGGTCATCCCTCTGATCAAGTCTTACATGTCCTTAAACCCAGTCTTAACCTTGATAAACCAACTGACCCTACTCATATATGTGACACTTGCCATAAGGCTAAACAAACCAGGGAACCTTTTCCCTTAAGTGAACATAAGTCAACTAAAATTGGTCAACTTGTCCACCTAGATGTTTGGGGTCCTTATAAAATCACTAGCAGAGATGGCTACAAATATTTTTAACTATTGTTGATGATTACTCAAGGGCTGTCTGGGTTTATATGCTTAAAAACAAAGGAGATGTCTATGATTCCATTGTCAACTTTACTCAAATGCTGTCAAATCAATTTGAAAGTAATATTAAAGTTTTTAGAAGTGACAATGGTACTGAATTTGTCAATAACAGAATGCAACAATTTTTTCATAACAAAGGCATTCTACATCAAACTTCTTGTGTCTACACACCCCAACAAAATGGAATTGTAGAAAGGAAACATAAACATCTTCTCAATGTTGCTAGATCTCTTATGTTTCGTGGGAATTACCTCTTTATTTATGGCCCCGAATGTGTTCTCACCGCCGCTACCTTATCAACAAAGTTACCTTCTTCCGTGTTGTCCGCAAATCTCCTTTCTCTCTTGTGTATGGGCATGACCTAGCATTTTTTACATTTCTTTATTTATTTTGATCGGGAATTTTTTTTTCATCTAATTTAGTCATTTTTATGTTCCTACACTCTCTCATATTAGGGTTTTTGGTTGTCTTTGCTATGCTACTATCCTAAATAATTCTGACAAATTTTACAGCAGATCTGAAAAAAGTGTTCTTATTGGCTACTCTAATGAAAAAAGGGTTACAAACTTTAAGCTTAGAAACAAAACATGTTTTCTTTTCAAGAGATGTCAACTTTATGAAACTGCTTTCCTTTCAAATGAAAACAATCTTCAAAACAAGTCTTTGAAACTGTGTGACAAAAGATTTAAACCACAAAAACTTCTTTGATTCCAAAGATTTAAATCACAAAATTGCTTTTGATACTGACAACCCTAAAAGACCCAATGATGAAGGGAGAGTGTCTTCCAATGATGATGGGACTGAGTTGAATCCTCTCAATAAGGATGGTAACTCAGATGCTTCATCCAATGATGATGGGACTGAGTTGAATCCTTTCAATGAGGATGGTAACTCAGATGCTTCATCCATGGAAGAAAATACACACCCTGAGGGCACTGTTAATTCTGATTCAGACTCAAATGAGTCAACT
Source organism: Chrysanthemum lavandulifolium (assembly GCA_022545495.1). Lineage (NCBI taxonomy): Eukaryota > Viridiplantae > Streptophyta > Magnoliopsida > Asterales > Asteraceae > Chrysanthemum > Chrysanthemum lavandulifolium. Next base: position 99,591,363 of record CM040240.1, on the reverse strand, counting down.
CCTGAAAAAGGAGACTTGCCAGCCATCACCACAAGGAGGTCAACCAGACCCACTAGATTGCCCAAAAATCTTAATGACTTTATTGTTGAAGGCAAAGTTAAATATGGTATAGAAAAAGTTGTTAATTATTCTAATCTTGATTCGAAAATTATCGCTTTACTTCCAACTTAAATAAAAGTGTTGAACCTACTTGTTATGAGGAAGCCATCCTTGACCCTAACTGGTTGATGCTATGAATGCCGAAATTGAGGCCTTAAATACTAACAAGTCTTGGATCATAACCACTCTTCCGCTAATAGAAAACCCATTGGGTACAAATGGATTTGGAAAATCAAGTACAACCAATGGTGAAGTGATGATACAAAGCCGTGCTTGTTGCCAAAGGCTTTAACCAAAGAGAAGGATAGATTATAATGAAACCTTTTCTCCTGTTGTTAAAATGTCCACCGTTAGAATTCTTATTGCTTTAGTCATAAGAACAAATGGCCTCTTTTCCAATTAGATGTTAATAATGCTTTTCTTTATGGTGAGCTTGATGAGGACATATATATGACTATTCCAAAAGGTTTTTCTGATGAAAACAACAAAAGCATGGTCTGTAAACTTACTAAATCATTGTATGGTCTTAAGCAAGCTCCTAGAAAATGGAATGAAAAACTTGTTGGTGTTCTCAAGGAACATGGTTTTGTTCAGTCTGTGAGTGATCACTCTTTATTTACAAAAAGCAAAGATAACAAGTTTATTGCTTTACTTGTCTATGTTGATGACATTGTTCTTACTGGCAACTGTCTTGAGGAAATTGAACAATTCAAAGTCTTTCTTAAAACTAAATTTAACATAAAAGACTTGGGTACTCTCAAATTCTTTCTAGGTATTGAGGTGATAAAAACTGGAAATGACATTTGTCTCTCCCAGAGAAAATACTGCCTTGAAGTTTTAAAAGAATTTGGTCTCCTTGGATGTAAACCTGTGTCTACACCCATGGAACCAAACTCTGTCCTTCCCTTTATACCAACACAAGATGACCCATTACTTGATAACATAACTGGGTACCAAAAACTGCTTGGAAAACTGATTTATCTTACTCATACCAGACCTGACATATCTTACTCTGTTCATTGCCTAGCACAGCATATGCATACTCCCTTAAAATCTCATTTGGATTCTGCTTTAAATGTGCTAAGATATTTAAAGGGTGCCCCTGGTAAAGGTCTTAGGTATGATCATAGTAGTCTTAATAATGTTCTTGAAGGGTACAGTGATGCTGATTGGGCAAAATGCATTAAAACCAGGAAATCTGTTACTGGATATTGTGTTTTCTTTAACAATTGTTGGATATCATGGAAAAGCAAAAAACAAAACACTCTCTCAAAATCTTCATCAAGCAATATAGGTCCATATCGCCGCACTGTGAAATTATTTGGGTTCAAAAATCCTAAAGGATCTAAATGTTGATCTTAACCTTCCGTTAAACTGCTTTGTAATAACAAATCGCTTTACAACTTGTCAGAAAACCTGCTTTTCCATGAGAGATCCAAACATTTTGAAATAGATGTCCACTTCATCGAGAAAAAATTGCAAAAGGTGTTTTGAGTGCAATCAAAATTGGCTCCTCAAACCAAACTGCAGACATTCTTACCAAACACCTACCTGTGTATCAACACAAATTCCTTTGTGAAAAACTGAAACTGTTTGACATATTTGGAACTCAGATTAAGGGGGAATGTTCAAAGTTACCTAAGTAATCTTTGTCCAATATGTACTTGTTACTTTCTTTCTTAATGCTACTTGTGCAGGTGTATTATGAGGGACCATTTATGCCCATTATGTATTCCTGAATATGAAGAAATAAAAGATGGGCTGCCTTTGAAGTTTTGATGAAAGATTGAGGGGGGCGCTTGTATCTCTTTTGCTATAAAAGAGTATACCCTGGCTAGGGTTATACTCACCATTTGATACGTAGTCATCTTCAACTGCTATCTCACTCTCCCACAAATAATCATTCTAAAATCTGTTGTTTCATTTCTGTAATAGTTCTTTGATCATTTCTTGATCTTGTTTAAGTCTTGTAACAGTTTGATTCTAATATTCAAACTGTGCCGACTATTGTACTCTTTGATTCTTGAATAAAAGCAAACTTGTTGCTCTGATTATCTGTTGATACCTTCGCACAGAAGCATAAAGTAGCGGCAAGCTTCAAGAAAAGAAGCAAGTAGAAGCAAGCAGCAGCAAGTGTGTCTATAATCCTTGCCCGCCATATACCTTGTAATTTCCAAAATAGCAGATAAAAAAATATATTAATCTTGTATCTAGGAAACATCGATTCAGATTAAAAAAAAAAGTTTGGTTGTTGAAGTAGCACTGCAAAAATGGTTTTAAACAAAAATGAGATGCGCTCTATATGTCAATACTTACACTCACGAATTATTAATACCTTAAGTTTAGCTTCTTTTATATCTTTTTGTGCATCCATGTTTTTTTTCACGCTTTTGCCTGCGACCATAACATTGTGTATATTAGCATAACTTTTATCTTAATTATTGAGATACTTACATAATAGCTCGCAGTTAAGTAGATCATACAAATTACACACATGTATGCATATATAGGCATGGCGTAACCGTGTTTTAAAGCAACCGCACACAAAAATTTCAATCAGAACACTAATAGATGTAATTAGGAAAATATGAAGTTTTTTCTTATGAAAATTAACACTATAACACTAATAGTAATAAGAAGCATATAAAGCCAACATTCTCTTAACAAAAATTTAAGAAAACATTAAACCTGCAACATGAACTGCAAAAACCGAACCAACACTTTTCTTTAACGGTTCTTGTCGAAGAAGAGTGTACTTTATCCTAAATTATACACATGAATAAGTTGTCATAATCAAACCTTCGTTATTACTCTTTCCATCATTCAACCCAACTGCAGAAGTTTACCTACAAACATACAAAATATACAAAAAAAAAGTTATATAACAATTAAGAACACAATAAAATAATAATGTAGCGTTCATGGTTACAGATTGTGAGGGGAAAAAATGATATTAGGGTTTGTGAGAAAAGGTATATTAGGAAGCAGTAAAATACGTGTATCATATTTTTGATAAATACATTCCTTTTCAAACTAATAATAATGGTCAATAATTAGTTGTGTAGGTTTATATTTTTGGTTTTGCAAGATATAATCAAAAAATATGTTGGTCTAGTGGTTATCATGCTTGTTAATAATACAAAGACCCTAGGTTCAATCTTTGCAAGTGACAAAATTTTAAAAATTGTATTTTTATAATAAAATTTCAAATTAATGCATAGCTAATTAAATTTCAAAAATAATTGCAGCTTTAAAAGATATGTATAATAAGTTTTAAAAAACATAATATTTACTATAGGATTCCAATAAAATTATAGCCATTTAGAGGTTATAATATGAAACATAATTATCAAAATAACTTGTTGCCTAAGTGGTAAACACACAAGTTATTTATCTAAATAACCAAGGTTCAATCCTTGCAAGGCTCATTTTTTATAAATAATTTTCAAAAACATTGCATAAAAATCAGAAATTTATAAAAATAAAGTCCGAAATTTATAAAAATAATTATTAAAATTCGTGAAAAATCCAAATTTATATTAAAAAATATTAAAAATTAAAGATTTACAATTATTGATTAGGTGGATAAAAATATTGCTTAGTTGGACAACAAACGCTTATGTGGCATGAAATTGAATTATTTGGCATTGAGGTGGCATTAATGCCAAATGCCTCTGTTATATATATATATATATATATATATATATATATATATATATATATATATATATATATATATATATATATATATATATATATATATATATTAAACGTCAACATTTTTATATAATCGTATGTATGTCAAAAGCATATCAATATTGGGCTTGTTTTGTTCGTTATCAAAAGACTTTTTTGCTAGAATTTTTTTCAAAAATCAAGATATATCTGTTAGATAACTGATAAATAAAGTTTGTTATATAAAAAAGTCGTTAATAGTAAGAAGTTCAGGGTCTATTTCGAAATTTCATTTTTTTCGTTTTTTTTTTATTGTTGCATGCTTTTTTTACTATTTATTTGGTTGAGAAATTATTATTTTATACATTTTGGAAATCTAGCCATCAAGAATTGTTATATATATTTAATGCTATATTTATTTATTTGTTAAATCTGTTCAAAAAATTAAAATTATCTGTTAAAGTTTATATAGATTTCTTTAAACTACTAAGGGTAAATTATGAAACTAAAAACTAATGACATGCAACACTATGCACAAAAAATAGTCCAAATTGACATCTCATCTGAATGCATATATGGCATTGAGGAACAGATTGCTTACAATGCAAGTTGTTTGACAGGGTACCATGAAACGAATTGAGCCAGGCTTGTTTATGCTTGTTTGTTTATCTGTTCGAACAAATGCGAACACGCAAACATAAATTTCTTGTGGTTATGTTTTTTCGTTTAGAATATACGATTTTGTGTGCTTTTATATGTTCATTCATCAGGACATTAAACAAAAAGAAACAAAGAAACGTTGTACTGAAAAGCATTATCAAAGTGAAATACACAAAGTAAATTAGCGTCTTAATGAACGAAATTAAACAAAAACATGATAAAGTATATAAATTAAACTTATTTCGTTTATGTTTCTTCAACTTCATTTGTTCAGGTAAATTAATTTTAGGGTTTAAGTCAAAAAATTGTAGCCTTTTTTTAATGCCTCGTCTCAGTACATGAACTAAAAAGTGTGTTACATTCTGTTACAAACTTCTAAATTTCGGTTTTTTTCCGCACAAACGATCCTTTTTGGCCAAACCATTTTTTTGAAAATACCTGCCACATCAACTTTTTGGTAGTGTGTACAATTACATGGTTGTCATGTCATCATCTTCTCCACGACACCTTTTCCCCCATGAAAACCTCATTCTTCTCTGATCTATTTTCAAAACAATGATACGACGATACATTTTCTTCGTAAATTTCATGAAATGAAGATCAATGAGAATTATTAAGATCTTTATAATGTGTTCCCGACAACAAATGGACAAACTTCGAGAGTGTGTTTATTGAAAACATTTGGTGGTACACATAATATTCATATGTATACGAAAAAACACAAATGAACAAACAAACGTTTTGATAGTCCCGCATTATTAATTTGATGATACAAAGTATTAAATTGAACTTACACTAATCTTAATGTGTCTAAAGATAATCTTAAGTGTAACTTGTAACATCTCGCCTACTCAGACCACAATATTGTCATTTTGCCTGCAGGCTCGTGGCTTTGCTTTGCGGCCCTCATGTGAAGACTTCCTCGGCAGGTCACCCAAACTAGTACTACTTTCACATGAGCACGCTTAACTTCCAGTTCCAGAGAACTCCACCCAAAGTAGACCACATAACGCGTTGTATCTAGTAAGGCCAAGATATTACTTATGTCCCTAGCATCTGCCTTGTGTGTCAGCCGATATGTGGATGATTAACTCTTGATACACCACTTTTCTCACCCCCTCAATAGAACTCAATGTCCTCATTGAGTGGCGCTACACACCTTGACATCCGACCAAGGGTTGCTCTGACACCACTTGTAACATCCCGCCTACACAGACCACAATATTGTCCACTTTGCCCGAAGACTCACGTCTTTGCTTGTGGCCCTATTGTGAAGACTTTTTGGCACGTCACGCAAACCAGTACTACTTTCACATGAGCATGCTTAACGGCCAGTTCCATAGAACTCCACCCGTAGTAAACCACAAAACGCGTTGTGTCTAGTAAGGCCAAGATATTAGTTAGGTCCCTAGCATCTCCCTTGTGTGTCAGCCGATGTGTGGATGGTTATCTCTATGATACACCACTCCTCTCACCCCCTCAATAGAACTCAATGCCCTCATTGAGTGGCGCTACACACCCTAAAAACGACCAAGGGTTGATCTGATACCACTTGTAACATCCCGTCTATTCAGACTACAATATTGTCCGCTTTGCCCGCAGGCTCATGGCTCTGCTTTGTGGCCCTCTAGTGAATACTTCCATGCAGGTCACCCAAACCAGTACTACTTTCACATAAGCACACTTAACTGACAGTTTCAGAGAACTCCATCAACATGCGAATGTTACAAGTAATTTAATCAATTCATTTGGGTTTTGTATGTTTGTAGGTTATTGAGAGCTTGTGTTTGTGGGTTACCGAAAGTTGTATTATTTTTGGACATCGACGTTTATAGTGTGTCGAATCCAATCTTTATAGATCAATTGTTATAGCCATAAGATATAAAGTTACCCCAAAGTGTTAGAGACGGAGAAAACTTAGTGACAAAATTATCTACTAGGGAATGTGTTGGAGTATGCTCGTGTCATAATAATAAATAATACAACTAGATACACGTGAGCCTATGGGGTCATACACACATATACATAGAGGTACCATTAGTTATAATGTAATTATCATATATACGTTATACATAACCTAAGTAACTTGTGATGAATAACAGGACACTAATCACTAAGTTAAACGTAGTGGATTAGCATTGGACTTAAGAAAATGGCTATCTCATTTAGCTAGTCAATTAATTCGGCCCATAAGAGGAGTCTAAGTAAGAGGAGAAACTTCATGGGGCTAAGAGTAACTTCATGAGGTTATTATGGATTTTTGATTAAGTCTAATTAGTTATCACAAATAATACTTCGCAAGAGTTTTTCTCTCCTTTCTCCTCTCTCTTTATAACCGACCACCCTAGGTTTTTCACCTAGGGTTTTGGTCTTTGATCACTAGCCTTCTTCCATTGTAGATCAAGGCTCTTTGAAAGGTTACAAATATATACTAGCATCATATGGTATACAAGGATGTGTAGTGTTGATATTTATAGAGGTGATCTACCATTTGATCACTTGGGTTTCTAGTGTAGATCGGGTTATTCTGATAGTCTCCGGTTGATCTTACCATCACGCTCCAAAGGTATAATGTATCTTGTTATTTTATGTGTTTAATCATATGGCTATATGGATCCGTTCTAGGTGATTTGTCCATTGCAAATTTATGTTCATTATATGATATTGAATGTGTTTTATATCTTAAATCATCAACAGTGTTATCATGAGCCATCATTTGTTGTGATATGATTAGCGTGTATATGTAAAAGTGGCTAAATCGCGTGTTTTTTTGGCGTTTTGGGAAACGGTTTTAAAACAGCCCTTAGGGCCATTCTTTTTGCGAAAATTCAACCCTAAGAAGGTCTTAAAATTTTGAGATTTAAGACTCTAAAGCCAGGAGTTACATATACATATCGGGGGTTTAATTATTTTAAGAAAATTTCTTCGATTCGTTGGCTTGATTTTTATTTCTTGTCATTTAATTAGTGATCCATGGCAAAAACATGCATTTTTGTCCATGGACTAAGCCAACACCATGTTATGATCATAATCTTATTGTATTAGTATGTTGATGTGCAAAACCGATGAAAACCTTGACCATTTTTGTACCTTGATTCGTTATTTGTTAGTTAATGTTGTTGTAGTTTCTTCAGGCTTTGCCATTGTTTTGGCTTTTGTTTACTCCTTTAATTTGGTTTGGTTGCCATTGTTTGGGTATTTTCAGTAGTTAGTTTAGTAGTATAATAGTTATTTGTAGTCACTAAATTTTCATCGTTGCTCGAGTTGGAATGGAGATAAAGTTAAAGGTAAAATGCCAAAAATAGATATGGTGGACAAACCTGTAGCAAGATTTGGATTTCCCATACTTCTACTGGACCACTTTTTATAAATTTTACGTGCATTTACACAACTTAAAGGGATATAACTATGAGAAGGATGCTTTCATTGGGCAAGAATCCTTCTAGGACTTTTCAGTCCCTGAAGTTGCTGAAACTTTTCTGGTAGATTCTGGAATTCATGTGCACTTAGGGTTCCACTTGCTCTTGCTAGGTATTGGAGCAAGTGGGAGCCCCCTTGTGGTTGTCTTTGATTGTCCTTAGATTTCCCTCTTGGTCCTCATGATGGTTCATGAGACCAGCATAGGATTCTCATCAGTTGAGTTTTTGCATGTCTTGTGGTTATTTTTTATTTATTGCATTTTATGTATTTTTTGAATATGTATAACTTGCAAAATGTTTTTCAAACATAACATTGAAACATAAAATATTTTCAAGCTACATTTTTATAATTTAGTTTAATTAAATTTAAATTGGAATTGAAACTTAAAAATTATTGTTTTATAAAACAACACTTAAACTTATTATGCTTGTTATTTATATTATGTATTGTCCAGACTAATGATATCTCATGTAGGTTATATATTAATTTTTAAAATGGACAACTTGATACGGATAAAAATAAAACAATGATTTGACTCTAAGTTAAGAAAAGGTTTTAACTTGTGCTATCAATAATGATGAATGCATCCTTCATTCGTACACTGTTTGATAAACACGCTTTATCAAAAAATTTACTTGTCACAATTTTAAGTCATGTCATCCAATCACTTGGGATCACTTGCAATTACTTTTTGGCTATGCGTGAGACTTAGTTTGAATTGTAACCCAAGGTAACCATTATCTATGCATGAGACCTACACATATTTTTACACGTTCCCTTATTGGATGACTTAATCGAGTTAAGCATGTAAAATCCTTAGCCCGGGGCAACTATGGGACTAAACATGCTTACATGAAACTAGTTGCTCGTTCACTAGATGCCATGGGTCCCAAAAGGATCTAAGAGTTGCACTTGTATTGTAAGACCATGACTCTTATAATTTTTATTAATAGACTTTGATATTGCTATTAGAAATAAAGTCTACTTATACATAGTAAATGTTACATATTTAGGAATAACAAAGAAGTAGGTTACATGGACATTAAAGTTGAGTCACATCCTCCACGTTAAAGCTAAGTGATTAAATAACAACTGTTTATCTTCAACGCCATTTCCAACATCAAATCATTGCAAGCCTTCATTATATGCCTAATGCAAGCCATTTGTTTATATTGTTTTAGTTTAAAACAGTTTTTAAAAAAATGTTTTATATTAATAAAACAATTTTGATAAAAGTGTTTCGTCAAGGGATAATAAACTTATGTAGTAATAAAACAAAAGCTCTGTAACCACCAACTGATATATATAAATAAATCATTTCATTTTTATTTAAATTTATATTGTATCTAATACTTTTGCCATCAATCTTAGTTATCAACCCTTTTAAAAAAGTTGAAAGCTTTTCGGCAAACGCTTTATGGAGCATATGTCTTACAAAGACTACTTATCGAAACTAATAGAAACATCAATATTACATTGGTTTATAGTTAATACGGTATAATCTCAAGAAGATACTTGAATGTGATGCATGCCTTGTGCCAAGTTACAATAGCAAAAAAGGCTTATTGCTTACTAATGGTTATGGAGCTAAAATGAAACATCAAATGATACTGTAATGATTTATGCCACTTGTTATTTTGGATTTCGCCATCATTGGTGCAATGAAACATCAAACGAGTTGGATTTATGCTTTTTATCTATATGTTCAAAATGAAAATCTGTTTTGAACATTACTCTCATCGAGTCGTATAATACCACTTGTACTGTAACACCCCAAATCTCCTATCACCCAACACAATGGAAGACTTAATCAAGTTTTCGGGCATACACCAAACTAGTATGTTTATAGCTTATGTAACACCCCAAATCTCGCATTTTGGATTGGTATCGCACACAAGTATAGCCAAAAGATAGTCATTTAATATTCAAAACCAATCCCAAATTTAAGTATTCAAAACATTTAATCCAAAATATAAATATTAGGCCCAAAACATGATTTATTAAGATAGGTCCCCATAGTTTATCGAGTCGGAAAATGATCCTTGAACCACGCCCATGCCAAGCTTCCACCGATCAAGTAATCCAAACATCTCTCAATTACCCGAGAAATCATGCTTAAAAGGTCACCACGCCGGTGAGTTCATAGGTTTAAGTTCAACAAAATCATAGTGGACCTGTAAGAGTTGATTTGCTATGCAAGACCTAAGATAGATAAATACCATTCACACATGATCCTACCCGATCTCCAATCAAATCCCGCATCCGTGGATTACTCGGCCCCGCGACTCTAGTCCAAAGACCGATGTGGCAAAATCTAGAACAATTGCCAACCCCGGACTAGGTCGATGTAGAAGTCTATTCTTAGCTAGGCACGGTTAAACCTAGACTAAGGCAACAACTACAACACAACTATCTATACAATCAAGCACATAAGAAAATCCAAATAGTTTTCACGGTCCAAAAATAGTAGCATGATTCTCACCCCAAAATAGTTCAAAACGTAGTTAAAACGTAGATAAGAGTGGGAAACTCACCTCAAGCAATCAACGCACAAATAAACACTAGCAGAAGATAACGGTATCACAGCACAACAACTATCGACTCGGCACAACCTATTAATGTAGACCAAACTTAATATATACATTCCTCAAAATCAACGTTATCTACCCCAATGTATTCCGCTTCGTTATTTCCAAAATGTCTCGTTTCACCATTTAATCCTAGTGTTTGGTATTCCTCATGTGGTGTATCGACTCAATATGATGCCATGAATGCACTCAAACAACCAATATATTACGCTCGCAACACAATATGCAACTCCATTCAACACAATATGTGACTCAATGCGACACAATGAGACGCCTAAGCGATAAGCTCCATAGTCCAATAAGTTTCGAATAAACAGAGACCTTATCGAATTCGCCAACTCGATAAACTCAATTATTCATTCAGATCGCTTATTATTCCATAAACCGGTCGCATCCTAACGAGTCATAAGGATAAGTCACCCATTAATAAGGTTATCCAACGTACTCTAGCGGGTTCTTATTAGATTCGCCAACCTAATAAGTCCGCTACCCACGTGGATCAACACTATTAATGTTAGGTTATCCGTAACCCATGCACACAACGAAGCAATTAAATACTTAAACCAATATTAAATGTCCACAATTGACATTTATTGATAAACGTGTACTCAAACATTAATTACTTATTTATTGCAAAACATTTCCAATTTAGTCGTTAGTTTCGCTTAAAATAGTAAATAACAAGATAAGACTTGTTATCGATAATTTTGGTACAAAAGCCCATTTATTATTCCCATTTCATAGTTTATTTCATAGTATATATTATATATTATATATATATATATATATATATATATATATATATATTATTATATATCTCATATCGTTATTCGTTTTCGAGTCCACAAGCACGAGTCATAACTTCTCGGCTTTTAATCAATCAATAGTCCAAATTATACTAAAGTCCATGTTACGGCTTTGTTCGAGTCAACTATTGACTAAAAAGTCAAAGTAACGCCGACGTAGCTCAAAGTTGACAATTATATATATCAAGTCCAAATTAAATGTCACAATATCGCAATTCAATCCCAAACCAACTCAAAACAATCTCGCCAACCAATCAATCAACCAAAAGTACTGAAACCAATGTTATGACCCTAATGGTCATGACACGGTCATGGTCAAGACCACGTGAACCAAACAAGCTCTAGAAGCTTTTCGCCCACACGCCTCATCCAAACCTCAACAATACCAATCAACAAGCTACCAAATCGACCCAACTCGGACCCATGACCCAAGTGGGTCACGACACCAACCCATGGGTCACGACGTGACCATGGTGGTTCACGCGTCCCATAACCATCACCAAACACAACCAAATCACTTCCACAACATCCCAATCCAATCATTCAAGCTCCAAACACTAACCAAACACAAAACCCATCAACTATTCTTAATCAAAAACATGCAACTAAACCCTAAATGCACAAACCCATCAAATTAATACACCACACATGTACCAAACACTAATTACTTGTTTATTAAGTCACTAATTAGCTTTAATTTCATGTTCCACCCAAAAGCCCCAAAAATTATAATTAGGTCGAAACCCTAATTTTCAATTCGTGGGTTTTTATTGCCCAATCAAGCTCAAAACATGTTCCCTTTACCTTATCTAATCACCAATTGCAAAAGCCCTTTGAAACCCTAAAAGTACGATTCTTGATTCAACGATTTGAAGGTGTTATTGAATTCCAAATGGTGCGTATGATATATGGTTGTAAAGAGGAGAAAGAGATCTTTCTTTGGTGGTGGAGATGTTGGGTGACGCACGGTGGGCTCGGTGGTGGTGGCCGGAATATGGCATGGCCACAATGGTGGTGGTGCTAGGGTTTTGTTTGAGAGAGATTGAGAGAGAAAATGTATTGTGTGTGTTTTTAGAGAGAAACAAATGAGGTGAAATGAGGGTTTGGATGGGTATTTATACATGGGACTTAGGGACCTCAAAATAATTAAATTGGGAGGAGGGGCGCCTTCAAGAGAAAAGGGAGGGTTCGGGTTGTAATTTTTCGTATCTATCTCGCTTACCCATTCCCGAGCTCACATATTGTCCCCGAGTGTCCCACAACATTTATTTAACTTTCCAACATCGTTATTTACGTTTTCCACGAGTTTTGACTATTTATTTGTCAATTTTCGAGTTACGGTCTAAAAGTTACAATAACTCTTGTTTTAGGCTTTTCTAGTGCCGAATCGAATAGTGCCTCCCAAATAGAGTTAAAACTCATACGATAACTCATTTAATAATGAAATAAACCATAAAAACCAATAGACGATATAAAATCAAGTCATGGTTTATAAAAATAGTGATAAAGGCAAGGCTCGCTTCGTTTAACGTAATGCGGTTACCTAAAATAG